>CM077208.1:39017981-39070481 GCA_039654625.1 Rhinogobio ventralis
AAACGCACAGAAGCAGCTTTGAACTGGGAGGCTTAGAAATCTTAAATAAATGTATAAAATCTGAACACGAAGCACAATTAATGGGAAGTGCTTCTTTCCCTTTTATCATCCTTTAATACTCTTCTGTCTGGACGCAGAGCTGCTCTTGTGATCTATAATGCATATTGTGAAAAGCGGTTTAGAATAATTTTAAGTCTCAGCTATGGAGGCCTGAAGGAAGGAAATACGCCCATTTAACGGCCTAAAATATTCTCTGTCAACTTGGCAGGGCTTTGAACGTCTGCTGAATATTCAGACGCCGACACGTCTCTTGTCCTGAGCTCATCACACATCAATGATGGAGAATCATTAAATAAGTCATTGCTTGATTTAACGGTGGGACCTGGCCTGAAGTTCCTGGAGAACAGAGAACCAATGGATGTTCATTATTGATGTAGCGTTCGCACGGGCCGATCGGAGTTTGAAGAGCCATCCTGAGCTCAGATGAATTGATTGAATGCAGTTTTCCTACAGCAATTACTGACACCGAATGTTAGAAGTTCTCACGCGTGTGTTACGCCCTGGAGAACAATCATCGCCCTGAATAGCCTCTTCTAACTTTGAACTTGAAAATACTTTTCTATTTTCAAAAAGTTTTGGTCAAACTATATATTAGCTGGCCTTAACTGGGACAGCTCACCCAAAAATGATCAAATGTTGTTCCAAACCTGTATGGGTTTCTTTCTTCTGTTAAACACAAAAGATATTTTGGAGAATGTTGGTAATCAGACAGTTAATGGTAGCCAGCGACTTCCATAGTGTTTTTTTCCTAATATGGAAGTCAACTGTCTGACAAAAACGAGACGATAACTAAATAAAAATCAGTTTTGGATGACAAAAACTATGACGAAAATCTACTGTCATTTTCGTCAACGAATAAAAGCGAGAGGAGAATGTTAAGGAGGGACAATTAGCGCAGAGATCCAGTCAGAACTGATGTCCTGTGTAACAGATGCACACATTTGAGTTGTAACGTGCGGATCTAATGGCGGGAAAACACGGAGCTGTTGGGGGGCAGAGTATGCCAGGCATAAGGGCCCAGGACACTAGGGGCCCCAAATCACCACTTTGGATTTTTTTGGTGTGTGTGACTTTTTTTTCTTCTTACATGCACGAACACGTTAACTAATAATATTTTAGTAAAATAAAATTTAAATCTGTGAATTATATAAAATAAGAAGTGAACATGAGCAGGCTCTCTCGTCACTTCAAAATACAGCGCATGATGTGTTAACCGCACAACAACAGATGGAAAGAAGCACCTGTCAGGAGCACATAAGCGAAAACAGTTTTATTTATATAGCACCTTTCCCAAGCTCAAGGTCGCTGTACAAGAAAATAACACATACACAGCATCAATATAGAACATAGATATACATACACACACATATACAGTGAGAAAAATACCACTAAACAGATAAAGGTTGGAAATACTGTAAGAAAAGATGTTGTTAGTTGAGATTTGAATGAGGATACAGTAGCAGTGTCACGCAGAGTAAGAGGGAGAGAATCCCAGAGTTTGGGAGCCACAGCACTGAATGATCTCCCACACATAGTAGAAAGACGGGAACGAGGTACAGTGAGCAGTTTTAAGTCAGATGACCGGAGAGAACGAGGAGGAGAATAACAGTGCAGAAGTTCAGATAAATAATGGGGAGCAAGTCCATGAATCCATTTAAACGTTAACAATAGAATTGTATACTGGATGTGGACAGAAACAGGAAGCCAGTGTAGATTATAGAGCAAAGGTTGTCTGGCTATCACCAGACCGAGCTCAAGTTAAGATTGAACATTGGTCTGGGGAGTCTGCTCTGTATTCTCTACTGCACAAGAGGCGTGATCAACGAGCATAATTCAAATGACTCTGTACGCAATTGGATAGTCCTTCAACCAATCAGACCACAAGAGGCGTGATCAACGGGCAACGACCCATCGCTTCTCTATCCGTCATCGTGTTAAACCCGCCAATAGCGCGCCAGGTGGATAAGCCAGTCTGTGATTGGTTCCCGCAAAAGTGTAACAGAAGCAGTAGAAATGAATGTACAGGTTTCCAAACTGAGTTGCAGGGCGAAATCAAATCGCCGGCAGATCAGGCTGAGTTTACCCAGTCTAGAGCAAAGGGGTAATGTGATCAGATTTCTTGACTTGACTGATGACTCTGGCAGCAAGATTTTGTACATATTGTAATCTAGTGATTGTTCTAGCGGGCAGCCCAATAAGAAGTGAATTACAGTAGTTGAGACGCTGATATGTAAATTTGCAAGTGATCAGCATAACAATGATAGCTGAGACCAAGAGGTAACAGATAAATATTGAACAGAAGTGGTCCAGAGCCTTGAGAAACACCCTGAGAGCATAGGCAGAGTTCGGGGGGGCGAGGGGGGCACTGCCCCCCCAGACCAGACCCAATGATTTTGTCTGAGCTATGAATAAAACATTTGAATTAATATTTTCTCATTTTATTTGTCTTATCTTATCCTCTTAGTGTAGAATGAGTAAAGCTGATTGTTTTTAAGATGAGAAAAAGATTTTTAAGATTTTAATTTTTTAGGCTGCTCTACCTAACAGCGCTCGTCAATGTCAAAATGATCGAAATGGCCAATCAAATCAAAGAAGGCGGGGCTTACTGTCATACTGTCACTGGTGGAAAGATGTAGCCTAAGTAGATGCAAGTCTTAGACAACTGTTTTATGATAGAAATGTTCAGCTACCGACAGTAATAGACTGCAAACTACTCGACGACTTGTGAAATTTCGCGAAAAAATGCAATCATGATTCATGTAATTCAAAAATATATGTATCGACGAGGCATAAAACATTTGCATTTGACCACTGTTTACAATGACACTAATAATTCTTAATTTCTGATAGGAATGCAAAATCAATCTGTAGTTAATATTTTGAATTGAACGAGACACAAACCTGAACATATTCAATCGCTCCCATTTATTTTTGATCACAGTGCTTCATAGCCTACACAAGGCTACAAACTTTTAGTCCACATTTGGAGAAAGTTTCCACAGTCAGTGATGGTTTGGGGTGCCATGTCATCTGCTGGTGTTGGTCCACTGTGTTTTCTGAGCCGTATACCAGGAAGTTTTAGAGCACTTCATGCTTCCTGCTGCTGACCAACTTTATGGAGATGCAGATTTCATTTTCCAACAGGACTTGGCACCTGCACACAGTGCCAAAGCAACCAGTACCTGGTTAAAGGACCATGGTATCCCTGTTCTTAATTGGCCAGCAAACTCGCCTGACCTTAACCCCATAGAACATCTATGGGGTATTGTGAAGAGGAAGATGCGATATGCCAGACCCAACAATGCAGAAGAGCTGAAGGCCACTATCAGAGCAACCTGGGCTCTCATAACACCTGAGCAGTGCCACAGACTGATCGACTCCATGCCACGCCGCATTGCTGCAGTAATTCAGGCAAAAGTATTGAGTGCTGTACATGCTCATACTTTTCAGTTGGCCAAGATTTCTAAAAATCCTTTCTTTGTATTGGTCTTAAGTAATATTCTAATTTTCTGAGATACTGAATTTGGGATTTTCCTTAGTTGTCAGTTATAATCATCAAAATGAAAAGAAATAAACATTTGAAATATATCAGTCTGTGTGTAATGAATGAATATAATATACAAGTTTCACTTTTTGAATGGAATTAGTGAAATAAATCAACTTTTTGATGATATTCTAATTATATGACCAGCACCTTTATAGCCGAATATCTCCATAAGGTCACAATAGAGTGAGTTTTGAGCAGAAACATTGTATTAATCTCATACTGGCACTCTGAAATAGATGCGGCTGACTTTCTGAAAAGCTCTGCATGGATTGAAGCGCATTAGGAGAAGCGGTCTCGAAGCGGGAACGCTAACAGTTAAAGTTTCTGATTTTATTGTTGTTTGTATTGTCATGTTGCAGCGTTTTACTGGCCGATGTTGTAAGCACAAAAGTGAAACTCCGCCTATGCCTGAGAGAGAGAACACAGAGAAGATTTGAAGTTATGAATGCTAATAAAAAATTGTCTATCGGTGAGATATGATATGAACCAAGATAACGTACTACCCGTGATGCCGATAGCTGATAGCTGATAGCCGAGAGGTGAGTATATGATGAGATATTGAGAATGAGAAGGTGACATTTTGCATTTCGGGAAGGCGCCGCCATATTGGGAGGATACGCTATCCGTTGCCATGGTTATTCTGATAGTGAGACAGAGAGAGCAGCTTGAGATTTGTTTGAATTTTTGCAATACGGCGCAGTTTCTTGGGGAGAAATGGAGAAGGAGGAAGCAAAAGGAAAAGGGCTCTATCGGGAGAGACTAAATAACACCACCAAACAGCGTGATTTAGAGAAACTGCTTGACATCAACAACATCGACCCGTACGACCTTACAGATGAAAGACACGGAAGCACTAACACCTCTCACACACCCTGACACCGTCAGTTATCTGGTTTATGGTATCAGTGCCTGCACATCGCAAGCGTTCAGAAGCTTTAAATCATTAGAAGCTTATGAACAATTCTCCTGCTGTTGGGTGCAAGACTTACAAACCTGAAAACTGCGAGAGCTCAGTCATACTTGCCAAAGTAAGGTTGCACTCCACTTTTATTAATGTTTTTTACAGTTCTAATGCTTATTATTGTAGAAAAAAATAAATAAAATAAATGTGTTAAATATAATAATATAATTGTAATATGTTCACTGTAAAAATGAAATTATTTCCGCCTACGGTCATAGACTAGTTGATGTGTTTGGTGATGGGAGCTGTAGACATGCAGATCAGGTGTGATTAGGCTGAATGAATGGAAGGCAGGTGGGCAGTTACTGCAGACAAAGGGAAATTGGAAATGTAGCATGGAATGAAATGTCATGTTATGACGTAAGCTTCAGAACGCTTGCATTGTGTAGGCACTGATACTATAAACCAGCTAACTGAGCGATGTGACATGTCTAGTCTGTTTTTGCTTGTCTTTGAGTTTGTTCCTTTGTTCATTTTCCCGCCACTCCTGTGTTCCCATGGTCACAGTTAATTTGTCCCAGCTGTGTCTTGTTAATTAGTCTAGTCATCACCTCGTTTGCCCTGTGTATTTAGTTCTCAGTGTTTCTTCAGTGTTTGTCCGTCGACGTTCATGTATACCGGTGTTCCCGGGTGTTCCCGAGTGTTCCCGGGTGTTCCCTGTGAGGTTTGTTATTAAAGTTCCTGTTCCAAGTTCTCCTTCGTGAGTTTTAAGTTACACCAGTATTGTAACAAGTGAGAGGTGGTAGCGTCATTCTGTAGCTGACAGGTCGTACGGGTCGATGTTGTTGATGTCAAGCAGTTTCTCTAAATAACGCTGTTTGGCAGTGTTTAGTCTCTCCTGATATAGCACCTTTCCTTTTACTTCCTCCTTCTCCATTTCTCCCCAAGAAACTGAGCTGTATCTCAAAAATGCAAACAAATCTCAAGCTGCTCTCTCGGTCTCACTATCAAAATAACCATGGCAACGGATAGCATATCCTCCCAATATGGTGGCTCCTTCCCGAAATGCAACACGGAGTGAAGACATCGTGACGTAACTCATTCTCAATAGTGTCAAAGGCAGCTGTAAGGTCAAGCATGATGAGAACCGTAAGACAACCAGAATCAGCAGACATGGACGTTTCCCTTACGAAGTGGGTCCTTACAAATCAGAATAAACAAAATATTGGAGATTATTGTTGGTCGCGGATGTATCGAAAGAAGTACAAGCGGTCTTCTGTGTGGGTGCAAAACCGCTATGGAAAAACGTTATTCTTCAGTGAAACTTTGTATCATTATTCCCGGATTTGGTTGTGTGGGCTGGGGGTGTCTATCTTCTATAGGGGCTCTATATTCTGGCCCCCAGCGTGAGGTTTTTGAGGCGACTGTTATTTCCGAACGTTTTATTTCTCATGCAGCCACACAGATAAGTATCGCGTTTATTTTGTTTTCCCCTTTTTATTTAAAATATTCACAAACTTGTTTATACTATATCAGGAATTGTATGATACACTCACCTAAAGGATTATTAGGAACACCATACTAATACTGTGTTTGACCCCCTTTCGCCTTCAGAACTGCCTTAATTCTACGTGGCATTGATTCAACAAGGTGCTGAAAGCATTCTTTAGAAATGTTGGCCCATATTGATAGGATAGCATCTTGCAGTTGATGGAGATTTCTGGGATGCACATCCAGGGCACGAAGCTCCCGTTCCACCACATCCCAAAGATGCTCTATTGGGTTGAGATCTGGTGACTGTGGGGGCCATTTTAGTACAGTGAACTCATTGTCATGTTCAAGAAACCAATTTGAAATGATTGGAGCTTTGTGACATGGTGCATTATCCTGCTGGAAGTAGCCATCAGAGGATGGGTACATGGTGGTCATAAAGGGATGGACATGGTCAGAAACAATGCTCAGGTAGGCCGTGGCATTTAAACGATGCCCAATTGGCACTAAGGGGCCTAAAGTGTGCCAAGAAAACATCCCCCACACCATTACACCACCACCACCACAGTGGTAACAAGGCATGATGGATCCATGTTCTCATTCTGTTTACGCCAAATTCTGACTCTACCATCTGAATGTCTCAACAGAAATCCAGACTCATCAGACCAGGCAACATTTTTCCAGTCTTCAACTGTCCAATTTCGGTGAGCTCGTGCAAATTGTAGCCTCTTTTTCCTATTTGTAGTGGAGATGAGTGGTACCCGGTGGGGTCTTCTGCTGTTGTAGCCCATCCGCCTCAAGGTTGTGCGTGTTGTGGCTTCACAAATGCTTTGCTGCATACCTCGGTTGTAACGAGTGGTTATTTCAGTCAAAGTTGCTCTTCTATCAGCTTGAATCAGTCGGCCCATTCTCCTCTGACCTCTAGCATCAACAAGGCATTTTCGCCCACAGGACTGCCGCATACTGGATGTTTTTCCCTTTTCACACCATTCTTTGTAAACTCTAGAAATGGTTGTGCGTGAAAATCCCAGTAACTGAGCAGATTGTGAAATACTCAGACCGGCCCGTCTGGCACCAACAACCATGCCACGCTCAAAATTGCTTAAATCACCTTTCTTTCCCATTCTGACATTCAGTTTGGAGTTCAGGAGATTGTCTTGACCAGGACCACACCCCTAAATGCATTGAAGCAACTGCCATGTGATTGGTTGATTAGATAATTGCATTAATGAGAAATTGAACAGGTGTTCCTAATAATCCTTTAGGTGAGTGTATATTCCGATTGTCAAATATGTGAATGTGTTTTGTCGTTTAAGCGGCTTTATAATGATCATGTTCGTTGATATAACGCGCCATGAGTTTGCACTGCAAATCTGCAATTCAGAGGATCTGTCGGATTTACATCATGTAAATTCGTCCACTTTTTTCCAAAATACATAAAAGTAAGTGGCTGATGAACTGGGAGAACTTTATTGTTTCATACACAATGTGTATCTGATAATAAAACACTTCGCCAAATTATAATTGAAAGAATTATTATTGCGGCTTCCAAAGGCATCAGTGTATGAAATTAGAATTTTAAAAACTATTGCCTAAATGTCTTTTTTTTTTACAGTACTTGATTTAAATGTGTATTTAAATCTCTGGAACCTCAAATAAAAAGTATGTGTTTGAAAACACTGAATAGCTCAGCGCCAGCCAAAGCGGGAAGTGACGCACTGAACGGGAATCACACCGGTGTGATCGTGTGCGTCAGTGGGTTAACATCAATCTCGTTTTGGGGTGGAGGGGGGACGAATTCAAATTTTCATTACTTGAAATAATATAAATGTTTTCATTTAAATTTCTTATTAAACGTCAAAAGAAAAAACACATTCATCTTCTGGAAGAAGGGCATCCCCCCCTTTAAACTCATGGCGCCCCATGAATAATGTTTACTTTACCATGTTTATATGGTAATATGTTTTAGACGGTTGTAACAATGCATATTTTATCGCCCTCATCTGAACTTGAGCAACTGCAATATTAAAGCGCAGACATTTCAAAATAAGAGTCACTTGTTTATAATTAAAAGTCATGCATTATATACACTTTTGGTTACACAATAAACTGTATTTAATTTCATTCCCATTTAATTCATAGTCAGGAGGAAAGACTAAGAACAGTATTTGACACATTATTCAATAAACTGTAGTTAACTAAAATCTTCATTATGTGAAATTAATTAAATGTTAACTGAAATTAAAAAAAGAAACTTCTTAGAAGCTTTAGCTTAACCTGATATGCGAACTAAAACAGAAATACAACATTATAAAAACTATATCGATGTTTTTAAAAAACAAACAAAAAAAGTGAATTGATCTCTCTTTCGTGTATTTTTGCGCTTGAATGGTCAAAACACACGATTATGTCAAAATGTGAGTTGACGTATTCAAGTACAGTGGGTTATGATATGCTTAAATGCTCAATTAATGCATTACAGTTTAACTCAACTCTAAACTAAAACTAAAAACCATTCAGGTGACTAAAATATGACTAAAACTAAATGGCATTAGTCAAAAGACTATGACTGGAACTAAATCAAAATTTGCTGTCAAAATGAACACTGGGCGGGAGAAACGACTCTCCGACATTTTGAATTTGGACTGCAGTATCCAGAGTTTTTTGGGAACTTGATAAAGCCAAATCATTTTTTCATGAACTGGTCAGTTTTGAGATTTTGGGCTATTCTTCTTTCAGACTAGTGGAAATAAATCGTCCAAAATACACATTCAAGTGTTTATTCTATTACACTTGATCTATTTGCGTGTGTGTTCTGCTTTCACACAGCGCTGATGTGATCTGAAGCTCTATGGAACAGCGTTCATTTATTGTCTGATGGCGTAAGCGCTGCGTCGTCTGTGCCTCATTAAGATGTGCTCACACTACCCATCTCAGATCCTCTTTTCTTCAGGAAGACGATTTATCTAGCCCAAGCTGTTTCAGTGACCTGGCTCAAGCAGATTCATCTCCTCATTGTAAAACATGGCATTCAGGAATTGTCCACCACCTTCTTTTCGTGTAAAGTAGGGAAATTGCCATCCCGCTGAGCCCCGCATTCGTCAGTGTCTTGGGGGTCCGATGTTGAGCTTGAAGCTATGAAGAGCAAGAATAGATTGCTTTAACACAAGTAGCTTTACAGTATTAAACATGAAAAACAGTGTCGCTTTCCATTATGGAGTGTGCACACCAAAAGCGAAGCGAATATTCGCATCGCTTTACTCGCTCTAGTTTACTTGCAGGATAACTTGTTTTTTTCGTGTCACACATGAGGAGTGTCTTCAAGCACATCAACCACAAGATTTTTCCGTCATCAAACATGTTTGAGATAACCACTATTGCTGCTCTGTAGCTGTTGTGGAAGTCCCAAATACGCCGGGAAGCCAAATGCTGACGTGTCTGTGTTTACAGCACATCTCTGTGAATCTTCTCCAGGAACTGCGCCCGGATGACAGCCGCTTCCAGCGCTACTTGAGGATGATGAGTGCCCAGTTTGATAACCTGTCAATCCGGACGTATCAAAAAGCTCTTCACTGATTGGCTTGTGCGACAACGCATCATGCACATTTTCCACCCGAGTTGAAATTTTTCAACTTGCGTGGAAGACGTGATTGAGGCGTTTGTGGCAAACGCGTCGCCCGGTGCCAATTCACACCTATTCGCGTCTTTGCATTGATTTAGAATGCAATCTACTCGCGCAAATAATTAAATTCTCTTTTGGTGTGCACACACCATTAGAATCACAACTTCAGTTCCTACTATAAAGCCGTTTACTATGGAAGCTTATGTGTAGCAATATTCAATTTGTAATGCAATATGTAAAATGGCAATGCATTTCAGTATTTAAATTTACATTTTACATACCATGTGTGCAACATTTGGAGCAAAATGATAATTCAAATTGAATAATATAATTTACATTTCCTACACTAGTTTTAACATATAAATTTAAACATATATTTTAATGCTTTATAAGTTGCAAAATGAAAATGTATTACAGAAATGATTGGATGTGTTTAACATGTTCAAGCAAAAATTGTAGCAAAATGGTCATTTAAATGTTATTTTTCTTAATTGCATTTACACTCACAGTTAAGATACTTGCGATTGCATTTTCATTAAATGTCCCGCAATGAATGCAGCAAAATTCAATGTGGAATTGAAAATGCAATCCGAGCCGCTCAGGTCTCCGCCCCGCCCTGTCAATCACCGCATCAAGGCGGGGCCAGGTGTTGGAAACATGGCGGCAGCAGAGCTATTAGAGCCAGGCGTTTACTGGCAGATGAAGCAACAACACAGAAATGATCACGTGTGTCTGTCAGTGACTGCTCTGATCCAGTACGTTATTAGAACCGTAGATATTTATGGTTAGAAGGTCTCTCAGAGAACACGCCTGACGCTCGTGCACCTTAACATGAGCGCGGTCGCGTGTCTGCTGAAGTGAACAGGTTATTACTCTCAAATAATCTTACACAAGCTGTCCAAGATTAGTGTTTGCTATATCAGTATGGTTGTATTTTTTCTCTCTTTTTACCATTCTGATTGTTGTTTCATGCATCAATTATATTAATAAAACAATGTGTAGTCCATCTGGATGGTGATGGGTGTTATTTATAACAATAATAGGCCTAATAATAATAATAATTTCTGTTCCCAAAAATAACTCTGGTGATGTATAAACCCATCTTTCACAGCATGTTGGTCTGATGTGAACAGGTGCTGGTGGTGTGATGGATATTTTCTTGGCACACTTTGGGCCTCTTACCATTTGAAAATCATTTAAACGCCACAGTCTAATATTGCTGGCCATGTCCATCCCTTTATGACCCTCCGTTTATCTCCCATCCGCAACATTCACGTTTTGTCCCGCTCCCGCCCGCATAAACGTAGGCTATAGATAATTTTCTGTATGTCCATAAAAATTCTATGAAATGGTTTCAAGTTACTAGCCTACACATTCCCGCATAAACGCTCCCGATAAATGACTTGTTATTAAAGCATCAATATTCACAAACCACTTTAACAGTAAAGCCGTAGGCCGCCGCGTGCGTGGTTTGGCATGATAGAATGTGTGCAAAGTGCGCTCCATAATCCTTAAAAAGCTAAAGGATGTGCTGGAGTGGGAGATTTGTACAATGTTGAAAAACATGGGAATAAAATGTATTATTATTAGGCCTATTATTGTTATAAATAACACCCATCACCATCCAGATGGACTACACATTGTTTTATTAATATAATTGATGCATGAAACAACAATCAGAATGGTAAAAAGAGAGAAAAAATACAACCATACTGATATAGCAAACACTAATCTTGGACAGCTTGTGTAAGATTATTTGAGAGTAATAACCTGTTCACTTCAGCAAACACGCGACCGCGCTCATGTTAAGGTGCACGAGCGCCAGGCGTGTTCTCTGAGAGACCTTCTAACCATAAATATCTACGGTTCTAATAACGTACTGGATCAGAGCAGTCACTGACAGACACACGTGATCATTTCTGTGTTGTTGCTTCATCTGCCAGTAAACGCCTGGCTCTAATAGCTCTGCTGCCGCCATGTTTCCAACACCTGGCCCCGCCTTGATGCGGTGATTGACAGGGCGGGGCGGAGACCTGAGCGGCTCGGATTGCATTTTCAATTCCACATTGAATTTTGCTGCATTCATTGCGGGACATTTAATGAAAATGCAATCGCAAGTATCTTAACTGTGAGTGTAAATGCAATTAAGAAAAATAACATTTAAATGACCATTTTGCTACAATTTTTGCTTGAACATGTTAAACACATCCAATCATTTCTGTAATACATTTTCATTTTGCAACTTATAAAGCATTAAAATATATGTTTAAATTTATATGTTAAAACTAGTGTAGGAAATGTAAATTATATTATTCAATTTGAATTATCATTTTGCTCAATGTTGCACACATGGTATGTAAAATGTAAATTTAAATACTGAAATGCATTGCCATTTTACATATTGCATTACAAATTGAATATTGCTACACATAAGCTTCCATAGTTTACCTCTGTGTTGTTGTTATTTTTAACGTAAGAGCAGCGCGGACATTTGTAACTTGAATGTGTTATATTATTTTAATTTCATTAGTTAGGCACTCAGGGAACGGTTAGCTGACACAAACTGTAGGGGTGTAATGATACACTCCTGCCACGATACGATACTATCGCGATATGATATTTATTTAATATCATCGTTTAATGTAGTAATGTCACTGAAACGCCGTAAACGTAACTTTTTCCCTCATGCAGTCCTCGCGCCAGTCCTAGTCCTATTAATGCACTATATAAGAATAAACCATCTGAAACGCTTTGAATAATCACTCTACTAAAACTAAATGTGATCTGATGATTTAAATGATGTTTGCTTTCACTTTGAGGAGTGTGTGCGCTTCAGATGATCAATGCAATCAGTCACAGTTCCAATCTCAACATGACCTCTCTCAAACTGTAAAGGGTTAGCTCTGCATTTACTCACTCTCATGTTGTTTCTGATCGTCTGTGTTTACTACAGTAAATCTGCTCATCTTATGAAGCCACTGTGTCTCTTCAGAAGACTTGGGTTTGGATTAGACACTCGATTGACTCCTTTATGACATTTTTTGGATCTTTTAAGTTTGAGAGGAATGGACTTTAAATGGAGGGACAGAAATCTTTCTCTGGTTTCTTGAAAAATATCTTCACTTGTGTTTTGAAGTTAAAAGAAAATCTTACAGGTTTAAAATGGCATGAGGGTGAGAACATTTACATTTTTGAGTGAATTATACCTTATAAATACAGTAAGCTGAGTCTGGGATAAAACAACTCATATCGTTTACATCAACCGTACATATCGTCGCATTTTTATATCGCGATATACGATGTATTGTTACACCCCTACTAAACTGCACTGTGAAAGGTTTCACAAATCAGAATAGTGAAGTTAAACACACAAAGAGATGGTATCCATCCCTCCTGGGGTGGTGCCGCTCTTCTCTCTAGTAATTTGGCACATAGTCTTAAAGCTAAACCTTGACTAACTGGGGCCCAGGTCAGGAAGCAGACGGACTGGCTTACCCGACCGTCTGCTAGCTGTCTCGCGTCACAGAAGTCAGATAAATCCCAGCACATAGAGACTCTTTCACCTAGATATTATCACATAGAGACTGTGTCTGTTCCACGAATTAGTAAATACAAAAAAACACCAAAACTATTCAACGGTAAAAATTTAATTGATGTCCAACAAATAAACAATAGATATAATACAGATGAACAAATGATAACGCTCGGGCTGCTGAATATTCGATCCCTTTCCTCTAAAACGCTTATTGTTAATGATATGATTACAGATAATAATCTAGATATGCTGTGTTTGACAGAAACCTGGCTAAAACCTGATAACTACATTACTTTAAATGAGTCCACCCCACAAGATTATTGTTATAAACACGAGTCGCGTCTGAAAGGTAAAGGGGGAGGTGTTGCTGTAATTTATAATAATATCTTCAGTATTACTCAGAAGTCTAGTTTCAAATATAATTCTTTTGAAGTTTTGGTGCTTTACGTAACGTTATGTAGTGAAATTGATAAATCCCGTTTAACATTTGTGTTGGCTACTGTATACAGGCCACCAGGGCACAATACACACTTTATCAGAGAATTTGCTGATTTTTTATCAGAGTTAGTACTGGCTACAGATAAAGTCCTAATTGTTGGTGATTTTAATATCCATGTAGACAATGAAAAAGACGCATTGGGATTGGCATTTAGAGACATTCTAAACTCTACTGGAGTTAGGCAACACGTATCAGGACCCACTCATCGCCGTAATCATACTCTAGACCTAATATTGTCACATGGAATAAATGTTGATACCGTTGAAATTCTGCAGCAGAGCGATGACATCTCAGATCATTACCTAGTATCATGTATACTTAATTTAGCAAAGGCTGCAAAGCCGTCCCCTCGCTTCAAATATGGCAGGACTATCACTGCTGCGACTAAAGATTTCTTTATAAATAAACTTCCTCATCAGTTTCATCTCCTCAGCATCCCAGATAGCCCAGAGGAACTTGATGTTGCAACAGAAACTATTGACTCTCTCTTTTCCAGCACTTTAGACACAGTTGCTCCTCTGCGCTTAAAGAAGATTAAAGAGAATAGTCCAACGCCGTGGTACAACGAGCACACCCGGGCCCTTAAAACAGCAGCCAGAAAAATGGAGCGCAGCTGGAAGAAAACAAAACTGGAAGTTTTTCGCATTTCGTGGAAAGAGAGCATGATTTCATACAGAAAGGCCGTAAAAACTGCTAGATCTGCTTATTTCTCGACTCTCTTAGAAGAAAACAAACACAACCCTAGGTATTTATTCGATACAGTGGCTAAATTAACCAAAGATAAAGCTTCAACTTCTGATGTCTGCCAACAGCACAGCATGTAATGACTTTACCTAGATTATACTAGATTATAACCATGCAGCCGTCTACTACTGTATCACATCAGACAGAGCATTGTAGTGTCACTGAGGAAAAATTACATTCATTCACTGCTATAGGAGAAGAAGAATTGGCTAAACTCATTAAATCATCTAAATCAACAACATGTATGCTCGACCCTATACCGACTAAACTACTAAAAGAGATGCTTCCAGAGGTCATAGATCCTCTTCTTAATATCATTAATTCATCCTTGACTTTAGGATATGTACCGAAAACTTTTAAGTTGGCTATTATTAAACCACTTATTAAAAAACCGCAACTTGACCCTACAGAATTAGTCAATTACAGGCCAATCTCAAATCTACCCTTTCTGTCAAAAATACTAGAAAAGGCAGTGTCCTCACAATTATGCTCCTTTTTAGAAAGAAATGGTATCTGTGAGGATTTCCAGTCAGGATTTAGACCGCATCATAGTACTGAGACTGCTCTCATTAGAGTTACAAATGATTTACTCTTATCATCTGATCGTGGTTGTATCTCTCTGTTAGTGTTACTTGATCTTAGCGCTGCATTCGATACTATCGACCACAACATTCTTTTGAATAGACTCGAAAATTATGTTGGCATTAGTGGAATTGCATTGGCATGGTTTAAATCATACTTATCTGACTGTTATCAGTTTGTAGCAGTAAATGAAGAGATGTCACACCAATCACAAGTTCAGTATGGAGTACCGCAGGGCTCAGTGCTAGGACCGTTGCTTTTCACCCTGTACATGCTACCACTGGGAGATATCATTAGGAAGCATGGCGTTAGTTTTCATTGTTATGCTGACGATACTCAGCTCTATATTTCTTCACGCCCTGACGAAACTTACCAATTCACAAGATTAACGGAATGCATAGCTGATATAAAAAATTGGATGACTAGTAATTTCCTGCAACTTAATTCAGAAAAAACAGAATTTTTAATTATTAGACAAAAAAACTCCACATGTAGTAACCTAGAATACTGTCTAACACTTGATGGCTGCTCTGTCAAATCCTCGTCGTCAGTTAGGAACCTGGGTGTGCTCTTTGATACCAATCTCTCATTTGAAAGCCACGTTTCTAGCATCTGTAAAACTGCATTCTACCATCTTAAAAATATATCTAAATTACGGCATATGCTTTCAATGCAAAATGCTGAACAGTTAGTTCATGCGTTCATGACCTCAAGGCTAGATTATTGTAATGCTCTACTGGGTGGTTGCCCCGCTCGCTTAATAAATAAACTGCAGCTGGTCCAAAACGCAGCAGCTCAATTTCTTACTAGAACCAGGAAGTATGACCATATTAGCCCGGTTCTGTCAACACTGCACTGGCTCCCTATTAAACATCACATAAATTTTAAAATCTTGCTAATTACGTACAAAGCACTAAATGGTTTAGCTCCCCAGTACTTGAGCGAGCTCTTAACGCATTATACTCCATCACGTCTATTGCGGTCTCAAAACTCTGGCCAGTTAATAATACCTAGAATATCAAAATCAACTGCAGGCGGTCGATCCTTTTCCTATTTAGCACCTAAACTCTGGAACAGCCTTCCTAGCATTGTTCGGGAAGCAGACACACTCTGTCAGTTTAAATCTAGACTAAAAACACATCTCTTTACTATGGCATACACATAAAACATTTTTAATTTATATTCTATTCAAATTTTTAGGCTGCATTAACTAGGTCAGCCGGAACCGGGAACACTTCCCATAACACCTGATGTACTCGTTACATCATAAGAGGAATGGCATCTACGCTAATGTTAGTCTCTCTGTTTATCCCGAGGTTTACAGCAGTCGGCCGGATCCGGGCCGTATCCAGATCAGATGGTGGACCAGCGCCCAGACATTACCAACTCATCCCTGAAGTGTCTGCAGAGACCGTGTCAATTAGTCTACCCTCTGAAATTGCTCATCGACATGGCATCCTCAATGGATCTGTCTCCGGCGTGATGACTCCGATATTTAGAATATTCCTATTTAATAATTGTTTAAATCGACACGCCATCCTCAACAAACCCGTCTCCGGGGTGATGCCTCCGATCTTTCGAATATTCCGATCTAATATGACTTCTGACCTGTAAGGCTGCCAAAATAATAATCATACACTGTTTGTTAATTGGCCAGAGGAGAACTGGCACCCCGACTGAGCCTGGTTTCTCCCAGGGTTTATTTTTCTCCATTAGGACACCTGATGGAGTTTTGGTTCCTTGCCACTGTCGCCTTTGGCTTGCTCAGTTGGGGACACTAAACTTTCAAATAAATATCCAAATAAATGTAATTACTAAACTAAATTAATTATATCAACTACATTACTTGAATATATATGATAATTGAAATGAGCTGATGACATCACTGTTTTCTCCAGAGCGGCTGTACAGCCGAATCAAATTCGGTTCATTATTTTCCTGTTTAACACTGTGAAGCTGCTTTGAAACAATCTGCATTGCTATATAAATAAAGTTGACTTGACTCAAAGAAACAGTTAATCGACAACGCACTGCGAATTTATAGCCAAAAGAAAAGGGAATATCAAACCGCAAACTATCTTTACTGCGGTTACTTCATGTAGCTCCAGTGCTACTGAGAGACACACCAAACACTGACGGAATATGAAATTCATTCTCATGTTTCAGAGCATTTATAAATGAGGAACAAAAAGTACAAAGATGTGGCATTTACCTTTTTTACCCACATAATGTCGTCTCTGGAAGATCAGAAAAGTCCCGTAACATTAGTAGAGTTTCGAGAAACAAATAATTTCTGCCCAGTAACAGGAGCGGTCACAACCCCAGATTTATTTCAACAAAATAGTGAAAATACAGTTTATATAGCGCACTCTTCTCAGCTGTACATGATCAGTAACATTCATTTACAACAAAACATACATTAAAAAACCCTTTATGCTTATATCATTAATACAATCAATGCTGCTCATAGCAAAACAACATACTAAAAATAAAATAACAATAAGAAGAAAAGCATCTGGGTCCAGACAGGTAAAGTAAATGATACAAATGTAATACTCCAGTTATTGTCCCTTAATATAATACATTTATTTCAGTTTAGTTCATATACAAATGTATTCATTTGCTTACAGAGAGCAATGACTATGAAACCATTTGCAGTCTATACAAAATGTTTTGTCCAAAGAGCATTAACTAACAAGGAATGAAAATGCACATATAGCATATAAATATATTCTCCCTTGACAAGCAGTATTGATCTCGCTCACTATGTACAAAGACAGGAGTAGCTGAGACTGTACAAATCGGACTAGGACGTCAGTGTGCCATCATCCACACTGTTATTATTGCGTAAAAAACTAGGCAGATGCAGCACGATGCGCATGTCAGCGAGAAGAAACACTGTAAACCGAGAACGCGTGTAAACGTGTCAGATGCTGAAATCATGCGTGAGGCACAGAACCGTCCTGATCAGAGCTTGTGCATCTTTATAAACATCGAGAAAGGTGTGCGCCACTAAAGTACCATAAACGTTAGTCTCTGAACCATGATTGATCTGTGCTGGACACAAGCAGGTGCTGCATGCACATGGTGTGATGCTCAAGCACTATGGGACAAAAGTCTGTTTTCTCCAAGAGGAACTGATTGGATGGTGAACAGTGCGTCTCTGCATGAGACGTCAACAGAAAGAGGCTTTGGAGAGACGGGGCTGGCTTCATTTCTGAGAGAGTTTGGTGGACAATCTCTCTTTAGCGAGTTGGTCGATGATCGAGGATAGACGTGTTTTGTGTGACCTCAAAGAACTGGTGCGAACCTGTACCTTCTCTGGCACGAACCAGGAGCGTCTCTGAAGCGTTGACGTCCAGTCACACGGCAGAAACCTGCTCATCTGAAAGACACACATGAAGACGGTCAGTGAGGCCGAGGTCAAAGCGCTGAGAGCTTCATCAACACACAGCAAAGCATCAACACAGACCAACAGCAACGTTACATCCCAAACCTCAAACGCTACTTACACCCAATGTCACCAAAACACGACCAGGTCACATTTCACCCCAGTGTAAATGATATTTTGCGATGAAGTTTTACTGTAAAGAGTTTGTGCAAAAGCATAAAGCATTTCTGCATCACCATAGTGTTCATTTTACAGCCACTGATTGGAAAACATAACATTTTCTGACTAGCGTTGAGTTCGTCTGGTCTGGGGGCTCGTCCGGGATATTCTCAGTGAGGATTCTCCTCCCTATGTTGGCAAGACACATCAGATGAATAGAGCAAACATATAACTAACAGATTTCACCAACATTTTTTGTATTACAAGTGTTCCTGAACAAACCTTGAGGATATAGATGAGCATAATTCTATAACGTTTGGTGTGTGTAAAGCTGCTGAAGTGGAGAAAAAAACTATGAACGCAAATAAATTTTTTTAATGAAAAGCCAAACATCCCAAAGTCTCAAAATTGACCAGTTCATGTTTTTGCCAGTATGTCTTGTCTTAACATGAGCTTTGCTTAAATTCGGCACAACAAATACTACCGTAATACAGAAGAAGTCAAAAATCATATTTCATATAAAATACCATTTGCTTCTTTAGATTCGGGGGTGAAATGCAAGCCGGACGTGTTTCTCAGCTCCGCAGGGATCGGCCACGTACCCTCCTCGCTATCAGCATGAGAATGGAGAGTAACACTGGGCGGTCGGGACAGGTTCGGCTCGGCCAGGCTGTGTCTCAGCTTGCACCTCTGCAAGGCCACGCTATAGTCGGGCGGCTTTACGTGGGCCGGCCGCAAGGCTCCTCCGTCCTGCGCGTGCACGTCGCCCAGACTCAGGCCCTGGTACCCCGCCGGAGTCGGGGGCGGCGCTTTGAACCTATCGTCTTTGCAGGGCGACGTTACACAGTACACTGGCAGGAAGCAGGTGGAGAGGTGCAGGAAGTGACGTGATGGAGGGGAAGGAGCACAGAAACAAACAAAACACACACAAACACACACACACAGACACAAAGCAAACATCAATTAAAGGAATGGGGTACGTAAATCAAAGAAACTGACACAGCATGCACGAGTCACGACACAAGAAGATTTGCACGGCATCAGCCCTCGACCGCTTCACACAAACAGGGCACAAAACACGGCCTGAACTCACGGTTGTCCTTCTGCAACATTTATCTCTGATAGGACAACATTAGATAATGAGGGTTGATCCTCAAACTGGATTGTAGTTACTGATAGTGACGCTCATGTGTCTTCTTCCTTACAGGGCTGAATGCAGTCACTCTACCAGGATGTTAAAGGACCCAAATGATGTCACTTCCTGGCTGACACGAATTGGCAGAATGTTCCATTGTTTTTAAAAGAGGCTGAATGTTATGTTTTGGGTCATTAACCCTCTATGGTACAGCGTTGCCATATGGCAACAATTAATTTCTACTTATTTCCTTGTTATTCAGAAAAAAATACAATAAATTGCACTATGGGAATTAAAAGGGCAGGCCTTAAGGTAGCCAATGATGTGCTGTTTTTAGGTAAAATGACATTTGAATGTCCCTCCAAACCTGTTGAAGTGCTCCAGAAATCGCTCTATTAATCTCTTCTCAAGAGAGATAGATATTTTTATTCTCAAATCAACTTTGTCTAACAACGTTTTACAGTAAATTGAGAAAATATCAATGTTTCCATATGGCAACGCTGTCCCACAGTGGAATTGCAGTAATGTTTTTCCCCATTGGGATTTATTATACATAGCAGTATCAATAATATAATTGCAGTTATGAATTTATTTGAATGTTTATTGTAGTATAGATGTGTTTATGTATAAGTAACAAAATAATTTATTTTCAGAAAATGAATCCAGCGATATTTTAGAGTCCATGTGATGAGAGTGAGGATGAGTTCGCCTTTTTGAAGGTTAAATGATAGGGATCTTATTTTTGTTTTGGATGAGTTCCAAGTGTATAAATCTATCGATTTCTAAAAGAAATGTGCATTTAAATAGAAAAGAAAATCATAATTGACAATTTTCCATTGTGGTACAGCGTTGACATACAGCAGCGTTTCCCTAAGTACCACCCCAAAAATAGTTTATTGGTTTATATTAGGGGTGTAACGGTACACGTATTCGTGCAGAGCCGTTTCGGTACAGGGCTTCCGGTACGTGTGTAACGAACGGTACGAATGCAATCTTTAACAGTTAACAGCTTGTTTTACACAGAACACACTTCAATCCGAGTTACCACATGAACATATTAAGTATTCTGTCCATTTTATCACGAAACTCAAACGATAAATGCCGTTTTGCTGTATAGGCGAGTGAGTGAACGCGATCCTCTCGTCATAGTCAAAGAATAAACATGAATGAACATCTGAAGGTGTGTTGAGGACACATTACAGCTGAAGCGCATCATATGTGGAGTAATCGCTCAGTGTTTCACCGGCGGAAAGACGTCAGTAAAACAGCTTGAGATCAATGTCCCGCAGCATCACATTTCCCTCAGGAGTCACTCAGTGTCCACAGCTGTGAGTGCACTGGAGAAATCAACTCTCACTGAATATATGACCTATATTAGCCCATATATTCATTATATTCCACTGGACCTGTTACTGATGTCTGGATTATTAATGTGTGTTTAAATACATCATGAAAATGACAGACACTGTGAATTAATGATTAGATTTCAACAACGAACTGGAGTAAAAACATTTTATAATTAGATTTAGAAGGTAATGCATTAAACTGCCTGATGTGAAGTTTACATGTTTGATGTGTTGAATTTAGGCTAATAGTTTGGGCTCTGATGTTAATCTTTAATATTATAGTAATGTGCTAGTAAGCGCTCCCTATAGTTTACAGCATTATCTTTAAGAAACTTTTAGTTATAATTGAATTCATTTAAGGACAGACACAATTTGTTCAGTAAACCACTGTTTAATAAAAATAAAGCAATTTTATATTTAGTTTTCTCTCCCCTGCTGTACCGAACCATCAGTTTTGTGCACCGTTACACCCCTAGTTTGTATGATTGAAGCGATTTCATGTAATAAAAACGTATTTGAAAAAATATTTCATGGTTAGAACATAATGCGTACCATAGAGGGTTAAAAGAAGTGGCTAATAAATTGTGCAACAGATTTGGTATGAATTAATTAATTAATAAATTAGCAATTGCACAAATAAATACAATTAAAGATACGATTGAAATAAATAATTTTAGGTATCCAGGTACAAAAACGGTAATCAAATGTAAACTAAGACTGCACTTTATTAATAAAATATAGGCTATACATTACAAATATAGTTACAAAAGTTATCCTGTCTAGAACAGTGAGTGTGTTTAATTAACGTCATCATAGAGACGCATCAGGGAAATCTGCCACTGTCGCTTTAAGAGCTGCACGGATCCAATATACTGATACACACGCGTTTACATCTTTTCTTTTCATTAAGACATAACCGACTGTGTTTATGAGAATATTTTGACATATTTTTGTGTGTATTTGTCCGTTCGTGTGCTGCGCAAAAAGATGAGGAAGAGAACTCAGTTCATTATCGCGCACTATTCACTATGAGAAGCTGTTCTGTACACACGTGTGTGTGTGTGTGCAGCACAGAAAACCGCGCGAGTCTTATGAGCTTGAATGGTTTATAAATCACATTAAAACGCGCACACAGGAACCGATAACAGAAATCGAAATGTGCGCTTCTTTTCACCAGTTCTGGGAAATTTGGAACCGGTCCTAAAATGAAACCGGTTCTCGATACCCAACCCTAGCCATCACATTATATTAATTCTGCCTGAAATCAGAGACGTTACTAACTGAAAATAAAGGCAATCTCTTATCTGTCACCCCCCTTTTTGAGCATAGACGTGAAAATGCATTATCCAAATACATTTGACTTTGATTAAACATAGTACTCACTCCACTCAACTGATGTATTTATGGTTGTGAAAGTGTAACGAGACACCAGTTTGTGCCCTATTTGTGGAAAGCGAAGGACTTCCTGGGTAAATCGCTCTACTGATATATGTATGTGTCTTCGAGGTATCAAGACACAAGCACTCAGCAGCGCAAGCCAAAAGAGCTGCATATTGATCCTGGTGAAATCTGCCGGTGTCACGTGTAGAAGCCGAAGCCGACACTCACCTATGAGTCCCTTCTCCGTGCTGGATGTGATCATCTTGTACGCAGCATCTGTGCTGTGCTGCCCGTCGGAGGCGGCGTGATCTGCAGCCTTGCGTTTGATGGTGCCGTAGCTGCCCTCGTAGGTGTCCGACAGCGAGCTGGAGGACGTCCAGCTCTGTCTGGACTGACTGAGCTCAGAGCCGTCTCTGGAGCAACTGTCCTCCGGCATACCCGGGCCGATCTCCACCTCTGCAATCGGGCCGCCCATGGGCGTGTGGCGATGGTTGAGCAGGTCCAGAGCTCGCTGGCCTGGAAGAGTCTGGAGGTTGTCGTGGGAGTTACTAGAGCAGGAGGTCCAGCTCCCACGGCCGCTGTCGGCCATCTCAGAGACAGAGCTGTGTTCGGGGACCGTCAGCTCCTCGGCGCTGGTCGACAACGTGAAGCTGGTGTCCCTCATCGTGGAGTGTCGAGACGAAGATGAACTAAGACGAAAGAAAAGTGCACAGTGACTAAGTGTAGGTCCACAAACAATCCCTCTCATTATGAAAATAAAGTCAAATATATTATCGGGGCCATGCACAAAAAGGAACAATGAGACATGTAATATGATTAAATGCTCATCACTTTTGACCAATAGGTGGCGCTGTTATCAAACTGATGTTGTGTGAGCAGAAAATGACATACAAAGTTTGGTTGCAGTGTTACTATTGTATTATTATTATTTTGGATATATATCAGGTACAATTTATGGCAAATTTTCTCAAGGAAAACAAATCTCTTAACTAATGCTGTAATAATAAAGTTATATGAAATATAAACATTTAAATGGTGGCTGCCATAAAAACTTGCCAGATTTATTCAAACATGCATTAAATATTGAAGAACATTAAAAATTATAATGAATATGTAATGTGGAGCATGTATTTCTCAAAATGCTCCTCTCTAGAGTTCATGTTTCTGGCTGACTAATGAGTTTATGGACACTGGATATGGTAAATGTGACGTTACGTGAAATTGTTCTCAAGCTGTTTTACTGACGCCTTTCCACGGCTGAAACACTGATTGAGTGATTCCATGTGACATGATACGGATTCGGTAAGTTGTACTCTATCTTTTAACACACTTCCTGATGTTCATTAATGTTTATTTCGCGCTGTAACTGGTATTAAGGCGGAAGAGAAGATCAGTTCATGTGCCGCTTCTCTTGAGCTGAGCTGCGCCAGAGCGATCTCACGCCACAGCGCCAAAACGCTATTTATGTTTTTGAATTTCATAATAAAATGAACGTTAGTGTCATATAGACTTTCAATAGTAACAAAGCACAAAGATTATTGCAATTTATTAGATGGGAGGAGCGCTACAATGTCCCGTTCATCAGGTGAAAACAGGATTCTCGATTCTTGGGATTTAAGAATCGATATCGGTTCGTAAAAATGAGAGTCGATTCAAATTGAGAAATCTATATTTTTAGCCAGCCCTAAGTGTTACAGCCTCAGAATCAGCTTGGCACCATTCCTTCAAATTAGTTTGAGAGCAGTTTGGTCAATCGAAAAGCTTTTAATAACTTTCGGAAGATAATCTGGGCCAATTTTGGTGAAAATCGGACCGAGTTTGAAAAAGTAGGTTTTCAAAGAAATTCAAATTGGCAGAAACAAGTTTGACCAAATATGGCATAATTGGTACTGTCCTCGGTATGACTCAAGGAATCTATCAAGACTAAAAGCTAACAGCATTTTGACTAGAAGGTGGTTCTGAAACTTTTTGAGTACGTTCAGGGCTTGGTCCTGATGACACATACCGAGTTTCGTAATGATATGCTAATGCATTCATGAAACACAGCAATTAGTGACCAAAAAATGGCCGACACACAAAATGGCCAATTGGATATCATTCGGTTTGGTATGCTGCACTAAATCAAAAGAGAGGTTTTTGGGCAAACTGTTCAGAAGTTATGAGCAAAAATAGCCATTTTTCATATCTCATCATGACCAGTAGGTGGTGCTGTGCCGAAATAACTGCATGTAGCCTCAGGTCATGCTTGTGATGCCATGTAACAAGACTTTGGCATGTTCTTCGTCAAATTCGAGGAATAATACGCAAAGGAATCAGAGTTTCTAGCCCTTACGGTTCAAAAGTTATTAGCACCAAATGTAAGTGAAATTTTGGACAGTTGGTGGCGCTAGAGGGATTGAGTTAGAGTATCTAAATTTGCTATGATGAATGTTCAGACTCCCCACTATCAGTGTGCCAAATTTCATAACTTTTTACCATTCGGCTCTATGGACTGCCATAGACTCAATAGCGGAAGATGTTGTTTTGCTTGTGCTCTTCTAAACAATTACATTGCGTATGATACTGATAAACAGTTCATTTTACTGTCTGTGTCTGTGATGCTTCTTTAGAGGCTCTTAATTGTAACATTTATTAACACAAAGAGCTTATAAAATGTGTAAAGGAGTCAAAACAGCGGCAGGAATCCCTCCACCACACACAAACGATGATCTGCTGTGAGGAGACGCGGTTCAGACGCCTAACTGTGATGGACAGCATCACGACTATGACGAGAGGACCAAGTATGCTTGAGCATTGGGTCCTGTTTAGGGTCATATCTTGTGACATCTCGTCCTGTTTTTGGTTCGTTTAGATGTGTTTGGTCCGTGTTGCGTTCATATTTCAGTCGAACCGCACCAGAGTGTGTTTGGAAGCAGACAGATCCAGCCTTTCAGCGGTGGCATCAGCGTTCACACTTAATCAAATGAACCGCACTAACAATCGCACCAGAGTTTTTAAAGTCACCTTGTTTTTAAAGCGAGAGGACGATTCCACAGGTTCAGAGGCGTCAGACTACAGCACTACTGCTGTAAACGGAGATGAATTACAGCGCCTGCCACGGTGTGTGAAAACCAATAAGCCATGTCAGGACGTTCAAGACTGTAAACGCTGAACCTGCTTTACTACAGGACAAATAAACATCATTCCATAAATCCAGCTATAGGTACCAAACGTTTTAACATCAGGGTTTCTGTAGAGTTTTTCAAATTAAATTTGAGGCTTTTTAAGACCTGCACACATAAAATGAACACCATATGTCCATACAAAACGAACCCATAAAATCTCAAAATAAATCATGCATCTCAGATTGTTTTATTAATTAAACAGGCTTCAGCACATTCAGCTGCAAATTGAGGGTAACTGCACGTTTAAAATGTATTCAATATCTGTACTGAACTTGGTTTATGTACTAATACATCCGAACATATGAACCCTAGAGGTCAACTGACACTGGATTTAACTGATACAATGACAGGGTTTTTAAAAATCTAATTAAGGCTTTTTAAGACCTTTTTAAGGCATGTACAAATAAAATTAAGACTGTATTGTGTGTGTGTGTGTGTGTGTGTGTGTCAATGTGTAGGTCATGGGTTCGTACAACCTTTTATGAGTGAAATTCAAACACTTTTCAAGAGCTTTCCAGCACTTCAAAGCTCTAAATATGATCCAATTTTACATTCCCAATAAACAAACATGTAATATTATTAGTAACTGCACTTGTTAACAAAACAACGCAATACAATAGTCATTTTACTGTTAAATGAACTTTATGATAAATTTAAAGTTAGTCTGGAGCCCTGCTTTTGTTGCACTATTTAAGATATTTCAGACGTTTTATTAAAACTGAATGTTAGACTTTTTAAGGGGACCCTGGGAAACACCATGAATCCAGCATAAATGATCTAAGTGTATTTTCAGACATAATTACTCACTTTTATGAAGTTTTGCATTTGGATAGAGATTTAGGCATTATCAAAGACTCCTTTGTCAAAGATTAGTTTGTGCTTTATGATCAAACCAAGACTCAAGACACGGGGGGGACACGGAGGGTTGTCCCCCTTAAAAATATCAATAAAAACTACATTGTGTATTGTAAATAAAATATTGATATATACTTGAAATAATAGTGTAAGTAGTAAAACAATACAAACGCAAAAAATGCGTTTTAAGTTTAGAAACATTTTGAGTCCCCCCTCTCGCCTCAGTGGTTTGGTCCATCACTCACCTACACACACACAAACACACACACACACACGGTGTGAAAGTACAAAGTTATTCAGTAGTTGTTGAACTCCAGTAAGTAGTCTGTCAAGGCTATTTTATTCACTTTAAACATCGGATGAAGTGATTCTTTTCTCTTTAAAACAGACGATGCCGAGTTATTAATAAATTAGCAATGACAAAAAATTATGATAACTGATGTATTTTTCCATGAGTCCGATATTTTAGCGATTGTTGTCTGGTCACCCACTACAACGAACACGGCGTTAGGTCTATGTGTGAACTGATATTAGGCTAATATTGTAGATCTACCGCTGTTTTGCTCAATGCTATGTGGAAGAAGCAAATAATTTAATAATTATATTACCGTGTAGTGAACCTATGATTACTCATATTTAAACAGCTATTGCTTTGTGTTGTTGGCCAGATAAAATAACAGAGAAAAGAAAAACGGACATGCGATCATTTTTCAGTGCACCAAAACACCACACATCTCCTTACAAGTACAATTGTGGCTGTATTATCTGTGTCCCCTTCAAAAATTGCCCTTGAGATATTATTTGTCTACTGTCCCCCCCAACTGTTAGATGAAATTTATGCCCATTCCCATTCCGCTGTAGTTCAAGGCTGAGGTGTTGTGGGATATGGTACCTCGTGCAGGGCTGACTGCAGTCCGCTGGAGTGTTTCCGGCCGTCTCTGATGGGCAGCTGATGGTGGGCGCTGTGGGCATGGAGTCCACAGAGCAGTTACTGACGATGCTGGAGCGGGAAGAGATCTCGCTGGAGTCGGACAGGTCGGACTTACCAGGCATGAGGGCGTAACCTATCAGAGAGAGCAGACAGAAGATCAGCGCGTCTGCCGCCACACTCGCAGGACATCGCTAAGCACGACACGGAGCCAAAAGCGCAATGCAAAACATCTGCCTTTATTACACAACTGATGAAACTCACAGTCAGATCATTTAAAGTGAAGAACCATTGCTGAACAATGCTACATCACACTTAAAAGCACTTTAAAGATCCTGTCAACATTCACTCAGCTCTTGGTGATGCAAAATAAACTAATGAATCACACATTCGACCTAATCGTGTTGCGATCGGTGTTAAACCTGGCACAACCTTTCTTTGATCAATGACATCTGAGAGAAAACTGAATGTGGCTCGATGATGACAGAATCTTCATCTTCGGCTGAACTAGTGTTTTAACACAGACTATAGGAACACGAATGGCCCAATCACACAGTCTTCCTCCTGCAGTGTCTGTCTTTCTGCCGCTGTGCGTCAGGCTTCAGACTGTGTCTGCTGATCGTCCTGTCTCAATGACTCAGTTCTGTCCCTGGACCTGCTCCTGTCTCTAAAGAGTGTGAAAGGGGACCTGAAGCGCTTGCGTGGGGTCTCTGCTGTGCGCTCTTCCTGTCTCTGCCTATTCTCTTCCTGTCTGCCGCTCTGACAGGTCATCCTCAGGATCTGTCTATGAAGGAAAGCCCCACCTATGCCGTACGTGCGGCCACCGGCCGCTCTGGAGCCGACCTCGCTGGCCAGAGACGAGGACGAACCCGACAGGTTCAGCTGACCGCAGTTCTGCCTGGGAGCTCCGCCTGCTGTGAGAGAATCAGGGTACACAATTAACCCTGTAATGCTTGACATATGAAATAATAGTCATTTTAAATGGACCTTTAAACAACATAATTTAAAAAAAAAAATGTGCATATGAAAATATGCAGATGCTGATATTTATATGGCCAAAAAGTAAGATGAAATTCTGATTATGCTTGTGATGTAAATCAATGAGAACTTTATAACAGTATAGCAGATACTTACATAAAATGTATATAAATATCAATATCTGCTCATTAATATGTCTTAGTAAGATGATATTTAAATTAGGGCTAGTATTCTAGTTAATTATATTATGTGCCGATTAATTAATCTAATTAATCACAAAAAATGGTATTTAGATATATTTACAGACCAAAACAGTTTATTTCTTCAAAATATCTTTAAGAAAGAAAGTCATATAGGTTTGAAACAACATGAGTGTGAGTAAATGTAAAAAAATTTTAAACTCTAAATAAGAAACTTGCCAGTAGGTGGCAGTAAATGTTAAATGAGAGAGTCATTTAATTATTCATTCGTTCAAACGGCTGATTCATTCAGGAATGAAGTAAATGACTCTCTTTATGAATGAGTCATTGAATCATTGGTTGACCCGATTGATTCGCTCAAACGGCTGATTCGTTCAGGAATGAAGTAAATGACTCTCTTTATGAATGAGTCATTGAATCATTGGTTGACCCGATTGATTCGTTCAAACGGCTGATTTGTTCAGGAATGAAGTAAATGACTCTCTTTATGAATGAGTCATTGAATCATTGGTTGACCCGATTGATTCGCTCAAACAGCTGATTCGTTCAGGAATGAAGTAAATGACTCTCTTTATGAATGAGTCATTGAATCATTGGTTCACCCGATTGATTCGCTCAAACGGCTGATTCGTTCAGGAATGAAGTAAATGACTCTCTTTATGAATGAGTCATTGAATCATTGGTTGACCCGATTGATTCGCTCAAACAGCTGATTCGTTCAGGAATGAAGTAAATGACTCTCTTTATGAATGAGTCATTGAATCATTGGTTGACCCGATTGATTCGTTCAAACGGCTGATTTGTTCAGGAATGAAGTAAATGACTCTCTTTATGAATGAGTCATTGAATCATTGGTTGACCCGATTGATTCGCTCAAACAGCTGATTCGTTCAGGAATGAAGTAAATGACTCTCTTTATGAATGAGTCATTGAATCATTGGTTGACCCGATTGATTCGCTCAAACGGCTGATTCGTTCAGGAATGAAGTAAATGACTCTCTTTATGAATGAGTCATTGAATCATTGGTTGACCCGATTGATTCGTTCAAACGGCTGATTTGTTCAGGAATGAAGTAAATGACTCTCTTTATGAATGAGTCATTGAATCATTGGTTGACCCGATTGATTCGCTCAAACGGCTGATTCGTTCAGGAATGAAGTAAATGACTCTCTTTATGAATGAGTCATTGAATCATTGGTTGACCCGATTGATTCGTTCAAACGGCTGATTTGTTCAGGAATGAAGTAAATGACTCTCTTTATGAATGAGTCATTGAGTCATTGAATCATTGGTTAACCCGATTGATTCGCTCGAACCTCGGATTCAAACCACGGAGACGCACAACAGTTCTGCTCTGGCTTTATTGGTAATATTTTCTTTGGCAAAACTGAAAATCAATATCACATTTGCACTCTTGGTATTCGGGAGAAAAATGGCACTAGTGCTTAACTACATCATATGATATAAATATCATCCAGGGGCATTTTTGCCCTGATATCTTGAATTTTTGTGTTTCCATCATGCAGTGAGTTGTTCATCACAATCAACTGTATGAAATGTAGGTCTGGAGCAGGACGAGAGCGTTAAATGCGGTAAATCATTTTATTCTAGTTACATTTTTCATAACTAATAATTAAATCAATAGTCCTAATTTAAACGCTTCGTTTTATGATCAAAGCTCCGTATTTTTAAAACACAATGCGTGTGTTTATGTTTTGTCTTACAGTAACTGAAATACAGGCAGTCCTGTTATACCTTTGCGAGGAGATCCCTGTGGAGAGACGGTAGGACTGGAGTGCAGGGACGAGACGGTGGACGCGTCTTCGGATCTCTTCACGCTCGCGTCATCGGCCGCGCCAGCAGCTTTCTTCAGCGTCTGAGGCGAGTTGGGACCTGAAGGGCACAGCAGACGGTCGGTCAGACGTCACTGACACACTCAGACAGCAGAGGGAGCCACCCGGCTGTCTCACTAAACCACACGCTTCTTATGGGGAAAATCAGTCAATCAATTATACACTGCCGTTCAAAAGATTTTGATCGGTAAGATTTTAGAAGAAGTCTCTCATGCTCATCAAGGCTGCATTTATTTGATTAAAAATACAAACCAAAAAAAATATTATTAAAATGTAAAATAACTGTTTTCTATTTGAATATATATTTTTAAAAAGCTTTCTATTTCAGATAAATACTGTTCTGTTGAACTTTCTATTAATCTAAGAATCCTAAAAAAATGTTTTACACAACTATTGATAATAATCATAAATGTTTCTTGAGCATCAAATCAACATATGTGACCCTGGAGCACAACACCAGTCCTGCGTCTCACAGGTGTGTCTGTGGCAAATACATTGTGTGGGTCAAAATTATCCATTTTTCTTTTATGCCAAAAATCATTAGGATATTAAGATCATGTTCCATGATGATATTTTCTAAATTTCCTACCGTAAATATATCAAATGTATTATTATTAGTAATATGCGTTGCTAAGGACTTCATTTGGACAACTTTAAAGGAGATTTTCTCAATATTTTGATGTTTTTGCACCCTCAGATTCCAGATTTTTAAATAGTTCGCTAAATATTGTCCTAACAAACCATACATCAATAATGCTTATTTATTCAGCTTTCAGATGAGGTATAAATCTCAATTTCAAAACATTGACCCTTATGACAGGTTTTGTGGTCCAGGGTCTCATATCAGAATGATTTCTGAAGGATCATGTGACACTGAAGACTGGAGTAATGATGCTGAAAATTCAGCTTTGCCTCACAGAAATAAATTACGTGTTAAAATATATTCATATAGAAAACAGTTATTTTAAATTGTAATCATAATTCACAATATTACTGTTTTTTTTTTTTTTTTATAAAATAAATGCAGCCTTGGTGAGCAGGAGAGAATTCTTCTAAAAATCTTACTGAGCACAAACTTTTGAATGGTAGTGTAAATGTAAAGTGACGCATAATTATTATGGAATTGCGTATGAGGACCCAAATAAAAAGTCTTGATGTAAGCTGGTGGTGGCTCACGTACTGAAGGAAGCGGCCAGGTCTTTAGCGATGCTCTTCTTGCGCAGCGGGTACAGGCTGACGGGAGGAACCTGCAGCACCTGAGACACGCGGTTCTGAGACTTGGCTGAAGACAGGCCGGAGCGCATGGACACCGGAGACATGTCCGATTTAGTGGAGCGCCGCTCGTTCAGGTTCTTAGATACTGTGGGAAAACACACACAACACCAGCAACTGAGTTTGAGTGACAGACATTGTTCTTTTTGTTTGTAAAGTGTGCTCTTTACCATTATTAGCTATGTTTCCATCCACCTATTTTATGCAAATTTTGATATCTAGCATAAAAAATGCTGGATGACCTCAAAACCTCATGTGAGTTTGCCTCAGGTGATTCTGTGATTGGATAACTGGCCTAACCAGTGGACCAATGGCATCGCAGCATCTCAAATGTTGGTTTGGTGGCTCTGAAACGCCTGAGTTCCCAAACACCAGCATCCCAACGCAAGAGAACATGACAGCGTTTATTGTGTTTCGTCACAACTCATTTATGATGGAGGGAAAAAGAGCCAGATTGCAGCAACTTACAGTTGTATTACTCATATTTTGTACCAATTTCTCAGGAATTTGTCCACTTGAATGCATGGGATGGAAACACTGCATTATTCACAAATGTTTTATGTCATACTTCAGTTTAAATTGGCAACACTTTACAATAAGGCCCCATTAGTTAATGCATAAACTACCATTAACTAACAATGAGCAAGACATTTGGTTACACTTTATTTTAACATTGTTACAGTGTAATTATACATTTAAGTACTGAGTAATATTATTTAACTACATGTATTTACTATAGGGTTAAGGTTTGTTTTAAGGTTTGTTGTATGTAATATTATGCATAATTTATAGTTATTACTTTAGTAACTACATGTAACAAGGACACCGTAAAATAGTGTTACTGGGTTTTGGTTTTATGCATAATTTACTGTTGTTACTATAGTAAGTACATTAAAAAGTCACCTTAAAATAAAGTGTTACCTACACCATTTTTGATTTTAATAATATATAAGTAAATGTTGAACAATAAGATTAAGTTTAGTTTAATGTTAACAAATAAAAAAAACCTTATTGTGAAGTGTTAGCATTAAATTTGCAATGTTGGACGGAAACAGAGCTACTGACATTCATTAATAAGTGTGACTGAAGAGTTCAAATGCTTACTAAACACTAGGCTATAGGCTATAGTGAACTCTCTACAGTCTGAGATGAACAAGAAGAACTGAAATCAAATCTGGCCGTCCACTAGATGGCAGTGACTAGCCACGTGCAGAAATCTGACAGCTCGAGTAGCAGGTACAGCTAGTTTTTAACCGACCCTGCAGTGAAGATCGGTGGCATTCAGGAAAACAACCTCAATAACTCAACACCGCACAATACGCACGTGTGCTGTAGGCCGCCTCGCACTGCAGCGACATGATCTGGAACTTCTCCTCGTCCGTCTCCACCTCCAGGTGTGCCAGGTACTGCTTCACCTTGCGTGCCATCTGGGCGTCCTCGTACAGCTTCTTAGCGTTGAGCAGAGAGCTGCGGCGTACACGCTTCTTGTGATTGCCCTGGACGTCCAGCAGGTTTGAGTTGGTGCTGCCCTGACTCAGAGACCTGAGGAAGAGGAGCGGACGAGGAGTGAGACACGGCCTAACAAACCTCACTGTCATCGCAGACACGTCCCTGTGGGCTGATGCTCGCTAACAAACGGGAAGACATTCACAAACAGAAATGGTTTCACAAATAAATGAGACTTGACAATGTGATATATAGTACAAGCATTTCTTCTGGTCTTGCAAACATGAATAGTGAAAACTTATTTTTGTGACATTTTGTCTTTTAATTTCTGGAATCATTTTATTTTTGGAGAAGCTTCTTACATGTAAACTACCATTCAAAAATTTGGGGTAAGATTTTTTTTTTTTTTTTAAGAAAATTAATAATTTTATCCAGGAAGGACGCATTAAATTGATCAAAAGTGATGTCTCGTATAATGTCCATTTCAAATAAATGCTGTTCTGTTCTTTCAATTCATCAAAAAATCCTGATAAATAAAATGCATCACTGTTTCCACACAAATCTGAACTGTTTTCAACACTGATAATAATCAGAAATGTTTCTTGAGCATCAAATCCTCACATCAGAATGATTTCTGAAGGATCATGTGACACTGAAGACTGGAGTAATGATGATTAATTCAGCTTTGAGCACAGGAATAAATTACACTTTACTATATATTCACATACACTATATTGCCAAAAGTTTTGGGATGCCTGCCTTTACATGCACATGAACTTTAATGCCATCCCATTCTTAATCCGTAGGGTTTAATATGGAGTTGTCCCACCCTTTGCAGCTATAACAGCTTCAGCTCTTCTGGGAAGGCTTTCCACAAGGTTTAGGAGTGTGTTTATGGGAATTTTTGACCATTCTTCTAGAAGCACATTTGTGAGGTCAGGCACTGATGTTGGATGAGAAGGCCTGGCTCACAGTCTCCGCTCTAATTCATCCCAAAGGTGTTCTATCGGGATGAGGTCAGGACTCTGTGCAGGCCAGTCAAGTTCCTCCACACCAAACTCGCTCATCCACGTCTTTATGGACCGATGCTTTGTGCACTGGTGCGCAGTCATGTTGGGACAGGAAGGGGCCATCCCCAAACTGTTCCCACAAAGTTGGGAGCATGAAATTGTCCAAATTGTCTTGGTATGCTGAAGCATTAAGAGTTCCTTTCACTGGAACTAAGGAGCCAAGCCCAACCCCTGAAAAACAACCCCACCCTATAATCCCCCCTCCACCAAACTTTACGCTTGGCACAATGCAGTCAGGCAAGTCCCGTTCTCCTGGCAACCGCCAAACCCAGACTCGTCCATGGGATTGCAGACAGAGAAGCGTGATTGGTCACTCCAGAGAACACGTCTCACAGCTCTAGAGTCCAGTGGCGGCGTGCTTTACCCCACTGCATCCCACGCTTTGCATTGCACTTGGTGATGTAAGGCTTGGAGGAGCTGCTCGGCCATGGAAACCCATTCCATGAAGCTCTCTACACACTGTTCTTGAGCTAATCTGAAGGCCACAGAAGTTTGGAGGTCTGTAGCTATTGACTCTGCAGAAAGTTGGTGACTTCTGCATGCGCTGACCCCGCTCTGTGATTTTACGTGGCCTATCACTTCATGGCTGAGTTGCTGTTGTTCCCAATTGCTTCCACTTTGTTATAATCCCACTAACAGTTGAGCGTGGAATATTTAGTAGTGAGGAAATTTCAGGAATGGACTTATTGCACAGGTGGCAACCTATCACGGTACCACGCTTGAGTTCACTGAGCTCCTGAGAGCGACCCGTTCTTTCACAAATGTTTGTAGAAGCGTCTGCATGCCTAGTGCTTGATTTATACACCTGTGGCCATGAAGTGATTGGAACACCTGAACTCAATGATCTTTGGCAATATAGTGTAGAAAACAGCTGTTTTACAGCATGTTTTTACTGTATGCAGTGTTGACGACTTCTTTTGGAAGTGTCATGTTATTTATGAAATTTCTATTTGTGAAAGTCCTTCCATTTATTTGTGAATATGAAACCCCATTTATTTGCCAGTCTGAGCAAACGATGACTACAGCAGCGTAACACAGCCATGCAACGCATTCAGCTCCATTAATGCAAAAAATTATTATAGATTAAAACAGACGAGCATGATCTGTTACATGAAGATCAATGGTTTAGAGGATGAGAGGAAGGAAGGAAGAGTTGCAGGAGTTGGTGTGTCCAGGTTAACGGTCATGACACATTCAGGACATGCAGGACAGCACACTTACCCTAAACTCTTCCACCTCTTCTTCCTGTAAGCAAAGCCCATGAGAGAACAGCAGAAAACAGGTGAGGAGAAAGAGAGAGACACTCAGACAGACAGAAACCACCAGCACCAAAGACAGAGAGAAATCATCAGCTGTATGGCCATGATCACACAGCAGCAGGATACGGCTGTCAGTCCTTAATACTCTTGCGTTCACACACAGTTCGTTATTTACAGGAGTGACAACCGCATTCTGTAACCGAACTCACACCTGTACATTTCCAGGACTTTTGCTGGAGTGGCTGAGAAGGGCCATTATACAGCACGAGAGCGGCCTCTAGAGGCCAAATAAAAACTATCACTGACGCCTCGTGGAGTTTGTTTTGACACATTTCAGATGCGGATTTAAAACAGACAGTGAAACTGCATGTTATACAGTACGTGTTCTCATATCATTATTAAGTAATTCATTTGTTGACTAGATGCTGTATTAGTGGAGAACAGCAGTGTGTTTGCTGTCGAGGCTGAGAGGACGCTAACATTAGTACCTTAAAAGGTTAAAACAATGTGTCAAACACACGACCTAAATGTTTAATGTCAGGACTGTTACCATCTATTTGCATTAGTTTATATCCAGCTGATCGCTCTTAAGCATTCATTAGCCAAAGAAATGGCATATTTAAAGCTAGTGACTTGAGACACTGCATATGTTCATGCAGCCGACGGAAACATATCAACAAATACGAACAAAAACATTAGATTTCAGTTTTTTTTTTATCATCACTAATACATGTTTTGTTGATTAGATAATCATCAAGTGTTCTAAAATATAAGCAAATAACCTGTGAGAGTATACATAAAATATACATATGTCGAATTTCAATGCTATGGCTTTTGTGTAGATATGTGAAGATCTTTAAGCATTTGGATTTATATGAAATAGTAACACTTTACAACGAGTAACAACAAGCTAAGGTTAATAAAAGCTGTAAAAGTGTTGTTAGATTGTTAATTGTTTTTGTTAAAAATTGACTAAAATCCATCTGTTGATTAATCGGTTATAGGCCAGCGTGGGCCAACAAAGTTATTGTTATCGGTAAAATCCCCTATCGGTCGACCTCTAGTCATTATGGTTATAATATGGGCTTGACTCCTGTTGCACGTTCATACAGACAGTAGTCGAGACGCTACTGTAAGTTGCTGTTTGAACGGGACATTTCCAGACTCACCCAAAAACTGACAGTGTGAGCGTAGCCCATGTGTCCAGCGTCAACATTCACAGGAGCGAGCGACTGATTGACATTAAATGAATTTGGCGTTTAGATAAAGGCATGAGCTGTAGGGCGAGACTCTGATCTGGCTGGACTGGGATAAGTGAGCGTTACATTGCTGCATAAAACTACTGGACTCGCTGACTTTCCCGCTCACATGGCCTCTGTGACATGAAGACAAACAGTGTTTTCTTTTTTCTAATGAATCGTTCACAATAAGTGCAGGAATCAACGTTTAGTTCATGCTCTGTGTGTCAGTGTGCGAGTCTTCACCTCTGTCTGAACATGAGCGCCGGGTCCATGTTGGCTGACGTCATGCGCACAACGTTTCGGATCTCCTTGGCGATCATTCGCAGCTTTTCGAAATTCACCAGGCCGTCAACACTCGAGTCGTTACCTGAGCAAGACGAGATGATGGACAGTTTAAGGACCTGACACGTGAAAACCCACTGACTCACCTTTACAGGCACGTGTGTAAACGTCATCTACTGACCCTCGTGCAGGAAGGTGAGGTCTTTCTTGACCACAGGAAACAGCGGGATGATGGGAGGCTGCACGCTCTGGCTGCTCAGTATGTTGCGGTATTTGGCCATGTTGCGTGACGGGTCGAAGATGTCCTGAAGGTCGCGGAACAGTTTCTCATACTTACTGGGTAGTTTCTCCCACGTGCTCCTCAATCGAGCGACTGAAGCCAGATTTAGACCACTGAAGACCATAAAAAACACAGCACATGACCTCCTGAACACCTGCGTCTCCGCGTACGGCAATGCTCATAAGTTCACACACCCATTACAGAATCTGCAAGATCTTTAACATTTACAAAAATTAGTAAATAAGAGGGAAGCTGCAGTTTATGTTCTGATGAACCAAAAAAAACAGAGGAACCAAGAGCATCTCAACTTCTTTGTAAATGTTATCATTATTTTGTTGTTATTTTTTCTTGTGGATAATTTAAAAATATCTGTTGCAACATCACTATCAGGGCAGCATCACTATAAACAAAAAAATTTTTTTTTGCAAAGTGTATATTACCTTATTAGCACGACTGTACGTTTACACATCACTAAAAACATCTGGTATGAGTACATACTGAAGTCCAAAACAAGACTAAATTGAACTATTTTGACACACACACACACACACACACAAAAATTGCAAACAAACAAACAAACTAAATGATATACTGAAGTGGCAAAAGACATCCAACTGCACACAAATATCATAGACTGAACAGAGAAACTGACAGATAAATATATCAATACACTATTAAGGGTTTAATATAGTGCAGTAAGACGCTGTTCTTCTCATTTCATTCATTCTAGTGTTACCCAACACTATGAAAAATGTTCATTTATTTATTAAAACAATATTGCTGGAATACTGTACCTTCAGCATTGACTTCATAGTGATTATTATTTTTATACTGTATTTTCCAGAAAAACCTCAAAACAACCAAAAATGTACTTATCCATTTGGTTGTGAGTGGTGTGCACTTGCAGAGAGACTCCGCCCACATGCTCTTCTGATTGGCTGTGATCTTTGATTGATTTTGTCTGGCTTGTCGTGTCGCGTCTGATTAGGACACGGTGTAAGACTGTCCTGGTGTGCATGTGGAGCCAGTTTTGTGATGTTTGGACACTACACTTGTCCTGGCCAATAACTCATTATAGGCTACAGACTCATATTTCACAGATTTAACTATTTATCAGGTGTGTCTCATATTTAAATGGCAAATAATTTCTTATGACCATTGAGAAACTGGAAGGAGAACAGCTCAAGAACTGACAGCTCGACCGAAAGGGCCGACTCACCTGATGATGGCAAACATGGAGTTGAAGTTCTTGCACTCGCGGCAGTGCAGAGCGATCTTGATGAAGTGCTTGATGATCTTCATGCGTTTGAGCGCGTTGGGCTCGCGGAGGATCTCAGTGGCCACCCAGAAAGTCTCCTGGTTGATGATCTCTTCAAACTGCTTCAGATGGTTGCCGCCGCCACCGCCAGGGTCCCGCTTGAACAGGTCGTCCACATACTCGGTGGACTCGATGTTACGGAACAGGCCGAAGTCTCTCATGGAGAGCTGTGCCGCCACCTCCATGGTGCTGAGCTGCAGGAGGCCGATCTGACTCTCCCTCAAGAGCTCCTGAGCGTCTTCATCGGAGCAGAGCGTCTCTGTCTCCATGTTGTTCTTCAGGTAGTACCTGAGCAAACACACGAATGACAGGATTACTGTATAGTCACGTCCAGTGAAGCCTTATCGAACAGCGCAGATCAGTGTCATCATTAGCTCAGTGTAATCGGGCTCAGTCTGGTGCATTGATGTATTTGAATTAAAAAATAATATATAATATATTAAAAAAATATAGCTGCGAGCAGCAATTATCGGGGTTCAAGCATTTTAAGACCTTCATGCCATCTATACTATTAGGGTGTAGGCCGACTCGAAATGTAGGGATGACACCATAAAATATTAATGATGGAAAAGGGGTCATATGATGGTTCTAAAAAGAACATTATTTTGTGTATTTGCTATAATGCAATTTGTTTACGCGGTTTTAGGTTTAATACTGTACATTATTGTTGCTCCTCCTTTCTGAAACGCGTCGATTTTTGCAAAGCTCATCGTTGTGAAAAGCGCGGTGTGCTCTGATTGGCCAGCGATCCAGTGCATTGTGATTGGCCCGAATACCTTAAGCATGTGACGGATATGTCATGCTTCTTACCATATTTGGAACATCAGCTCCCAAAGCAAAGCAATATTGACAGATGATAATGTCAGCCCTACCTTATCAATTCGAGGCAGAATCTGATGCGGATGATGCAGATGACCAAGCTGATCGATCAATGTCGCCAGCGCGACTGGACCAGAAAGTATCAGATTGGTACGTTTGCATTTTCTGTGCTCTCACAGGTGCTAGAAACAGTCGAATATTTGTGCTGTACTGTTTGGCTTTCGCAACAAAAAACACAGTGTCTCCACGACATGGTGGCGCCGGTGACAACAATACTACAGCGAGAATAAAAGTTACGCCTTCTTTCTTTGCGTATATATTTGGGCGGTGTTATGAAACTGACGTAGATTTGTGATTTGTAGAAGTGTTTTAGGAAGGTGTGGCGGAGCCTTAACTTTTACAAAGAATATCTCTTTGCGTTTGAGACTTTGAGCTTTGTAACTCTGCAGATCTTATAGATGCACAAACAGCCTCATAACACACTAAAGAGAAAGGAAAACAAGAAATCGCATCATGTGACCCCTTTAAAAGTGTTGGTTTCCACCAGTAATCTCCACTGAAGCAAAGCAATTTTCCGTGTTAACTCCATTAAGCACACACACACACACACACAAATATGTTTTTAATATTATTGGGATATGTCATTCATTGTATAAACTCAATGTATAATACAATCAAAAATCATACATATTCATGTACTCCACTTTACTGCAACGATTTAAAGTTTGTGTTGTTTTAATTCAACTAAGAGGTCACGCTGAGACACATCGATCGTCTATTGGTCTGACATCTTCAAGTGATATATCATTTGCAGGTATGAGTTCACCCAACTTGAACCCTGGAATGCAATGAAATCTGCATGCGCTTATGTTTTCTGTCTCCCACATCCGCATGAAAGGAAGTCAATGGAACGAAAAGTGTAGTGTGACCGGCCCTTAAAGGAGTCATAACACACACAGTTTCTGCCAGTCTCATGTTAATCTTGAGTATCTATAGAGTAGTGTTGATCCTTCATATCTCCCAAGAGTCTTTAGTTTATCATATTTATAAAAGACAGATACGCTGCACCGATTCTTTCAGAAAACAGCCGAGTCCGTGGAGGCGTGCAGTGGGCGGAGCTAAAGAGTCACGAGCACACACACACGCACTCTGGGTTATTTGGGAAGCTGAACAAGGTGATCTTTCCTTCACACCAGAAACACACTTCTTTAGTGATATTGTTGATCTCGTGTCTAAAAACACAATCCCAGCGCTGCCGACGGCTCCCGTAACCCGAACGAAGCTCGATGATGGACGCGCTCTTGCTCTCGCTCTGGTTGATGTGTGTGTGTGTGTGTGCGCTCATCCGGGAGAAGTGCCCATACAAGGAATCCCGCCCTTTATGATGTCATACAGGGCCATACTCGAAAAAAAACTTTCCGAAACTTGTTTGAATCCTGAAGGAGTGTATTTGGCACAGAAATACTCGTTTTTTGAAATGTTGGCCATGTTTAGCATGAGAATTAACTCTTTAACAGTGTAAATAAGTCAGAAGGCATGATAAAGCATTAGACCGCCGCTTTAAGAGGTGCTGGTTCTGCTCTTACCTGCCGTTGAGTTGGATGCGGTCAGCTAGTTTTGAGAGCTGGTCCGGCAGTCGGCGCTGTTTGATGACCCCTTCAGGACTTACAGAGACCTCACACAGCGAGTAGGCCTCGGAAGCGGCGATGAGGCCGAACTCGCTGACTACATGCGAGACGACATCTTTGGCTGTGGTGTCTTTACTGATGATGATATAGCAGCTCTGCTGGTCGGCCTTGAACACGCGGATCACCTGATCTGGAATGTCTGTAACCGGCAAGAGGAAGGAGACGCAGTTAAACACGGAGACGCAGTTAAACACACAGGACAGGCGAAGACATTTGAAATGGAAGTCAATGGTGAGACGTTTGGCTTAGATTTGGAAAACGAGGCAATGGCTTAAACACCATTGGCATCATCCACATGAAATCTCTCAGGTGTCATTAATATCATCTTCACTTGTGTTTCAAAGATGAACAAAAGTCTTATGGGTGTAGAACACAATCCACCACATGCTTTTGGACTTTGAGTGTAAGTCATTTCATGCCACAAACTCATAAACGCATGCAATTAAGTTCAAAACGGCATGAAACAGAAAAAGAGAGTACGACAGCGGGTGTACTTACAGTAGAAACCAGCCACTGATGGAGCCAAGAAACACACAGAACGTAAAGACAGAGAGAGAGAGAAAGATGACACATGACAGCTACAGCACACACCAGTGGAGACATCACAACTAATCTAAAGATTATGAACATCTCTCGTACTGCATATTCACTTCAGCTGGTTTCCACATTCGTGTGCAGTGGATCTGAAACCGGCCGCAAGCTTTCATTTGACACAACCCAGAGCAGAAGTTGCAAATAATCCTTTCTAGCATCCTCATATATTCTAACTTTATCTATCTAAATGTGGGACGTTCTCAGAGCTTGAAATAAGCTCCACTCACACACAGAAGAAACCCTCTTTTGTGAAAAGACCTCTGTACACTTTTAAAAAGAGTACTTATCATGGAAATAATACACTTTAAAAGAATATGATTAAATGTGAATGGAATGAAATAATTTATTTACAATTCAAATGAAATGTATTATAGTTTACATTTATATGAAATGTGTTAGAGAGCTTTTTTGACCCACTTAAGTGCATCTTCAATGTAATTTTTATAATAACTTCTACTGTCTTTGAAATATGGTTAAAGTGGACTGATGAATTTATTCACAAGCATTTATGTCATTTCTAGTGAAACTTGTATGTCATGCATTTATAATGATGAAGCTGCAATTTAAAATGCATTTAATTTAATATCAAATAACACAGTTAAAATTATAATCAAGCACTTTACATGTTAGTCAACACATCAAAATAAGTGTACTTCTATAAAGCACAATAAACGATTTTTAAAACACAATGATTTAAAATATTAAAAGAGATATTTACTGTACTGTACTTTTTAAGGTATATAGGGCCAGATTTACTAAACAGGGCAAATTAGCGTTTGGTTCAGTTTATTCATCCGTTAGGAAATTTAGTTTGCACACATCACATTCATACAGTCACACACATAGACATTCATTTAAATATATATATATATATATATATTTATATTTCAGCAGCATATTACCCATGATTACAGGTGATTTAACAGAATAGCAGTTGGTATAAATGAGTTCTTAAACCTCCTTGTTCTCCCCCTAATTGCTCTATATCTGCGCCCTGATGGAAGTACAACAAACTCTCTATTTAATGGATGAGATGGATTACCGCATTAATTATCGCATGGGCTTTTTGAACAACGCGTTCTTGAAGCAATATCTGTTGAACTCCAATAACCTTGGATGCAGTCTTAATCAACTTAGTCATTCTGTTTCAACCAGACAAGCTAATGCATTTAAACCAGTCCCTCCAGAAAAGCGCGATTATACGATCGCATAATTCAATGCATAATCAGCCAAAGTCCGCATATTTATGCGGGGGGCCTCATTTTTTCAAATACGCCGCACTTTCGCCGCATAAATTGCCGATTTCCGCGCGCAAAATATGCAGGGCTTGCATGATTTCATAATCCCCGCATTTTCGTTGCAAAAAAGTCACATATATCTTAGCAGAAAGTTGAAAAATGTTGCGTTTACTTCACACAAGAGCAGCCATTTCCCCCATTGCCATGGGAACGTTATGAAGTGACGTAATTACGTGACGTGAACATCATCGAAAAGCTGCAAACCCCGCGATTAAACCACGATGAAGCACACAAATCATTCTCATTTGACAACAAAAATGGGTTAAATCATACTAGTTTCAAAAACCTTACAGTTGTAAGTATATTAGTAGTATGTAAATTTATGTTACAGTAAGAGATTGCAGTTTGTGCATTGGAAGCACTTATTTTAACAGAAGATGTCTGTTTTGTATAGCTACCTATATTTTATTTATTCATTTTTACAGAAGTTGTAGCATATTCCTTTTGTAAAGCTACAGAACTTGTTTGACTCATCAGTGTTTTGTAAGTTTGAGCCATGTGTTTATTAAAGTCTGAAATAAAACAAGATGAGAACTGACATATTCCCAGCACTTTCTGCTTGCTTATCATAGGAAGTAGTAAGAAATGACTCTTTACATTAAGGAAGTAGCCTAGTGAGAACAGGGTGTTGGGGGAATCACTTTTTTTTCTCTTTTTCATCAAACCGCAGTTTTTGCAAGTTCCTGCATACAATTGCCTAAATATCCCGCATATTCCAGTAAATAATGGCGCAAACACCAGTAAACTGACAAGCGCAAACCTTAATAAAGCACCTCGTGTGATTCATTTAAATGCTCTCCTCCCATGAATACTGCGTCTGAAAGGGAAACTCCTACAAATTAACCAATCGTGCCAATACACACATGTATTTAAACTTACTCGCCAATGTCTATATTCTGCTCGCATGTAAATAGCGAATCCGTCATGGCGTGAGCGCATGGCTTTTAAAGGGAATGGGAGATGAGACTCTGATTGGTTTATTGCACTGTACTCCCAAAACACATCCATGAATCATTAAGAGACGAGGCACAACCCTTTTGGACCATGCACCGGGCGCGCCAACCGTTTTTTCCGTCGCTAAACTAGCAAAAGTGGATTCGGACACGCCCTCAGTGCACCTGCGCCATGAGCTCAGATCATTAAAATAGGGCTCTGCATCTTTAAGACTTGAAGTACACTACATTCAATACCATTAAGTGCACTTCATTTTAACAAGGGTCTCATGATGACAGCTTTTTTTCTACTGCCCTCTTGTGTCACTGCACACTGCACTGGACTTGGTGCAAATATTGTGTATAATCGAGCTTTGTTTATTTTCAGCACTATATCATTATCATTCATAGCCGCTGCTGGTTCTGTGATGCTGTGATGTGTTACCTGAGGGGTTGCTGAAGTCCAGAGCGCTGGCGGCGGGCTGAAGCAGGTCAGGACTGCTGGACGACAGGCTGCCCGGGATGGGCATTATGGCCAAGCTGTGCCGGCACTGCTTAGTGCCCACAATACTGTCATCCTGAGACTGAGACAAGCCACTGTCACTGCGGACACAGAGAGAGAGATGGATTACAGCCAGCACACACACTAACACTGCATGTCTATGAACACACACACAGATCCAGATGGAAGAGGTGGACATTTAGGCCGCTTTCACACTTGATTTGACTGTAACAAATTACTAAATTCTGTCCAAATATCACTTCTATAAAAAACACCAAATATGGAACCTTGAGACTCAGACCTTTCCGACGATATGTGTTTTGTCAAGATTAGAAAAGATTTTGATTATAAAGTAATAAATAATTTGACACCGCCCACTAGGGGAGGAGAAGAATTTAGAGTACCGTTTCCATGGTAACACAACGTCCGATTTCAAAACGGTTTCACAGGATGAATTTTGAGTTCGTAAGCTTTCGAATGATACCTAATTTATGATGATTACTAAAATATATGATACGAAAAAAGGCAATCAAAAAAAGAGCGCCAAGCGTCCCACCGGTGGGATGGTGACAGGTAAGGTCAAAGAAAAAGAAAAGATGCTTCAGAGAAAGACCTGGAGTAACATCACTGATGGTAGTTTTGATTTGCTGCAGACGCATTGCAATGGATGTGAAGAATAATGCTGTGGAGTCTAAACAAACTGAACTGCAGTGTGAAAGCGCTCTAAACAGACACGAGCACAAACACAGAATGAATACACGCTCACAATCCATGAATGAGACTCAAGCCTGAGATGAGCAAACACAGCAGAAGAAGGGCGAGCACACGTGACGTCTCAGGCGAGAGGAAACGGAGCTGTCTCAGGGGTAAACTCGGTGCCAATCAGACGCTGACCTTTACACAGATGGGCTGATTTACATGCTCAGAGCAGAGAGACAGACGGACGTGACGAGCGCCACTAACACAGCCTCTCCATCCATCACTCGACTCCATCAGATCATCCAGTACAGCAGGAAGCGTCACCACAAGTGCATGAAAAACATCCCACACAGTTGTAGGCGGAGTAAAGCACGTCAGATACTCAGGTATGGAAGCACATTTACACCACATAAGAAAAACTGCTTTGGTAAATCATAATTATGAGATAAAAGTAGTCATACAGTGGGCTCCATAAATATCGGCACCCTAAATATGAGCAAAACTGACAGTGAAAATGCTATTTCTCCATATATTTCAGAAAAAAATTGCTTTATGATAAGATTTTTTTTCTTTCAACTATTTGACTTTAATTAAAGGTTCGATTTTTGTGAATATTTTACATGAAAGACTAAGAAAAAAAACAATTTTTCAGTCAGTTTTGTTCATATTTACCAAGGGAGCCAATATTTGTGGAGCCCACTGTAGTCATGACATACCAAGTCATAATTATGAGATAGTCGAAAATAACATAAACTGAAATTATGATAAAAGTCATGAGATAAGTCGAAATTATGACATACTATGTCACTAGTATGAGATAAAAAAGTCAAAACTATGATAAAAAGTCACAAGATAAAATTTTGATATTCTAAGTCATAATTATGAGATAGTCGACATATAATTGACATAAACTGAAATATGAGATACTGAAATACTGTCTAAGCACCAAGTAAAAATTATGTAGAAATGTATATAAAGTCTAAATAAATTTAAATAAAGTTGAAATTGAGAAAGTCATGAGATAAAAGCAGAAATTATGAAATGCTGTTATGAGATAGTCAAAATTATGAGATAAAAAGTCATGAGATAAAATTGACATTCAAAGTCATAATTATGACATACTAAGTCATAGTTATGAAAATTGAAGTTGAGTTGAAATTGAGTCAAAATTATGAGATACTAAGTCATAGATACGAGATTAAGTCAAAATTGACATGAGAAATTATGAGAAAAGTCATACTGAGATAAAATTATGAAATTACGACAAATAATGAGATGCTATATCTAAAAGTAAAAATTATGTAGGAATTTAAACAAGTTAAAAGTCATGAGATAAACTTGAAATATAAACAGTCATGATAAAGTAAATTATGACAAGTCAATTAATTTTTCATGTCATAATGACTATTATTTTAACTTTTTATCTCACTTTCTTCATAATTATGAAATACTGTCATTATTATGATAAAGTCAAAATTATGAGATGAAAAGTCATGAGATAAAATTGACATTCAAAGTCATAATTATGACATACTATGAGAAAATTGTTTTAACTGTATATAGTCTAAATAAATTGAGATAAAAAGTCATGAGGTAAAAATATAAATTATGAAATACTGTCATTATTATGAGATAAAGTCAAAATTATGAAATTATGACAAGTCATAATTATGAGATACTGTCTAAGCACTAAGTAAAAATTATGTAGAAATTTAACAAGTCGAAATTGAGATTATAAAGTCATGATAAAAAGTAAAAATTTAGTTTTTCATATAATGACTTATTTTATCTCACAATTTTATTTTTCATAATTATGATTTACCAAAGCAGTATTTTTTTCTTATGCGCACACACACATTCATACAAAAATAAGTAATGTCTATTTCTTATTTTTGTAATCAAACAGCGCTTGTGATTTCACAGAAACAGGAAGTGAAAAGAACGACTTCCACACATGACGTGACAGCACTGTGACACTGCAAAAGATGGAGAAGATGCTGACCAACGACAGAAAACACCTGACATGGCACGACACGGCCTCGCCAACAGGACGTGTTAGTTGCTGCGTATCCATAACTATATTAAACATCACGCTCTGATTGGCTGTTGGCAACGATGTGCCTGGTTAGGATATGATGCAACTCTTTATGAACACGCAGGAAAGAGAAAAGGTGCCAGTGAAATGTGTTGTGAGCATGCGCAAAGGCGCTTCACGTTAATGTGAAGATGAAACGACATGAAACACAATGTTCACGCAGACGATCTCTCATGGAAAAGGCTGTGCTGCACTACTCTTAACATTATGACATGAGAGAGAGAGAGAGAGAGAGAGAGAGAGAGTGTGTTGAGCAGGTGTCTCTTACCCAAACAGTCCCCTGTGCAAGTGAAGCAGCCGTAAAAACAGAACACACGTGATGTCAAGCAGAACAAGCATCAAGCACAGAGACACAAGCCCGTGAAACACTCTCATACACAAACACACACACACTCATACTTACAGACACACACTTACTGGGCTCACATCGTCAACAGATAAAACGTACAGTGTGCATGAACAACATGAAGCCTGTTTTAGGACAGTCAGACTTTTTGATCTGTGACATTACAGTGTCCTAACCAGACATGACGTGTATTTCCCATGTTATCAGAAGTTTTGTCCTGACCAGCCACGACAGCGATACGAGTGACGGGACAGCCGGAACATCAACACACAAACAGTGTGTCCAAAGACAGTAATAGTTTAGTGAATAACATTGCGCATTATTTTAATAGATAATAATGAACGCAACCATGTATAATTTACCTCAGATCTTGAAAATAAAAGCATTGAGTAGACATTACAAAAAGTAGCTTTAGAAAGAAATATTTTGATTCAACATAGAATAGGGTGGTGCAGGTATGACATCACGCGGAGTTAGCATTTTAGCACTTCCGGTTCCCTCGTCCCGAAGTCAAAGGGTTTTTGAATGCTGGTTAAAGGAACATGCCAACTTTTTGGGACTTTAGCTTATTCACCGTATCCCCCAGAGTTAGATAAGTCCATACATACCATTCTCACCTCCGTGCGTGCCATAACTCTGCCTGACGCACCCACCGCTAGCCTAGCTTAGCACAAAGACTGGAGGTAAACAGCTCCAGCTAGCCTACTGCTCAATAAGTCACAAAATAACGCCAATATTTTCCTATTTACATGTTGTGATGTGTATAGTTACATCGTGTACTAAGACCGACGGAAAATGAAAAGTTGCAATTTTCTAGACCGATATGGCTAGGGACTATACTCTCATTCCTGCGTAATAATCCAGGAGCTTTGCTGCTGTACCATGGGCTCAAGACACTTTCATGCTTTATTCGACGACATAAAACACATCAGTATTACCCCACTCGTGATTTTTTGAAGCTGTTGTGTGTCTTGAAAAAGGCGGTTGCTAACAAGTGGCTAATAAGAACTACAGCCGGCTGTCGAGGAGATTAAACGTCATCAGGTAACCCCAAAATATGGACGACGCGACTTCATTCTCTTCCGTTGAAGAAAAGTGAAGCCTCCGGAGGTCCGAATATGGCGCCGACATCTTGCGCAGATTTGGGACCGAGTCTTCGCAGTAGAGAGCAGGAAGTAGAGCCGCGATACCAAAAGCCTGCCCACACTCTCGCAGATGCAGAACAACTCATTATGTCGGTGTGAAATAAACAGTTATGGAAATGTAGAAATTAAAGCTAAAGCTCCAATCTCCTCCCGAAAATCCAGAAAAAAGTCGGTTAGTACCTCAGTGACAATTTAGAGAAGCGTAAATCACAGCTGTCAATCATGACGTCACACCCCTCGTTTTTATAGCATCAAATAACTCACTAAAACTAAACTTATAAAAAAAACGAACTCTTGCAAATGAAATCAGCGCGATAAAAACTGCCTAAGATGACAGACGCCATCTTTGGGAAAAAAATTATTTGAAGTGTAATTTGATTGTTTAGTTTGTCTCACGTCCATTAGAATAGATGGAGGGGCGGGGGTTATGAGCTATACTGGGACCAACCACCTGGGGGCGATCAAGACACGCCGGCTTCAGTTTTCAACACGAGTGCGGCACGCTTGGTCTTAATGAGTGAGTCATTGAATCATTCATTCAAATGGATGATTCATTCAGTAATGAAGCAAGTGGCCATCTTTATGAATAAGTCACTGAATCGTTGGCTCACTCGATTTGTTAAAAACAGTAATGAAAAACCACAACAGTTCTGCTGTGGTTCAAAACTGAGCAAAAAATGTAACTTTAAAATGTAACTTTATTAAACTGAAAATCATTATCACATTTGTAATTGTGCAGATATTTGGGAAAATATTTGGGAATATAAGACAAAATGCCCTCTTATCTTGAATTTTGGTGGCATTTTAAATGCATTCTAACAGGCTTCGTAACGCAGTCAGTCGTTGACATGCATCATGTTTGTAAGTAAACTGCATGCGGGGTGTGTTAATCGACAGCCCTAGTTAAAATGGTTTGATATTAATCATTTGATTATGTACTTATCTATTTTGTTGAAAGAGAGTAGTGCACTCGCAGAGAGAGACGCTCTTCTGATGGGACGGGATCTGTGATTGATTTTGCCGCGTCTGATGTGGACAGGCAAAGTGCTTGTCGGTGAAATCTTATCGCGTCTGGTTAGCACATGGTGTAATTTTCATGACACTTGAGTACACTTTCTCTCACCACAATGAGAAAACAACAATATATTACAGAGGTGTCTTGTCCTGTCTCTGAAGGGCCACTGTGCTGTAGAGTTTAACTCAAATACACCTGTCTGACGTTATCTAAAAACATAATAATACACATCTGGACACATTACAGCATGAGAAATGTGCTTAAATGCCTAAAACAATGGCACGTTGACTTCTTTATGCAGGATGTAGTTTCCTATTTTCCCCCCCTTTTGACTGTGGAGTTAAATATGAGATGGACATCTTTTCATGAGCTCCTGACGGTAGTGATGACCACCTTCAGTTCACTCAACACCAAACTAATGGATGGATGGATAGAGGTGTGTTTAAACCCTGTGAGAATGACATGCAGAGAGTCAAACGCCTCTAGAGACACGAGCTCATGTTCTCAATGTGACGGCCGTCTGCTGATGAGCTCCGGCAGACGCCAATCTAGAGGCTCTTCATGCTGTAACTCCCAGAGCGTGTTGATCCGGAAACGAATGAGGAAGAGAATGGCGGCTAAAGAGAGGAAGTGAGCTTTACCTGAAGGGTTTCGGGGGAAGGATGCTGAATCTGGTCTTCTCCAGCATCTTACGGATCTTGTTGCGTCCTCCGGACACCGTGTTGGCCTTCATCTTCTTGCGGCTCTTGCTGTCCGAGGGAAACTCCATGTCTCCGGGCAGATCCGGGATGGAGAAACGGTTGCTCTTCCTCTCCTGAATCTTAGGGAGGTGAGGACCGCCGTTCTTCTTCTCGTGCTTCACGCGGCTTTGAAGCTCTTTGAAAACTGCAACAAGTCAAAATAAAGTCAAGTCAAATTGTATCGCTCTTTTCACAATACACATTATTTTAAAGCAGCTTTAGAGAAAGTCATACTGTTAATATTGAAATATCGGTCAGTTTTGTTTCATTAAGAGATTTAAATATCGGTCGATTTTGTTCTATTAAGAGATTTAAATATCCATTAAGAGATTTTAATATCGGTTGGTTTTGTTCTATTAAGAGATTTAAATATCGGTTGGTTTTGTTCTATTAAGAGATTTAAATATCGGTCGGTTTTGTTCTATTAAGATATTTAAATATCAGTCGATATTGTTTCATTAAGATATTTAAATATTGGTTGGTTTTGTTCCATTAAGAGATTTAAATATCGGTTGCTTTTGTTCTATTAGGAGATTTAAATATCGGTCGGTTTTGTTTCATTAAGAGATTTAAATATCGGTTGCTTTTGTTCTATTAAGAGATTTAAATATCGGTCGATTTTGTTCTATTAGGAGATTTAAATATCGGTCGATTTTGTTTCATTAAGAGATTTAAATATCGGTCGATTTTGTTTCATTAAGAGATTTAAATATCGTTTGGTTTTGTTCCGTTAAGAGATTTGAATATCGGTCGGTTTTGTTTCATTAAGAGATTTAAATATCGGTCGATTTTGTTCTATTAAGATATTTAAATATCGGTCGGTTTTGTTTCATTAAGAGATTTAAATATCGGTCGATTTTGTTCTATTAAGATATTTAAATATCGGTCGGTTTTGTTTCATTAAGAGATTTAAATATCGGTCGATTTTGTTTCATTAAGAGATTTAAATATCAGTTGGTTTTGTTCTATTAAGAGATTTAAATATCGGTCGATTTTGTTCTATTAAGAGATTTAAATATCGGTCGATTTTGTTTCATTAAGAGATTTAAATATCGTTTGGTTTTGTTCTGTTAAGAGATTTAAATATCGGTCGGTTTTGTTCTATTAAGAGATTTAAATATCGGTCGATTTTGTTCTATTAAGAGATTTAAATATCGGTCGATTTTGTTTCATTAAGAGATTTAAATATCGTTTGGTTTTGTTCTGTTAAGAGATTTAAATATCGGTCGGTTTTGTTTCATTAAGAGATTTAAATATCGGTCGATTTTGTTTCATTAAGAGATTTAAATATCGGTCGGTTTTGTTTCATTAAGAGATTTAAATATCGGTCGATTTTGTTCTATTAAGATATTTAAATATCGGTCGGTTTTGTTTCATTAAGAGATTTAAATATCGGTCGATTTTGTTTCATTAAGAGATTTAAATATCGGTTGGTTTTGTTCTATTAAGAGATTTAAATATCGGTCGATTTTGTTTCATTAAGAGATTTAAATATCGTTTGGTTTTGTTCTGTTAAGAGATTTAAATATCGGTCGATTTTGTTTTATTAAGAGATTTAAATATCGGTTGGTTTTGTTTCATTAAGAGATTTAAATATCGGTTGGTTTTGTTCTATTAAGATATTTAAATACCGGTCGGTTTTGTTTCATTAAGAGATTTAAATATCGGTTATTTTTTTTTCGTTTAGAGATTTATATATTGGAATAGAATGAGTCTACGTGTTCTTTATGCAGATATAATTATTCAAAATGTCAATTTATCTTTGATTTTGTGGGAGCTGTTGGGGAGTGCGACCTACCAACTCTCACTAGCGCTATGTGTACTGTGACATACCGAAGATGTTGGTCTTTACGGTAAGAGAGAGGTGCGTGTTGTTCTTTAGGATATCCATGGCTTTGGTGTACGAGATGTTCTCAAAGTTCTGCCCATTGATCTCCAAGATCTGAGGACAGATGAGCACAATGTGTTCATGCTGAAATAATAATATGGCGAGGGTTGTTCCGAGCAGAACGTGTTCCTCTAATCGGTACCTGATCTCCACGCTTGAGTCCGGCTTCTGCTGCTTTACTGGCCTCCGCCACGCTCTCC
>CM077208.1:39075481-39155481 GCA_039654625.1 Rhinogobio ventralis
TCCTCCACCTTGTGCGTGTTCTTCTCCACATGGTTGAGGATGCGGCAGTAGTCCTCTTGTGCGATGCACACAAACTGGTCCACAACAACATGAGGAAGAGCAATGAACCGAGAGTAGAGCTGAACCAGACACGGGTACTCCACACAATCATAGCGCCAACTCATGAGTGCGGCGTGTCAGAGAGGATGTGCACGAGCGCTGGCCTCACGGCGCAAGAGGAAGTCAAGGTGGAGTCTTTATTTTGAGGAATCAGCAGCGCTGCCTGCTATATTAGGAGGCTTTTACATTCGGACCCTGAAGACAGTGTCACTGATAACCACCACACACACACACACACACACACACACACCGAGTCCCCCTAAGAATCACACAATATGTGCTCCATCACTGCATTCCCGAGAGTTGAACCCATGACCTCGCTGTTGCTCTACTGTCACAACAGGAATACCAAAAACTAGAGGAAGGGTTTAAATGCATTGCTCTCTCTATTCTCTAAAATGTTTAATTCCTCCAAATAAAAGCACCATGACATTTGTGGCCCGTCGTTTGGCTCAGTTCCTCACACACATGTACCATGTGACTTCAGAAGCCTTCTATGAGAGCTTCTTCAGAACGTTTCCCTTTCCCTCTTGACTTCAGTGGATCTGCCCCTCCGTGAGAGAGCTTTAACCTGAGCACGCTGACACACACACACACACACACAGGCCAGCTGTAGCGCACACTAAAGGGTTCGTTCACTCAGGAATCAACATCCTGATGTTAATGGACCTCAATGACTGAAACATATCCTCCTGCTTTATTCTTCACATGACTTGTCATAATGAGTTTATCTCATAATTTAGAATTTTATATCAAAATTAATCTTGCCAATTTAGATTTTTTTTGTTTTAATTGTCATCTCATAATTTTTTTAATTATAATTTGTAAATTTTGATTGTTTTCATAATTTTATCTTTTAATCTCATCATTTTTACCTAACATAATTGTGACATAGCATCTCATAATTTCAACTTTTTTATTTCATAATTATAACTTGTCGATTCTGACCGCTTTCATAATTTAATCTGTTTACTTAATCTCATTTTTACACAGCATCTCATAATGACTTAATATATCATCATTTGACTTTAATAATTACAACTTGTCAATTTCAAAAAATGTTGGTCATAATTTTGTTTCTGATAATTTTCTACTTTTTAACATAATTATGACATAGTGTCTCATAATTTCATCCTTTTTTTATAATTTTGGCTCTTATCTCATATTAACATTTTATTTTATTTTCATAATTATATTTTTTCATATTTTTGTCTTTTTTCTAATCATTTTTGTACTTTTTTATCAATTATGACCATCTCATAATTTCAACTGTTTTTCATAATTTTGGCTTTTATGTCATAATTAAAATTTTCATTTCATAATTTGTAATTTTCTTACTTTCTTACTTACATAATTTTTACTTAATTTTTTTACATAACATCTCATAATGGCATCATCATTTTTATCTCATAATTATAACTTGTCATGTCTTTTTTGTAAATTTTATCTCTTTTTTTTTATTTTATTTTTTTTACTTTTTTTACAATTACGACAGTATCTCATAATTTTCGTCTTTTTTATTTCATAATTATAACGTCAAAATGTATTTATTTTTCATAATTTTGGCTTTTATCTCATAATATTAACTTTTTATTTCAGAATTATAACCTGTCAATTTCGACTTTTTCATAATGTGGTCTTTTTTCTAATAATTTTACTTTATCATAATCATAACTCATAATTTTCAACTTTTTCATAATTTTGGCTTTTATCTCATAATATTAACTTTTTTTCATAAATATAACTTCTTTAATAACTTTTATAAAAATCTAATTATAACTTTTTTCATAATTTTGTCTTTTTTATAATCATTAAAAAAAAAATTTTTTTGTATATCATAATTTCAACTTTTTTCTCATAATTATGATCTCCCGGGTGTCCCACGCTGTTCCTGAAGATCTCCCTTCCTTTGCTGGATCAGAGTTGGATCTGAACTCCGCAGGTAAGCAGAATTCCAGGAACAGGATTGGGCACCCCTGGATTATCTCCTAATTTCATAATTTTTCAAGTCGTAATCCTGATTTCCCAGAGCCCTTTAATTGTCTTGCGTGTGAGAAAGGGGCTTGCACACATGCGCTCACCTGGCAGTCATCTGCTTTAGTGCACACGACGCCGGTCATGAACTGTCTGTCCAGAGACGGAGAGATGCCGAAGCTGTTGCCCATGCACAGGATCTCTGCTCGGCCGTCCCCATAGCTGATCTCCACAGCCCCGTTCAGGATCACGTACCACAGGTCCAGCTGCAAACACAACAGCGCCTGTGTGTGAGTCTGAGCAAATATCTCGACCTTCTCTCATAAAGAAAGCGCCTGTCTTGTTGACCTTCGCCGTAACCCACACAACTAACTTCAGCTCCTGCAAACTCATTTCTGACGTGCTTCAGTGTCTCCCTCTGGTCCGCTCTCTGGAGCGGTTGAACTGTCATCACTGTCTGAAACCATTCACAGCATCCCAACTGCTTTTATTGTCGTCTTCATGAATTGTTTCTTCATTTTCGCTCTCTGAATCACGTCTGTGTGTATAAACTGGCCCTGCCTGAAATAATCCTCCAGGTCTCTGAAGAAACGTGAGATCATACAGATGTTTGTGTGATGGACTGACAGCTGTTGTCTCTGAGCGATGCCGTAATGCAATCATAATTTGATCTTATTATCTCATAATATTTACCTTTTATCTCTATTTTACATAGCATTTCATAATGACTTAGTATACCATAATTTTGACTTATCTCATAATTAAATATTTATAATTCATAATCATATTTCAGTATCTCATAATTTCAACTTTTTTATTTAATAAATATAAATTGTCATTATTAAAATTTTTCTTATAATTTTGGATTTTATCGCATAATATTAACTTTTTATTTCATAATTATAACGTCATAATTTCATTTTTTTCATAATTTGAACTTTTTATTTTTTTACATAGCACCTCATAATGACAGTATATCATAATTTGGACTTTTCATCTTAATTACATATTTATTTATAATTCATAATTATCCATTTTTTTGTCAAATTTATTTCATAATTTCTACTTTTTTATTAATTATAACATTAATTTCAACTTTTTCATAATTTTGGCTTTTTTTCCCAATTATTTGTATTTTTTTATCATATTTATGACAGTATCTCATAATTTTGAACTTTTTATTTCGTAATTATAACTTGTCATAATTTCAACTTTTTCACAATTTTGGCTTTTATTTCATCATTTGAACTTTTTATTTCATAATTATAACTTGTCAATTTAGGCTTTTTTCATAACTTTGTCTTTTGTTCTTTTTATCATAATTATGCTGCATCCCTATCCACATACTATCTGTCCTAAATAGAATTAGTGTGTCCCAAATCGCTGTATGACCCAAATGATGTCCTTTAATGTGTCTCAGTTCATCTCTTCCTCTTCTTCTAGTTACAGCAGCAAATAAACGTGAATGAACATCAGAAGTCCAAGAGCTGGGCCGATATACGATATCATATCGGATCGCGATAAAATACACGTCGATAACGATGATAAAAATTTTTACTCGATATGGATTAATGTAACAACAAATCACACAGCAGAAATAACCGCGGCAACAGCCAGTCAGCGTGCAGCTTTTAGCTTGCACGTCAAAGTACACACTCTACTAGCAAAGAAGGAAAAAATGAGTGGAAACGGCGAGGAACGCTAAATTAAAAGTGAAACTAACCTTGCGTTATCATCAAAAGACAAAATTGTCGATAAAAGGTATCACGAATTCAGTTACTCATTTGAGAAGCGCGTGAATTCAGCGGAAAACACAAAAGCACTGATGTTTGATTTAAACTACTTTAAAGCCAGACAAAACAGCGCTGACAAACACTAAACACTGCGCAATGATGCAGTCAGAAGGATTTTTGATCTTATCCATAATTTACCGTGGATTTACTGCTGTGCACCATCTGTGCCACAAATGAGGGATATTCATATAGAATTGTATTATATTATTAATGTAGACATGTATTAAAGGAGTAATGGGATATTATTACAGTATTTTTATTTAGTTATAGAATTTTTAGGCTACTGTTTTTCATACAAATACCATAGAAACCAGATACAGTTCACCAAGGCAGTGAAGAGCTATATGTGTGTGTTTAACTGTGGTTATCATGATCTGCATCTATGATACTATGGAAGACCAATGGTTCATTTTAATACAACTCAGAATATTTAAATTTGACCATATAAAAATGAAGTTTTACGGATGTCCGTGTTTTTGTTAATGAACATACATTTACTCCTGCATAACTCAAGCTACTACTACTGTCAACTCACTGTCAAATGTGCATTTCTAAGACAAACCATGTAATATTATTAATACTGCAGCCTGCACTGCAAACTGTGCCGAAGATATAAGTCAGGCCACACAAACCTGTTTCATGACCAGAACAATATCACCTGTTAGCACATGCAGAAACAAAGACATTCATTTTTTCTATTAAGAAATTCATTTTGTTAAGGAAAATGACTGGAAACGTGTGAGGAATTCACGCAGTGTTTGTCATGTTTAAAACCACAATTAACAGTCTGGTTTCTACAACTTTCACTAAGGAAAATAAATCTGCCTTTAAATTTTAAATAAATAAATATTTGACATTTATCGTGATAATTATCTATTTTTATCAAGATCATTTTTTGGCCATATCGCCCATTTACCTCAATACCCAGCCCTACTAGTAATAGTCATGCTGGCTCTGGCTCTACCTCCTGTTTGTCCTGAAGAATGATGGTCCCTTCCTGTTCCACCACCTCGAACATCATGACTCGACACAGCTCCCTCCTGACAGACATGGTCATGTTAGCGAAAGCCGGCAGCTGATGCATGAACTCCAGGAGCTGCTCTGTAGGGATAGAGAGAGAGAAGTGGTGACTTCATATGCCTCAATTAAATATACGCCGTTAGCATTAGACTTTGTGGCATTGTGACGGTATTTCCATGACAATTATCAGTCTTTGTGCTGACTTTCAAACACTTTATTTGCTCTAAACCATGGAAAACCGCAAAAAAAGTACGTTTCCTCAACAGAAGAGCGCTTTACCGATGTCGTCGTCGGTCCGATCCACCGCATCCTTCTCCAGACACTCTCGCACCAGATCTCTGCCCAGAAGAGCCTCTGAGGAGCGCTCGATATCTTCATCTTCCTCCTCTTCCTCGGAGTCCACAGGAGCTTCAGGGAGGCCGGACAGATCCACGTCACCCATCTCGCTCTCTGTGGCCTGTGGAGGAACAAGTCAAGCTGTATTTCTATAACTCTTTACACCTGTTTTTCCCAACCACTGTGGCACAGGTGTACCATGAAAAATGATCAAATTCCAAAAAATAAATACAAATGCTACAAATAAGAATATATCATTGCGCTGTCGGGCCGAAACCTTGTATTCTCTGATATTTCGTCATTGTTTTATGAAATTAATGCGATTAGTCATCATTTACGTCTGTATGTGGGTTTTACAAATATTTAACCAATAAAAAGCATTTAAAAGAGGTTGTGACTAAACCATTGGCTCCTCAAACTGTCAGTCAAACCTCATAACTCCGCCCACCTCTATTCAGAATGAAGCACAGTTTGGAGCGTCTCTGCTTGTTTGCAATGCAATGGTAAATAAAGCACTGATGTTTGAGTAAGTACAGCGTTTTCTTTAATCAAGAAACACTGTCCATAAAGGCTAAAGTTTTTGGTATTTGAAGAGCGGAGAACAGACTTAATCTGGCCGTCTAGTTGAAGCAAATGTACCGTTTTAAATATCTTGTGCATAGCTTCATCTTTTCATGAAGATCATGAGATTTCAACAACAAGAAAACTGAGCGCCCATATAGCGACAATAAACTTTATATCCTGTAATTAAAAAGTAATGTGATGAACTGACTGCCTCAGATGTTCCAGTGATAGACAAAATGTATCTGTCGTTCGCTGGTCAAGAGCCTCGTAACTCAATTTGAGCTTGATTTTCATAAAATGTTAATATTATAATGACACGTGCAAGTGTCTGAAGTGCGTACGGTGAAAATAGCAGCTCCAAACAAATTATATTGATAGCACAATGTTTCAACCATGCACTTCATACATGTATTTTTGATTGCTATATAAAGCCATAATACCATCATCGACAACAGTGTTTAAAATACATCCGACAGCGATGATAGGTCTATGCAAATTTGTTGTTTTATCATCACCAACAGCATCGACAAGTTTCACATTAAATGTCAGTAATACTTTTAATATAATATCCAGTTTGAATATGCCATTTGAAGCAATGCATGTTTGTGCAATTTTGTTATATTTTTATATAGTGCTGTGCTGTGGGATTTTTTACTTTTCAAAACTGTGCCATGGCTAAAAAAAGACGGTTGGGAAACACTGCAATACACAATACAGATGATTTCAAAGCAGCTTCACAGTAATAAGCTGGAAAATAGCAGAATCAGTGATGCAAACTTCATCAAATATGAGACATTCAAATTCTGTCTCTACAAGACAACAGTGTCATTATTCAAATCAATTCAGTTCAGTTCAATAACTGTGTAAAGTTCATCACCAGTGAACAAACACCAGTGACTGCACAGTTTTAGGAGAGGAAATCACGAGGTTTGTGTCCCATTAGACTGCTAAACTGATTTGGTAAAGGAGAAGAAGGGATTTCTGAGAGCCTGGATGCAAATATCAGGGTCCAGCGTGATGTTTGCATGCTTTCCTGTCGTGAGCCGCATGAGCAGCGCTGCAGTTAAAGGGGTCATGACATGAGAAATCACATTAGCCTTGATCGACATATAAGAGGTCTTACTACCATTAAAACATCCTGCACGCGTCACAGCTTAAAACATCCTCCTCATAATAAACAAAGCATTTAATGAATTACGCTCCAAATGAAATTTTGTGATCACATGAGCGTTCAGTCTCTTAACGGCTGACATTTGTCTACACTGGATGCGTCACGTCAAAAGCAAACAAAAGCCATTATAATGACAGACGCTGTCTACACTGATACAGTATACAGATGTGTGTTCAGTTTCTCACATCTGCCGACAACAGGACAATGGAAGGGTGGAAGAACGTTGGCTTTGCTCGTCCAGTTTAAACAGCTGGTTTGCGTCTCTGTACAGACTTCAGAAGATCCCAGCGTCAGAAACAAGTGGATGGTTTATTTTAATGGAGTCCTGGATCGTGTCGGAGGATTATATGTTTGACATTTGACAGCAGATTTTGTAATCGAGGCACGGTGTAATGGAGAGTTCACAAAGAAGCTTTTGTTGACAGATGAAGCAGCGACTGTATTGGATCTGACAGCAGCTGCATCACAAAACATCAGTAAATGATTTCATAATGCTTTGCTTTGTGTGTAAATGATGGTTTTATATGGATATGTTTTCAAAACACTTACTATAAGTGCGAGCAATAGCAAGTGGCTGTTGATACTGTTTCCAATGAAATGACAAGTGGGCGTTTACTGACAAGCCTTAAAGGAGCAACGCCTTAAAAACGGATAATTTCAGACAGGCTCAGAATGAGGGTGTAAAATAATTATTTGTGTGTGTGTGTGTGTGTGTGTGCGCGCAAGCATGAGAACACCTGAAGAAGCTGTTCTTGCACGGATACCAGACCTGTCATTTATTAGGAATCATTCAATCTTTTATTTTGTGTAAAAGCACCTTTCATTAATACAGTAATGATGCAATGTAGACGTGAATTATGCATATGAACAATGTGGAGTAGCTTTGTTTTGTCTGAATACCTGAGGGATTGAACACACTCCTAATGCACTTTCAATAATATTCTTCATATTTAACCATAAAGATCACAAACCTCTCGTTTACACTGAGGATTCAGACAGATCTGGTCGTATTTGGGAAGTGGACGTTGCGTCAGCACTGATGAATGTGTTGATAATCTGATTTCAGCAGTAATTAAAACAGGGCCTGCATTATGTTTCAGCCATTTAACATGTATATAATAAGTGACATCATTCAGCACTTTCAGCTCAGCAGAATCATGGGTATTTCTCTTTCTGTGTGGAGATCAGGAGTTAGTGACCCAGATCTAATGCCTCATTGTGCTCGTTAATGAATGTCAAGATTTACAAGTAAAGAAAATGTTCTTTCCATTTGAATGCTTTCAGCATCACGAGAGATTTGACTTGTGATTTAAGTATTGCGCAACAAACCAAACATGATATCTTTACTATATTGAGATCAGCATCTAATGATGTTGGGTTCATTTCTACTGGTTTCAACTCCAAAATCTACTGTCAGCTTGCCAACAGTTCTGCTTTACATTTCACCGGCTTTTGAAGGAACGCTGAGTCAAACGAGTGTTCATTTAATCAAATCTTTATACTGTATTGTTTATACACTGCCCGGACAAAAAAAAAAAAAAAATGCTTAAGAGTCAATGATTGGATCATTATTGCAGTGATTTTTATGTTTCTAGCATGCTATATTATGATATTAATCTAATCTAATTTTATTTTTGATTTTGGCTTCCAAGGATTATAAAAAGAAGATATGAGGTAAAACTATTATAAACCAGCTCAACGTCCTTCCCTTCACAGCCGCGCGCTGCCATTTCTCCCTAAACCCAAACTTAACGTCAGAATCAGTGACTGTTGTAAAATGCAGTCTCTACTGTTGCTGTGGGACGTGTTTGATAATAAAAAGAGCTATTAAAAGCACAATAATCCGCGCAAGAGACGCTGTTTCCAACTTCAAGGCTTATGTGTGTGTGTGTGTGTGTGTGTGTGTGTGTGTTGCGAAACAGACCGACATTATAATTATACTTTGTGTGCGCGTCTAAACCATCAAATACACAACAAATAAGCCTATGTCAAAATTACTGGATTGGAGAGTAGTCACTTAAACACAGTTTATATATTAAATGGGTGTACATAGTTTGGAGAAATGGGAGAATATGATATTATTAGATCTTAAATAGGGTTGGGTATAGTTAGAATTTTATCGATTCCTTATTTAGAATCAAATAGGGTAGATATCATTCACATTTATCATTAGGCTATTATTGCAAAACATTTCATGTAGCTGAATACCATGAACAAAAATCCACAGGCTAGCAACTTCTGCCTATGGTTTAAAAATACCAGAGGAACAAATATATCAATTTCAAGCATTATTAAAGACAAGTAAACACTTAGTAATTCAAAAAAAAAAAAAAATTAGCAATTGCACAAATAAATACAATTGAACAAAGATAGGATTGAAAAACTTAAGGTAGGGACAGAAACGGTAATCAAATGTAAAATAACACTGCACTTTATTGATGAAATATAGGCTATACATTACAAATATAGTTACAAAAAAAAGCAAGTGGATTTTCCTGTCTTTTGTTGTTTGATTAACGTTATCGTAGAGACGGCATCAAGAAAATCTGCCGTCAACGACATAACCGACTGTGTTTACCAGAGTATTTTGATATTTTTGTGTGTCCATTGCGTGCTGTGCAAAAAGACGAGGAAGAGAACTATCATTTTCATTATCAAGTTCATTATCGCTCACTATGAGAAGCTGTTCTGTGTTCACGTGTGTGTGTGTGTGTGTGTGCAGCGGTTAAAAATCACAATAAAATGTGCACACAGTAACCGACAAGCGGAATCGAAATGTTCTCGATACCCACCACTAGTCTTAAAGGGGCAGCGTCTAATAAACCTGACGATTGAGCCGTTAATGTGAATCAAACAAGACGCAAAGAGAAAATACCTCACAGCTCTTGAATGAATAACTTTAGCTTTAATAAGCATTAATCCATCAATTTATACAGTGAAAGCTATGCAGGTATTTTACATTTCATTACTTTATTAGATTTCTTTTGTAGGCCGTATTACTTAATGTTAGTAGACCTTCCTGAAATTAAACCAGTTTATTTCATTTGTGTCTGTTTTATTGTGTGTTTATTCAACATTAGTTTGCACTTTGTTTCTTTGATCTTATATTGTATCTTATCTTATGCATATAAAACATTTAATAAAGCATTTGTCTACTTAAATCCAAACAGAGACTGGCCGGGCAGTGTATATGACCATCAGAAAAAAACCCTTACATAAACCATACTCACCCCAGCATCATCGATCTAACAATAGAAAGGGCACAGATTACTGAGAAAAGTCCGAGAGGAACCAGAACTAAAAACACTGATTCAGTGATTCTTTTGAGTCATTCAAAAATGTTCATGGAGAAAAACATCCACACTCTTTCAAATGTTTTCATTTTATTTGACCATTGCCTCTAAATGTAAAGACGTGCAATGTAAGATATGCCCAGCAACTTTTAAGATTAAGATTTAATGTTAGGGATTCAAATTTGTGCCTAATATGCAAGTTAGAGACAGAAACTTTATTTTTAGCTTATTTTACTTGCTTATTTATTTTTGTTTATGTTTAATGTATTGTTTGGGAGAACATGATATGAACACTGTAATGGCTTTCTGTTGATGTTCAAACAAGAACACATATAAATAACTCGGAATGGGATAAGGAAGAGGACGCGGTACCTGGTAGATGTCTGATAGGCTGCTGCTCCCCGAGTCACTGGCGATGCTGCATCCTGATTGGCTGGGCGGCATGTGCATCTGCTGGTGGGGGTGGTCCGTCAGGTGCATCTTGCTGAGGTCACCGGGAAGCTGTCCAGACAAGACAGGAAGTGAGAAACGTTAAGGACATGATTTATAATGCAGCTCATGAGCGACCTGTCCGCCTCTGCAGGACGGTGAGAGTGTAAGTGAGGAAAAACACACCAACTTCAAACACACTTAACAATGAATGAATTGCTTTGAACAATTCCTTTCATTTTTTTGGCAAACAAAGTGATGCACAACAGAGGTTTACTGTTCAAAATAAAACATGGATTAAAAAGTGTTGGAGTTCCTAAAACCTTTGAGAAGTAAATTCCTCTGTACAATAGTACAATAGTGCATGTAGAATGTCATCATTTCCTCCACTTAAACCACACTTTTGCTGCGTCTCAATTCGCATACTATCCATCCTAAATAGTATTTGAAAATAGAATTAGTACGTCCCAAATCGTAGTATGTTGAAAAGAGTATCCCAAAGATCCCCGGATGGTCTACTATTTCCGGTCAGAATTTGAAGTGCAGATCGACGCGCACTCTAACGGCTGATATTACCCACAAACCATTGCGAGTTGGACGAGGATTCGATTAGAACTACAAACGCAGATAAAAAGTGTTTAAAAAAACTACAAACATGGCGGATGTGCGAGTCTGACGGTTAAGTAGAGAGGGTTAGATAAAGGGGCTTGAGTGACCAATTATCAGTATTTAACCTGACAAAAAGATATTCATTCAATGTCATCCACATTATATTTCACCTGCAGCAGCATTGAGAACTTTTGTAATGATACGTTTGGCCATTAACTTTAAATGCATCATTAGGCTATATTTAAACTGCAAACACATGAGGAGAGTCTCTGCATTAAAGACCCACGAATGGCAGATCAACGGGCTCCACATTTCTCTCCGATACGGTAGGAAATGAAACTGAATGTGGAGGATTTGAACTGTGATGATGATTGACAGGGCAGTTAAAACAGGGACGGGATGCACGTAACTAAGCGAATGAGTTAAAGATGAAGTAGTACGTCCCAAAGCTTGCATACTCTTCTGTTACACACTCAAATGTATGTACTTTTTCTTCCCAAAAAGAGTAAGCACTTTTAGGTCGTAGTATAAGTAGGCGAATTTATTTTGGCGGGTTGTAGTGATGTCATGGTGTGATGAGGAAAGAGAGAGTTGAGGATCTATTTGAAAGCAGACTTTATTCTTAAAAGGATCATAACACACAGTTTCTGCGTGTCTCATGTTAATCTTGAGTATCTATAGAGTAGTGTTGATACTTCCTATCTCCCAAGAGTCTTTAGTTTTATCAGATTTATAAAAGACAGATACACTGTACCGATTCTTTCAGAAAACAGCCGAGTCCGTGGAGGCGTGCAGTGGGCGGAGCTAAAGAGTCACACACACACATCATGGCATTATCCCTGGATAACTCTCGATTCTCTATACGTTGGTGTTGTTCACATTATATGCTCTTACGTGCCGATTGCCAACAAAACACACACATTTGATGCAGTTTCACTCACCGCCTGCGGTTTCCACTCATGACCGGGAACAAACACACACACTTGCAGAACTCCGGAAACACAAACTGCATCCACTGTTCCCTTAACGCTGGGTTATTTGGGAAGCTGAACAAGGTGATCTTTCCCTCACACCAGAAACACACTTCTTTAGTGACATTGTTGATTTCGTGGTGTAAAAACACAATGCCAGCGCCGACGGCTCCCGTAACCCGAACGAAGCTCAGTGATGGACGCACTCTTGTTCCCTGTGTGCGTGTGTGTGTGTGTGCATCCGGTAAAAGTGCCCATACAAGCAATTCCGGCCTTTATGATGTCATACAGGGCCATACTCGAAAAAAACGTTCCGAAACTTGTTTGAATCCTGAAGGAGAGTATTTGGCACAGAAATACTCCGTCATACGTCCAACTAGGTTTTTAAAAAAAATGTTGTCCATGTTTAGCATGAGAATCAACTCTTGAACAGTGTAAAAAAGGCAGAATGCATGAAATAGCACTGGAGAAAACCAAGGCATATGTGAAGGTAAAGACTGACAAAACTGAACTGAAAACGCAGCCTTAAATACACAGAGGAAATGAGATGATTCACAGGACACAGATGAACTCAATGGGAGATAATCTGAAAATATAGCAACCTAAGAACACAGGAAATCAACAGAAAACCACAGAAATGCAAAGAACATCAAAATAAAAGTCTGAGGGAACTCTGTATCTGTGCCGATAGTGTTCTCAAATGAAACGGTGAAAAGTGCCTCTCAGAGCAGCTCTGGAGATGAAGTTCATGTCATCATATAGTGAGATGCAGACGAAATCTCTATATGTGACCCTGGACCACAAAACCAGTCATAAGGGTCAGTTTTTTTAAATTGAGATTTATACATGAGAGTTATGCTGAATAAATAAGCATTACTGATGTATGGTTTGTTAGGATTGGACAATATTTGGTCGAGATACAACTATTTGAAAATCTGGAATCTGAGGGTGCAAAACATCTAAATATTGAGAAAATCTCCTTTAAAGTTGTCCAAATGAAGTCCTTAGCAATGCATATTACTAATAATAATACATTTTTATATATATTTATGGTAGGAAATGTACAAAATATCTTCATGGAACATGATCTTAATATCCTAATGATTTTTGGCATAAAAGAAAAATGGATCATTTTTACTCATACAATGTATTTGCCACAAATATCCCCGTGAGATGCATGACTGATTTTGTGCTCCAGGGTCACAAATTTTCTTCAACAAAATATTACAGAGCGTTTGCAACAAGCCTCTATGAGCTTTCCTGCTTGCGGCTGCCACATGTCAAGAGTTTCAATCCCCCAATCAGACCTTTTCTCTTAAAACGATAAATTTTCTGCCCAGTATTTTATTTAATCTTCTCAATCTGAAAAGCATGGTCTTTGGGTTTTGTGACGAACAAATACAGCCCCGTTTGAACCAGTTTAAGTGTACGATCAAAGTTGTCTTAAACATGAGACGTGCTTTATATTAAGCGCTTCAAACTAAATCATAAACCTACGTGGCCTGCCCTGCTGTCAGACGTGTGTGTTGTTTAATGCGTTTGAGACACGCTTACTTGCATCTGACACTTGTATACTTGCCTGTAAATTCACATTCTCACAAGTTTCCATTTCACATAAAGGATTATCTATGTTTAACTTAAGCGGATTAGAATGGTGGAGCAATAATTCTAACATATTTTGCATGCAAAAGTGAAAGCGTTTCTACATCAAGAGTTGAACAGAGGAGCTCAATACAGCGTGTGTGTTGATGAGAGCGCTGGTGCGTCGGGTCTTTCATCCGGTGAATGAGCTGGACAGCTGTGTAAAGGGCATCCGTCACTGGTAACGAGAGGTGCTGCTAATTGCTGCAGTCGTACTGTGCTCACTCACACAGCGCCGGGCCGAGGGTCTCTCCCCTGCGCGTCTATTAATGATGCCCGAGATTAAATATGAATGCATGCTGGCTCCTGCCTCACATCAGCCAGACGCTACGATTCACACACCAATGACGCACGTGTGTGAGCAAGGACGAGACCCTCAGGTGCTTACCTGGATGGAAACGCACTGCATTCAGATGAACAGTGCACCTGAGCCTCGCTGTCATCGACTCATACTGCGGCTATTTAAGAAGGAGGTTTATGAGACATAACTTTGTCCTTGTGGGAACTCCTCTGAATTATTCATGCATCCCACCGCGCTCACGTCTAGACACAACAACATTCAAAATGAGCATCAGTTCAAGAGGACGACACAGCCCCGCGCTCAGATGATGACATGCTCACGGTCCACTGATGTGGAGTAACATGACTGAACATCAAAACAATGGCTAAGAGCTGCATAAAGCAACAGCGACCAGACAACTGTCATGTGATGGCTCATGCATTACTTGTGTAGCTTATGTTGATTGGACTTCGTAGTTGTCAGTCGTAAATCAGTCAAATGATTTGGTGCAAATGGATGTCACGCTGTGTTTTAGGGTGTACTCACACTAGGCACGGTTGCACCGTGCCCGGGCGCAATTGAAAATGTAATTAAATTGGGTCATTTATGTAGTAGAAATGTGAAATTATTTTAGAAGTTGGTGCCTTCTAGACTGAGAAAAGACAGAAAATGTATTTTTGGCTCATATGGATGGAAGACAACAACTCCCAGAATGCACTTGCTTCGCTGCCCTACGAGGCCACTCCCACCGGTTACATCACTTGCCCACCGCGGCACCATCCCGCCATTTTGATTGTTATAGTAATAAAATCATTTAGTTCAGTTAGAGAACAGACACTACAATTAAAAACTGAACGCGTCTGCTCAATACAGCGTGAGCCGAACGAGTCTCGCCGCAGGACTCAGAGTGAGGAGCTGACAGACAAGATGATCTCGGAAGATTTGGTTTCAAAGCAAAATGCGCCTATTTAAGTGAGTTTGTCATTGTACCGTTTTGTTGTTGTGTTTTCATGAACTCACAATTCAAGCAACCCGCCCCCGAATTGGCGCTAATTTTAAACCGAAACTAAAATGAGCACGGACGACCGGCATTCATTAACGGGCGTGATGTCAGTCATTCATGGCTGCACAGTAATTCACGGTGCGTGTCCAGTCTGGCGCGTTTACAGTTCATGCCTATGGAAGCTTAACTTTCATAGGAATTCATTGAGAACACTCGCTTTGCAATTCAAATAATTTTTTCCCAAAGATGGCTTCTGTCATTTTAGGCAGTTTTTATCGCGCTGATTTCATTTTAAGTGTTCGTTTTTTTAAAAAGTTTTAAAATAAGTTCAGGTACTTCCGCCTACGTCTAGCGTGACCTTTCTGACGTGATTACGCAATCCGTGGCGCGCCGCAGAGCAGCACAAGATGAGCAATTTAGGTATATAAATGTTTATTTATTCTTGAAAATGTCCGATGGTTTGTCTAGATGAGACCCCATTCCTCTGGGATCATCAGAGCCTCTGAAGCCCTTCCTCTGAAACTGCATTGATTTGGACCTTCAACCGTTGGTCCCCATTGAAGTCCATTATGTGGAGGAAAATCCTGGAATGTTTTCCTCAAAAAACTTCATTTCTTTTCCATTGAAGAAAGAAAGACATGAACATCTTGGATGAGATGGGGGTGAGGAAACTATCAGGAGGTTTTCATTCTGAAGTGAACTAATCCTTTAAAAAGGTCTTAAATGTCTCTTTTCCATCAAAATAAATATGGTTAAAATAAGGATAAAATGCTATTATTTTACAATGAATTTGTATTAATATAGCAATATATTTCTGTCGTGGAGTTACATTAATATATTATTACAACTAATGTGATGAGAATGAGATACTATCACTCTTAAAAAGAGTCCGGGCAGGGCCTGAATTTCATTTTGAAAAATTGGAAAGTGGGGAATTCCCACCCGTAGGTGACTCTTATGGGGGGGACTTTTTTTATTTGAAGGGGGAGATGGGGGGATTTAAAAAAAAAAACATTTATTACATTTATCTCACCTAAATATTTGCTCACACTATGTATTTGTGGGTTTACAATGGGGTAATTTTGTTGCGCATGAGTTTACACAGTACAAGGAAGCTTGATTTCTCAACCTTGAATTAAATTTACAAAAAAAGAGAAGTTATCAAGAACAAATAAATTACAAGCAGAAGCACAAATAAATACAATGAAATAAAAATACAGATGAAATGAAGAGTGCTTAAAAGTTTTCAGGTACAGGAATTCTATAGAAATTGAATAAATCAAATGTTTCATTGTATAAATGAAGTACAGATTAATTCTTCTCGCTCCCCCGGTTAAGCTAGTCCCAGACTAAAATGCATATGTGAGCTGTTTTAACTTAAAGCAACTTGCACTGAGATATCATAAAATATGTCAGTGCCATTTGTTTTGTCTTTGTCATTGTTTTTTTAAGGCACGTTTGTAAAAGCTACTTAAATGTGCTGACTGAACTAAGGCCTAATCCTGGTTTAGTCTAAGCCCTGTCTGTGAGACTGGGCTGCTATCTTTTGTTGTTTGATTAGCATTAATGACAGAGGGAATATTAGGCTGCTGTCACTTTAAGAGCAAATGCACGGATCTAATATACTGATACACTTTTTCTTTCTTAACTGTTTACGTTCATTTAAGACATTTACAACTGTGTTTACATGAATGCTCGCCAAGACTGTATTTTGACATAATTTTTGGCATTTCTGACCACCTTCTGTCTGCGCCATCTTGCTCGCTTTTATCACTTTTGCTTTTAAAACTGAACAGCCAATCAGAGTTCTCTCTCTCACTGACGGCGACAGATGGCGATTCGACATGCTCAATCAGCCAATTTTGCTGTAAATGTGCAATTAATTGCTGTAATCTATTTAAAAACCAATTTGAATTATTATGCTTTAAAAGGTTTGCTGAATGATAATCAGTCACTCAATTGTTTCACTACTGAATGAACCTACATTACTTTATTTGAAGCATCAAGTTACTTTCAAAAGGTGATTTGGTTTTAATCGCTACCGCAGACATCTGGGTGTATATATTTTATCCCAGTATTTCTGTGATCATTTGAATTATTGTATGACAGAAATAATGATCCTGTGTGGTTGAAAAGAATGTTTCATATCTATACATGAGAGCGGCTCTCTGGATCAGAACGCAGATCTGAATGTTCACGTGATCGGAGCCGAATCTGTCATGTAGGATTGGAAATAAGAATGCATGGGTGTTTGAATCAAGGTCGCAATCTGTCTTGTGTAGCTGTAGTTATAAACGATAATTATAATAGCTACAATTGTCAAAAAGCACCTTTTGAATAAACAGTGAATTATCACTTATCAAATAATCAATTAACTCACTAATAAAGTACTATTTTGGGGGGGGGGGGGGTGAAGCACTGATCTAAGAGGGTGAGATGATGTCTGTCTGTCTCTACAGCAGGACACACACGCTCCACAGGACACACAGGACTCGGACAGTGGCGGTGGCGTCCGCTGTCCTGCAGGTGTCAGTGGAGTGAAGTCCTGATGTCCGGCTGCATTAGTGCTGCATGCGAACGGAGGCTGAATGAATTAGGCAGGGTCGTGCGGTGATGTGGCCTCTCGTTAGATGCTTCCTCCTGTGCTAATTCTCTGGGAGCTAGCGCTCTCACAAATGAGCCCTGCAGCGTGCAGCTATGATCAATGCAGTCGAGTGTGCGCATGTTTAATGCTATTACAGCAGAGGGGAGCCTGCGGCACACGCATTACACTCTGAGTGAACCAGACCAACATTCACCATCACTGAAAGCATCCAACACACACACTAGGGCTGCATGACATATCGTTTTAGCATTGATATTGCGATGTGCGATGTCAAGTATAGGGCTTGTAGTTGATCCGTACGGGCAGCTGCACCTGGGTTCAGAACGCATGTGATTCACGGATTAATTGGCAAGTTTAACCATCATAGAGTGAAAGTTTATCATTTGCATGTGTTTTAACTCAAGTCAGGCATGAAGCGCAAGAGGACTCGTGCACTGAGCGACGCAGACAGCATGTGAACCCCGAATTCAGTTCTTTCTTTTGAGCTTAAACGGTCGCGTGCACGCAAAATGAAGTCAAAATGCAGACTCGCCGAGTATCCTCGTTAAGTCGGTTATGTGTTGTAAATAGGGATGTAAGGATTCACTCGGAGACGGTTGAAAATCGACACAAATGTGACGATTCAAGTCGGTTGAGATGTTGAACGAATCACGATACATGTTTTAAACAGCAGGGGCGCTGAAACCATAAACTGTGACCTCACTTTACAGGCACGATAGCAATGAGCAAGTTGTAGCTAGCGTTACGGACTGTGCGTGCACACTGGCGCATAGAAGATGTGCGCAAAGACATGTTTTCAGTTCATTCATATGAAAGTTAGGCGCGAGCGCACTTGTGTGCACGCGCCGTCAAACAGGAGCATGGTGACAGCAAACGCATAGTATACGGTGACTCATTTAAATCGGAGGTGTGCGGCATTTTGACTTTCCGAAGACTAATAATCCCCCAGTCACCTCCGTCTGCATGTACAAAGATACCTGGCCAAACCACTGACCGGCGGATCTGCAGCCCCACTCGCGGCGTCGAGGGCGATTGCCACGGAGATCACAAGCATCAGTGTTTTCACAGAGAAAGATACAAGGCTGTTTTCTGCCGTAGTAAATTAATTCAAGGCTCTTCCTCATCAAGAGAAAGACCAGCGCGAGGATGTGTCCACAGACTGATGGAGAACGCTGTGCTGTTGCAGAACCAGCTGTTGTATTTATTTTACTATACCTTTCTCTAAATGTTTTTTTAATAATTTGTTGATTATTATGGCATATTTATCTAAATGTGTTCTGTTTTTCTAACTCTTGCAAGTGTAATGATACAAATTATAATTGAAATCTTGCCTTTATAACAGTGTGAAACCCCTGTCACTGTTGAACTTAAACTTGACCTAGTGTTTTTATTTCTGCTCTTCCTCAGTGCAGGACGAGGGTGAAGAAGCTAAAACAACCTCCTCCCAGGAAAACACCATGGGAAGATCTTTGTGTTGGTCAATGGCGCAGTGGTTTTCAGTTCCTCACAATAGCAACGCTCCAACAATGCTCCTGAACTCCTGGTGTTCAGACCAGACGCCCATGGGTGAACAGATGCGCCAGTGCGCCAGTTGATATTTAAACAACGAGGAGCTGGACGTGAACATGAGAACTACGTCTGGCTGAAACTAGCAGACAGACAGACAGATGGTATGTTTGTATTTAAGGCAGTGCTGGTCAGGGGGGTCCAAACAAGGGGCCAACCTACACCATGTGACCAGTGTAAACAGAGCAGCCGTATGGCACCTGCTCCACGAGCAAAGCCCAAGCTCTTCCTTACAAAGAGACACTCAATGTCCGACCTTTAACTTGAACCCACAACCTGTATGACCTCATGGGTTACGGCTGATCTGATCCGATCTGCTATATACACCAAATGCTAGTGAATCAGGATGTGAATCACAGATGCATCCTGATCTCACACAGCACACGCCAGCGGTGTCCACTAGGGAGGCTTTCTATCCTGTGCTTTATAAAGCAAACATGGAAAACCAAAGTGAACTGCAGCACAATAATGCCTTTCGTCTGCGAAGCGTTTTGCGGTTTGTCTCGTTCAAGTTGTAAACCGGCCATTACATTAATTACAAAATACTAGCTTCAAAGTCATAAAAGCTATATAATCCAAAACCATCTGTCATTACGTGTGGAGTTGTGGAGTAATGATGAAGGAATTGGAGACAGAAAGCAGAGGAATGCCTTTGTCCACAAAGCGAGGCCAAATAAAAGATGTGCTCCATCAATTCAGTGGTGACTCTTACCGTCTGAATATTATCCAAACAGATGCTGAGAGCTTTTAGCTGCTCTATCCTGGGAGGTTTAGGGTGTCATGTGGACAGGAAGGTTAGGCGATCAGGATCAATACACTCAGCATTAGCCTCAACACGTTCCTTTCCATCGTTAAATTATGAGTCAAGGCAAATGCTGCCTGCACTTTGAGAGAGCAGCTTACCTTCAGTTCCTGTTACTCACCAGTTCTGCTGACTGAAAGGAAATCTATGAGTGAAAGCGTGACCATCGGCAAAACACAACAAAAACAAAGGTCAGAGCCTCTGAGCCGTTCCCATTGGATTAGATGAATGTCAAGAAATGCATGTGGAGTCCTGATGGAGGCTGAACACGTTACTAACAGCTCTAGACCTGTAATAAAGGGTTCACATGTCACGGCGAGGAGGCTAAACCGTGTGAAATACTAGCCATGTATCAGGGATTTGCATATTCACTCTACAGTCACTTAGTACTGATATCACTGTGCATCAGGGTTATTATAGCCACGTAAAACTAAAACCATAGAAAATACATTTTCGTTACTTGCAGTAAAATAAAACTGAAACTGAAATAAAAATGAGTAAGATTCAAGTGAAAGAACCTTTTAGTGAACTGTTCTTTTTTTTCTTAATGTGAGGTCAATGTAATCGGTAGTACTTGGTCTTGAGACCATTTTTTGAAGGTCTTGGTCTTGTCTCGGTCTTAGTCTAAAAGGATTTCAAGACCGGTCAAGACCACAACTGTGAGGATATCACTATATTTCCAGTGCACTGTCTAATTCATTTGTTAATGTCATTAATGTGATTGGATATAAAACGGTCTGCTTCAAATGCAAAAACTCATTTCTCATTTCATTTCTGTGCAAGGTCAGATATTAACAGGGGATTGTGTCAAAAATGGCACTATATTTCACACAAATGCCAAGAAAATTCAAATTATTATTGCAAAAAAAAGTACTTGTATTAGATCTTGTTTTGATATAATTGATATAATAAATGATATAATTATGCAATATCACAAGAGCTGTTTTCACTACTATGAGCACGATCACAAACGTGATATTGATTTAATACAAACAAAATTTGATGTATTAATTCAGATACATTTGCCTACAGTGCAAAGATGAATTGTGTTAGTGATTTCATTTGATAGGTAGCAGCTCTATAGTGTTTTATTATTCTAACTCTATTTATTGATTAAATACAAGACATTTCTCAGGCAGTAAATGTGGATCTTTTAGATTAATTTAAAGGGGTCCTATTATGCCCTTTTATTAAGTCTTGATTATGTTTTGGGGTGTACTAAAATATGCTTTCATGCTTGACTGTTCAAAAACGCATTAATTTTACATTCACATAGTCTCGAAAACGCCGATTTTGATGAAGCCCCTCCTCCCGAAATATGAAATGTGCAGTGATTGGTTAGCTGGCCCAGTGTTTTGTGATTGGCAGCGTTTAGCGCGTGTTCAGGAAATGTCCTTCTCCCGTATGACAGCGCACACACACACACACACACACACACGTGACCTTGGACCACAAAACCAGTCATAAGGATCAATTTTTTAATAATAAGATTTATACCTCATCTGAAAGCTGAATAAATAAGCATTATTGATGTATGGTTTGTAAGGACAATATTTGGCCGAACTATTTGAAACTCTGAAATCTGAGGGTGCAAAAACATCTAAATATTGAGAAAATCTCCTTTAAAGTTGTCCAAATGAAGTCCTTAGCAACGCATATTACTACTAATAATACATTTTTGATATATTTACGGTAGGAAATTTACTAAATATATTCATGGAACATGATCTTAATATCCTAATGATTTTTGGCATAAAAGAAAAATGGATCATTTTGACCCATACAATGCATTTGCCACAGACACACCCGTGAGACGCAGGACTGGTGTTGTGCTCCAGGGTCACATATATGATAAAACTAAAGACTCTTGGGAGATATGAAGCATGCAACACTACTCTATAGATACTCAAGATTAACATGAGACTGGCAGAAACTGTGTGTGTTATGACCCCTTTGGTCTGGTCTTGGTTTGGTCTCAACACACAATGGTCTTGGTCTTGGTTTAGGCAGTCTTGAGGAATATTTGAATAATCTGAGATACTTGTATATTAATAATTATTCCACTATAATGCAATGGAAAGTTTCCATATATGTAAAGGGTTCTTCATGGAACCATTAATGGCCATAAAGTAGGGACTGTCCAACCGGACGTGAGAGACCAAGCACCTGACATCCGAGAACCAAAACACTGACACTTGTCCATGGACAGTAAAGAGGGGAAAATAGCTGCTGGAGGCTTTCAGAGAGCCTTTAATAGTGTTGCCAGGCGGTTGGCTGCCAAGTTCAAAGATGGCCAGACCCCGGGACATTAATGGAGCCGGAGAGTGCAGCCGAGACACGAAGCTGAAGGCCAATTATCGGCTCCTGAATTATGAATGATGGAGATTTTCCAGCTCGGACATTTCACAGCATGTCATGAGCACAGCTCGGATCACTGGAACGTTATGAGGCTGGTGAACATCAACAAATTACGAAATGTATGTATGTGTTACGCATTTAAACAGAAAAACATCTACAAAATAGAAATGAATGCAAAATGATCCGATCATGATCTCTAAGGAATCAAGACATATACAGTGATATGCATCATATGGTGAGGTCGTCAGCCCTAGAAAATATGATATTTTTCCCGCCTTCATTAAACTGATCCCAGCTCACCCAAGCCTCATGTTATTCAAACCCTTATGACTGTATATCCTCAATGGAGATGTTAGTCAGAGCGACTGTAAATCTCCAGAGACTTTCACTCTATCACGGTTCCACCAGGATTTCAGTTTTTTCGTTTGTTTGTTTTTGTTTTATGCAATCAAAATGACTTCTATAGAACCAAAATGATTCTATGGCTGTAATTTCCAGAATTCTGTTTTTAATAATTAGAATACCACATTTACCATATTATAACACTAGAGGTACAATAGTCATACATTACAGAAAGAACAAGCTTGATTATTATTCGTCTTATTCAATTCTGACACAATTTAAGCAAGATAGTTTGCACAAAGATGCAAATAAAATAAAGAGTGCTTTAAGTTTTCACGTAGGTTTAGTGTTCAGGCACAAAACACACACAATTCATTATCACAAAAAAAAAAACACCCCATAGCCTTTATTTGATAAAGTAAATATTCTGCTACTTATTAAAGCTACGAAAATGAATCATTCAAGAGCAGTGAATGATTTTCTCTTTGTCTTTTGTTTTTTTTATTAACATTAATGACAGACAGCAGCAGGAATATTAGTCCGCTGTCTCTTTAAGAGCGAATGCACGGATCCAATATACTGATACACATGCGTTTCCTTTCTCAACTGTTTACGTTCATTTAAGACATTAACAATTGTGTTTACATAAATGCTCGCCAAGACTGGCATTATGACATATACACTCACCTAAAGGATTATTAGGAACACCATACTAATACTGTGTTTGACCCCCTTTCGCCTTCAGAACTGCCTTAATTCTACGTGGCATTGATTCAACAAGGTGCTGAAAGCATTCTTTAGAAATGTTGGCCCATATTGATAGGATAGCATCTTGCAGTTGATGGAGATTTGTGGGATGCACATCCAGGGCACGAAGCTCCCGTTCCACCACATCCCAAAGATGCTCTATTGGGTTGAGATCTGGTGACTGTGGGGGCCATTTTAGTACAGTGAACTCATTGTCATGTTCAAGAAACCAATTTGAAATGATTCGAGCTTTGTGACATGGTGCATTATCCTGCTGGAAGTAGCCATCAGAGGATGGGTACATGGTGGTCATAAAGGGATGGACATGGTCAGAAACAATGCTCAGGTAGGCCGTGGCATTTAAATGATGCCCAATTGGCACTAAGGGGCCTAAAGTGTGCCAAGAAAACATCCCCCACACCATTACACCACCACCACCAGCCTGCACAGTGGTAACAAGGCATGATGGATCCATGTTCTCATTCTGTTTACGCCAAATTCTGACTCTACCATCTGAATGTCTCAACAGAAATCGAGACTCATCAGACCAGGCAACATTTTTCCAGTCTTCAACTGTCCAATTTTGGTGAGCTCGTGCAAATTGTAGCCTCTTTTTCCTATTTGTAGTGGAGATGAGTGGTACCCGATGGGGTCTTCTGCTGTTGTAGCCCATCCGCCTCAAGGTTGTGCGTGTTGTGGCTTCACAAATGCTTTGCTGCATACCTCGGTTGTAACGAGTGGTTATTTCAGTCAAAGTTGCTCTTCTATCAGCTTGAATCAGTCGGCCCATTCTCCTCTGACCTCTAGCATCAACAAGGCATTTTCGCCCACAGGACTGCCGCATACTGGATGTTTTTCCCTTTTCACACCATTCTTTGTAAACTCTAGAAATGGTTGTGCGTGAAAATCCCAGTAACTGAGCAGATTGTGAAATACTCAGACCGGCCCGTCTGGCACCAACAACCATGCCACGCTCAAAATTGCTTAAATCACCTTTCTTTCCCATTCTGACATTCAGTTTGGAGTTCAGGAGATTGTCTTAACCAGTACCACACCCCTAAATGCATTGAAGCAACTGCCATGTGATTGGTTGATTAGATAATTGCATTAATGAGAAATTGAACAGGTGTTCCTAATAATCCTTTAGGTGAGTGTATGTGTGTATTTGACCATTCAAGTGTGTAATAGTTGGCTTCGGGTGTGTGTCAGTCAGCGCAATAGTACTGCATTGAGTTCTTTTTTCATGAGTTATTGCTCTTAACTCTTTTTAACATCAAACAGGTCTCGTGCTTTATGTTCTCAATCATGCACGCTTCTTTGACACCCTAACATAAATCAAGTACTGCTTTTTTTTTTAGATCATTTTAATGTCGAATTTTGTAGGAATTGCAACAAAAATGCGGCATTTGTCATGCAGAATGACAAAAATTGGAGGGATTGATATGAGAAAGACACAGGAGAAACTAACAGGAGACTGAGGCGGTCAGTCACTTCTGCTAATCTGTGAAACACAGAAGAAAGACGATAAATCGTGTCTGACCAACACGAGGGTGAGTGAACAGATGTCAGAATTTTCTCTTTAAACTTAGTCTACCAAACACAGTGTTGATTTGGGCTGTCAGTATTAGTGAATGAGTAACAGCAGAGTGAAGTGTGAATGAGCTTCATAATGAAGACAAGCACCAGACAGACACTTATGTCATGACCTCAGGACTAGAGCAGGTTCCCCTCAGGAATCATCACTGAAGCGACTGCATGCGTCCACTGGTCGTGTTGCTAAAGCCTGGACTTGACTGCATGTTGCAACAGATTTCATGAATAGGGGAAGCCCAGAGCTACTGCTGTCATTTACCTTCTCTCAGAGAAAGGAAAGTTCCTCTATTAACCCATCAGAGCACAGACGCACCTTTAAAATGCATGTTATTCTTCATAATAATTCATCATGATGTAATAACGCACTCTGAACCCGTGTGGCACGCCCACTTTTCACCTTCCAATCAAATCCTACGTTTCTCTCATTGAATGTGTGCTGAGTGCGATGCTTAGGTAGTCACTGGTAGTGTGAAACACTGTGACTTTGCTCTCAGAATGATGTGTTTGAGAAGCCTCAACCAATCACACGAGTTTGGGGCAGAACTATCTTTTTGACAGATTTTGGAGAAGCACGTTTGGTTATTTTTGCAATGCCTTTTGACATTTGCCATCTACAGTAGGGGGTCAAACTCAGTTTCTGGAGGGCCACAGCCCTGAAGAGTTTAGTGTAAACCTAAAAGGGATAGTTCACCCAAAAATGAAAATTACCCCATGATTCTTTCAGACAGATATAATTGGCGATTGGATGCACTTTTATGATGGATAGATGCACTTTTATAATGGATAGATGCACTTTTATAATGGATGGATGCACTTTTATGATGGATAGATGCACTTTTATAATGGATGGATGCACTTTTATGATGGATAGATGCACTTTTATGATGGATAGATGCACTTTTATAATGGATGGATGCACTTTTATGATGGATAGATGCACTTTTATAATGGATGGATGTACTTTTATGATGGATGGATGCACTTTTATGATGGATAGATGCACTTATAATGGATGGATGCACTTTTATGATGGATAGATGCACTTTTATAATGGATGGATGCACTTTTATGATGGATAGATGCACTTTTATAATGATGGATGCACTTTTATGATGGATAGATGCACTTATAATGGATGGATGCACTTTTATGATGGATAGATGCACTTTTATAATGGATAGATGCACTTTTATGATGGATAGATGCACTTTTATAATGGATGGATGCACTTTTATGATGGATAGATGCACTTTTATGATGGATGGATGGATGCACTTTTATGATGGATGGAAGCACTTTTATGATGGATAGATGCACTTTTATAATGGATAGATGCACTTATAATGGATGGATGCACTTTTATGATGGATGGATGCACTTTTATAATGGATAGATGCACTTTTATAATGGATGGATGTACTTTTATGATGGATAGATGCACTTTTATAATGGATAGATGCACTTTTATGATGGATGGATGGATGCACTTTTATGATGGATAGATGCACTTTTATAATGGATAGACGCACTTTTATGATGGATGGATGGATGCACTTTTATGATGGATAGATGCACTTATAATGGATGGATGCACTTTTATGATGGATAGATGCACTTTTATAATGGATAGATGCACTTTTATGATGGATAGATGCACTTTTATAATGGATGGATGCACTTTTATGATGGATAGATGCACTTTTATGATGGATAGATGCACTTTTATGATGGATAGATGCACTTTTATGATGGATGGATGCACTTTTATGATGGATGGATGCACTTTTATAATGGATAGATGCACTTTTATGATGGATAGATGCACTTTTATAATGGATGGATGCACTTTTATGATGGATAGATGCACTTTTATAATGGATGGATGCACTTTTATGATGGATAGATGCACTTTTATGATGGATAGATGCACTTTTATGATGGATAGATGCACTTTTATGATGGATGGATGCACTTTTATGATGGATGGATGCACTTTTATAATGGATAGATGCACTTTTATGATGGATAGATGCACTTTTATGATGGATAGATGCACTTTCATGATGATGGATGCACTTTTATGATGGATAGATGCACTTTTATGATGGATAGATGCACTTTTTATGATGGATAGATGCACTTTTATAATGATAGATGCACTTTTATGATGATGGATGCACTTTTATGATGGATAGATGCACTTTTATGATGAATAGATGCACTTTTATAATGGATAGATGCACTTTTATGATGATGGAAGCACTTTTATGATGGATAGATGCACTTTTATGATGGATGGATGCACTTTTATGATGTGGATGCACTTTTATGATGGATAGATGCACTTTTATGATGGATGGATGCACTTTTATGATGGTGGATGCACTTTTATGATGGATGGATGCACTTTTATGATGGTGGATGCACTTTTATGATGGATGGATGCACTTTTATAATGGATGGATGCACTTTTATAATGGATAGATGCACTTTTATGATGGATAGATGCACTTTTATAATGGATGGATGCACTTTTGGGTTTTCAAATTTTGGGCTGCCATTCACTGCCATTATAAAGCTTGGAAGAGCCAGGACATTTTTTAATATAACTCTGATTGTGTTCGTCTGAAAGAAGAATGTCATAAACACCTAGGATGGCTTGAGGGAGAATAAATCATGGGCTAATTTTCATTTTTGGGTGAACTATCCCTTTAATTAAACACACCTGATCCAGCTCACCAAGTCAGACTTATTTGAAAACTACAGGTTTGTGTGTTGCAGTAGGGTTGGAAATAAACTGGCCGTCCAGGAGTTTGACACCCCTAACAACACCAAAACTGGTGAAACAATGAAACGAGCTCCATACAGCTGAACCTCTGATCATCACTGATACAGGATGTTCTGGTAAAACACATTTGCCCCGAAGTCAGGAAAATGAGATGCCCAGATGCTTTCCCTTCTCCCTGGCAGCGGGTGCATGAAGAAAGAAAACACATACACACAAACACGCACGCAATCGACACACAGACATTATGACATCACTTACTTTGGAGGACCACGGCTGCAAGCAGTTGGCATAGCAACGGACGAGGAAAGCCATTTCCCAATAAGAGAAGGAAACTTTCCGGTGAAAGAAAAAAGGAAGAGCAAGTTCCTCTCAGAATCCAAACAAATAGACACTTGACCTGGCCGAGATGTCAAAGAACGAGTGAATCACGCAATCCAAGAACCAAGTCCAGACCCATCAGCACTCCACAAAACTTCCTCTTCACACGGGGATCACGACTCCAGGAGTCCAGGCTGAGGGCGGGAAACTCTGCGCGCGGCTCGGCTAGCGTCTGCACCCCTGTGGTCCCGCGCCGCACTGGAGAACGAGCCCAATGCAGACGCTTTCTGGGGAGAACAGCCGAATCCACCACCTCTGGGGCTCGTCCCGCTGCTGCTGCATCCAGAGCGCGCATCCCCGGCTGGAGCCTCTCCCTCGAGACACGTCCATCGATCGGATGCTCTGCCGCTGAAGACGGAGCGTCTAGGAGTGAGAGGGGCAGAGAGAAGCCCGGCAGAAAAGCATGACATCACCTGTGCTGGGAGGGTGGGGTGGGGTGGGATGGGGCGACTGCATTAGCGCGATTGGCTGAGCGGAGGAGTGGAAACACGAGCGGCTTTATTGATCAGAAAACAGCCAGCGTCTTCTGTAAAGTCCACTGTGACAATGACGGGGGGCATAAATTACTGCCAGATAGTGAAAAGCCCTCGTTATGTTAATGTATTCCCTCTGCACGCGTACCGCGACCTGCACTCTTTTGTGACAAAGGCGCATTTCTGCAGCGGCACGAGAAAAGGAGAGGAGATGAACCTCTCAAACACTTGATCCCATTATCAAGGAATGCTGGGAACACAATGGCATGACACACGTCATTTTTTTCTGCACACACTGAAACTCTCGCTGCCTTTCTCTGAGGACGGGCTGTAATGGGAAGCGCATCTGATTCCCTCGCCTCAGAAGCTGAGGCATGACATCATCTCTTTCAGAGCGAGCCAATGGGAGCTCAGCACATGGAGCTTCCCGAGGAGTGAGCGAGGCACATAACACAGTTTGGTGTGAAGGATTATGGGGACTGGCCCCAGATCAGAGCCTGAGACGGATTTCATTGCATCACTATTTGAGAAACGCATTGAATCATATGGGAGCATTATATGAACACAGAAATGGCATGACATGTTTGCAAACGGGATCAATACTTCAGGTTTATTATCCAGCTCTGAATGTTTTTAGCCACGACAGATAAAAATGTCTCTCCAGATTAGAGCACATTTAGCTAATTTATTTCAAGAAAACACAGGCACAAACCACTGATACATTATAATAAATGCAAAAACATGAATAAATCCATTTGCTTAATATAATACAATATTCATGTGGTTTTAATGTTTCCCAAAACAACATTGTACGTGAAAATGGTGATATACATTACTATTTTTAATGTTTTTAAAGCAGTCTCTTCTGCTCATCAAGGCTGCATTTATTTGATCAAAAACACAGAAAAAACTGTAATATTGTGAAATATTATTACTATTTAAAATAATGGTTTTTGATTTTAATATACTTTAAAATATAATTTATTTCGGTGATGTAAAGCTGAATTTATCATCATTACTCCAGTCTTCAGTGTCACATGATCCTTCAGAAATCATTCCGATATGAGGATTTATTATCAATGTTAAGAACAGTTGTGCTAATTAATATTGTTTTATAACCTGTGATACTTTTTTCAGGATTCATTGGTGAATAAAAAGTTTTAAAAAAAGAACAGCATTTATTAAAAAAAATTATATTTGGTAACAATATACACTACCGTTCAAAAGTTTGGGGTCAGTAATTTTAATAATAATTTTTTTGAAAGAAATTAATACTTTTATTCAGCAAGGATGTGTTAAATTGATCAAAAGTGTTAGTAAAAACTTGTATTGTTAGAAATATTGTCTATTTTGAATAAATGCTGTTCTTTTTTAACTTTTTATTAATCAAAGAATCCTGAAAAATATCATATATATATATATGTGTGTTTTTTTTTTTAATTATTAAAATATTAAGAAGCACAACAGTTTCCAACATTAATAATAAATCCTCATATGAGAATGATTTGTGAAGGATCATGTGACACTGAAGACTGGAGTAATGATGATAAATTCAGCTTTGATCACAGGAATAAATTACACTTTACTGTATATTCACATAGAAAAACATTATTTTAAATTGCAATAATATTTCACAATATTACTGTTTTTTCAGTATTTTTGATCAAATAAATGCAGGCTTTATGATCACGATGCATCAAAAACATTAAAAATAGTAATGTTTCCAAACTTTTGACCGGTACTGTATGTTTTTATTAAGGCATTCCTGACGAGTGAAACACTGACACTATCAAAACATCCCAACCAGCCTGACACAATAATACTGACTCAACCAATGGGGTGGGTTTGGGGGCGGGGCAATCTGTCCATTATAAAAGAAAACAATTACACACTACATCCTGAAATATTTAAAGACATTTAAATCTCTTAAAGGTGCAGTGTGTGAATTCTAGCGGTGAGGTTGTCACCCCTCCCTTTCGAAGCACATAGAGAAGCTACGGTGGCCAACACAGGACAAAGATGTCGTCGTCTGAGACAGCAGAGAGTAGCTAGCGCTCTGTAGAGAAGTTTGTCCCTTTAGGGCTACTGTAGAAACATGACGGCACAAAATGGCGACTTCACTGCGAGGGACCCGCAGTGTGTGTAGATAGGAGCGGATCATTCTAAGGTAATAAAAACATAACGGTCTTTATACACCACTGAAAACATAGTTATGTGTATTATAGTGCATTTCTGTCAATAGATCCTCATACATACTACACACTGCACCTTTAAAAGAGCAACATTTAATCTTACACTGTAAACGACCATATCAGTGATTAAACAATCCCTTTGACCCGCTTCAGCCAGGTTTATTGAGCTCATGAAACGAACTGCGGTTTAGCTGTAGAGAGCGTAAACAGATCACAGGATGTACTTCCTGTCTGAGAGGTTGAGTGTCAGGGGAGCTGGTTCTGAAGCCTCGGCTCGCGTGCGCGGAGCATTGAGACACACGGCGCATCAGTGCCGGAGGACAGCGGCGTCACGCGGCTGATTAATGCGTCTGTGATGTAACTCTAATGAGGCGTCTCGGGTCTCACTGTCTCCAGCTTTCAGAAGAGTGACAGTGACAAAACGGCGCAACTCAGACCATAACACACGCAGGCTTGATATCAGTTTCCTCATGCCAATTAACAACCCTTCTGAACGTGCAGCTCACTAGAGACACATTCAAATGAAGCACATGACCTGATTTGTTAAATGTTTTTATGATTTGTTAAAAGCTTTTGCAGTCGCGGTCTTATTGACTAATAATTGTGTGGATTTTTGTATTTGTAAGCAAATTTCTGCCTAATTCATGCACATTAATGTGTTAACCTCGTTAATGAATTTGGAGTATTCTTAACAGAGATGCAGATCGATCGATCGACCAGGAATCGGAATCGGCCAAATCTCCACCTGATCAGCCCGAATCGGTCTCACGTCTAACCGATTCCGAGGCGATCTGTTTTGTTGTCAGCGACACGGGCAATAACGTCAGCTGATCTCGTGACACACACCCGCCTCCTTTCACTCACTCATCTCATTCGCTACGGTTAAATAGTGCTTTAATAATAATTACATTAAAGTGACCGCACAAGTCACATGGACTCTTGTTATGATGCTTTCGTTTGAAGGCTTTCTGTCTCCCGAAAACAACGAGCGGAACATTCTTCAAAGTTTCTCCTGTTGTGTTTCATGAAAATGAATAGAAAATCATATGAGTTTTAGACGTGAGGATGAGTAAATGATGACTGGTGTTTATGTTTGCATGATTGCCTTTCTTGTCCAGCACTAGGAAGTTAACGCCTGCCGGGTTGAGCTTGCGCACCTTACTTCCTGCTATTTTTCCAGCTCTTCCTGTAGAGCGTGCTGGGATCTGAAGCACACACAGCAGAGTGAAAATCATCCAACACGAGAGATCTCCTCTGCTTTGAGTGGATGAAAATATGAAGCGGTCCATGAGGCCGAGCTGGGGGGGCAGCAGGTCTGGCATGATGTCATCCTCTAAAATTAGACCTCCAGCACAAACAGCAGCCGCAGAGATTCTCCTTTCACATGCGGCCATGTGAAGCTTCCTGCCGCACTCGTGCAGATGAATGCACAGCAGTTTTACAAACCTGTCCGAATCAAGCAGAACCTCGTAAGTGACTGATCAAGCGTATCCGCACGTGAAGAGACTCAGAGTTGATTCCAATGGAGTTTGCAGGTTGCGAATCTAAGTGAAATACACACAAGCATTGGGTAAAGGCGTGCTTTTTTCCCTAGCTACGACTATTCATTCTCAAGCACAGCCATGGAAAACAGGATGTGCACTGATTGACAGTTTAAGGTCGCTCTGACTTTATTACAGAGAACGAAAGCCACGGGCCGCCTCTGATACGAGGATATTAAACCCGCTTGTGTTTCCACTGGCGGATCAGAGCGTTTATGGGGAGTCTAATCATGAACATGAAGAGTGGCGCTCCTGCACTGCAGCTGCAAACACACACGGATACATCACCAAGGTTTTTGCATTGTGATTCCATAAGCTGAAACAAGAACTGTGAGGCGTCTAAACATTCCCACCCCTATTTATAAGCTTAGGCTTTTCCAGTGTTTTCAATCAGACATTTTTTAGGAATGCACCAAATTTCTATTACCAAAACATTTACTGAAAATGCCTTCTAGGTGCGAGCAGAAACTGGTTTGACCTAATTGCTCTTTTGGTTATTGATGCTTTAATATAGCGTTGCATGTAGTTCATGAGAGAAGCTTCCGTCACAAAACTAACATTATGTGCCATATATAATATAATATAATATAATGAATATAATATAATATTATCAATATAACTGCAGTGACACTATCAAGAACAAATTTTGAACTGAATTGATTTGAATAATGACTCTATTGTCTTCTGTAGAGCTGCTTTACAGCTGAAATTGGATGTTTCATAAGTTTCCTGGAAAGTTTCCAAAAATTCAGGAACGCTTCTGGAAACTTTGCAACCCTATTCATAATTGATGAGTTTTACAACATTACCACTGTTTATTAATGTAAAGCTGCCTTGAAACAATCTGTATTATATCACTATGATGTGATGTGAAAACATGTGAAACATCCCACCACCTTTCTTGGAAAATGGAAAATGTGCATTCTGTCCTTTTGTTGTGTATTTTTTAACAAAGTCCAAATGCTCTTATATTATCCACAAGTCAGTTTTTACATCTACAGAGGCAGAAAATATGTTTTCATAATATGTTTTTAATCGTATAGCTCTACAGAGATTATAGGATGGCAACTGAAGAAAGAACAAGTATTACCACAAACATTACGTTTGCATATTACTACTAACTAGTGTTGTCAAAAGTACTGACTTTGGTACCAAGTCATTACTGAAATTTGAAAAATGTGACGATACCAACGTTTCCCTTTAGCATTTAGAGTGCTGCTGAACGGATTTTTAAACACCTCTGATTGGCCATTGTGTTCACGAGCTCAACATATATGTCTGCAATTGGCTACAATGATCAACGCTCTTCACCGAGCGCTTACACAGATACACATGGGAGTGTTTGAAAGCAGGTACCTTTTAGCTGCCTGCTTTCAAATGCTCCCGTGTGGATCTGTGTAAGTGCTCGGTGAAGAGCGTCAAAAACGTCTATTTACAACATGCTTTTGAAGCGTTATTCATTGTAGCCAATCACAGACATATATGTTGAGCTCATGAACACAATGGCCAATCAGAGACATATATGTTGAGAGCGTGAACACAATGGCCAATCAGAGACATATATGTTGAGCTCATGAACACAATGGCCAAACAGAGACATATATGTTGAGAGCGTGAACACAATGGCCAATCAGAGACATATACACTCACCTAAAGGATTATTAGGAACACCATACTAATACTGTGTTTGACCCCCTTTCGCCTTCACAACTGCCTTAATTCTACGTGGCATTGATTCAACAAGGTGCTGAAAGCATTCTTTAGAAATGTTGGCCCATATTGATAGGATAGCATCTTGCAGTTGATGGAGATTTGTGGGATGCACATCCAGGGCACGAAGCTCCCGTTCCACCACATCCCAAAGATGCTCTATTGGGTTGAGATCTGGTGACTGTGGGGGCCATTTTAGTACAGTGAACTCATTGTCATGTTCAAGAAACCAATTTGAAATGATTCGACCTTTGTGACATGGTGCATTATCCTGCTGGAAGTAGCCATCAGAGGATGGGTACATGGCGGTCATAAAGGGATAGACATGGTCAGAAACAATGCCCAGGTAGGCCGTGGCATTTAAACGATGCCCAATTGGCACTAAGGAGCCTAAAGTGTGCCAAGAAAACATCCCCCACACCATTACACCACCACCACCAGCCTGCACAGTGGTAACAAGGCATGATGGATCCATGTTCTCATTCTGTTTACGCCAAATTCTGACTCTACCATCTGAATGTCTCAACAGAAATCGAGACTCATCAGACCAGGCAACATTTTTCCAGTCTTCAACTGTCCAATTTTGGTGAGCTCGTGCAAATTGTAGCCTCTTTTTCCTATTTGTAGTGGAGATGAGTGGTACCCGCTGGGGTCTTCTGCTGTTGTAGCCCATCCACCTCAAGGTTGTGCGTGTTGTGGCTTCACAAATGCTTTGCTGCATACCTCGGTTGTAACGAGTGGTTATTTCAGTCAAAGTTGCTCTTCTATCAGCTTGAATCAGTCGGCCCATTCTCCTCTGACCTCTAGCATCAACAAGGCATTTTCGCCCACAGGACTGCCGCATACTGGATGTTTTTCCCTTTTCACACCATTCTTTGTAAACTCTAGAAATGGTTGTGCGTGAAAATCCCAGTAACTGAGCAGATTGTGAAATACTCAGACCGGCCCGTCTTGGCACCAACAACCATGTCACGCTCAAAATTGCTTAAATCACCTTTCTTTCCCATTCTGACATTCAGTATGGAGTTCAGGAGATTGTCTTGACCAGTACCACACCCCTAAATGCATTGAAGCAACTGCCATGTGATTGGTTGATTAGATAATTGCATTAATGAGAAATTGAACAGGTGTTCCTAATAATCCTTTAGGTGAGTGTATGTTGAGTTCATGAACACAATGGCCAAACAGAGACATATATGTTGAGAGCGTGAACACAATGGCCAATCAGAGACATATATGTTGAGCTCATGAACACAATGGCCAAACAGAGACATATATGTTGAGTTCATGAACACAATGGCCAAACAGAGACATATATGTTGAGAGCGTAAACACAATGGCCAATCAGAGACATATATGTTGAGCTCATGAACACAATGGCCAAACAGAGACATATATGTTGAGAGTGTGAACACAATGGCCAATCAGAGACATATATGTTGAGAGCGTGAACACAATGGCCAATCAGAGACATATATGTTGAGAGCGTGAACACAATGGCCAATCAGAGACATATATGTTGAGTTCATGAACACAATGGCCAATCAGAGACATATATGTTGAGAGCGTGAACACAATGGCCAATCAGAGACATATATGTTGAGCTCATGAACACAATGGCCAAACAGAGACATATATGTTGAGAGCGTGAACACAATGGCCAATCAGAGACATATATGTTGAGAGCGTGAACACAATGGCCAATCAGAGACATATATGTTGAGCTCATGAACACAATGGCCAAACAGAGACATATATGTTGAGAGCGTGAACACAATGGCCAATCAGAGACATATATGTTGAGCTCATGAACACAATGGCCAAACAGAGACATATATGTTGAGCTCATGAACACAATGGCCAAACAGAGACATATATGTTGAGAGCGTGAACACAATGGCCAATTAGAGACATATATGTTGAGCTCATGAACATATTGACCAATCACAGACATATATGTTGAGCGCGTGAACCCAATGGCCAATCACAGACATATATGTTAAGCGAGTGAACCCAATGGCCAATTACAGACATATATGTTGAGCTCATGAACATATTGGCCAATCACAGACATATATATTGAGAGCGTGAACACAATGGCCAATCAGAGACATATATGCTGAGTTCATGAACACAATGGCCAAACAGAGACATATATGTTGAGCTCATGAACACAATGGCCAAACAGAGACATATATGTTGAGAGCGTGAACACAATGGCCAATCAGAGACATATATGTTGAGCTCATGAACACAATGGCCAAACAGAGACATATATGTTGAGAGCGTGAACACAATGGCCAATCAGAGACATATATGTTGAGAGCGTGAACACAATGGCCAATCAGAGACATATATGTTGAGAGCGTGAACACAATGGCCAATCAGAGACATATATGTTGAGCTCATGAACACAATGGCCAAACAGAGACATATATGTTGAGAGCGTGAACACAATGGCCAATCAGAGACATATATGTTGAGAGCGTGAACACAATGGCCAATTAGAGACATATATGTTGAGCTCATGAACATATTGGCCAATCACAGACATATATGTTGAGCGCGTGAACCCAATGGCCAATCACAGACATATATGTTGAGTTCATGAACACAATGGCCAATCACAGACATATATGTTAAGCGAGTGAACCCAATGGCCAATTACAGACATATATGTTGAGCTCATGAACATATTGGCCAATCACAGACATATATGTTGAGAGCGTGAACACAATGGCCAATCAGAGACATATATGTTGAGTTCATGAACACAATGGCCAAACAGAGACATATATGTTGAGAGTGTGAACACAATGGCCAATCAGAGACATATATGTTGAGCTCATGAACACAATGGCCAATCAGAGACATATATGTTGAGCTCATGAACACAATGGCCAAACAGAGACATATATGTTGAGAGCGTGAACACAATGGCCAATCAGAGACATATATGTTGAGAGTGTGAACACAATGGCCAATCAGAGACATATATGTTGAGCTCATGAACACAATGGCCAATCAGAGACATATATGTTGAGTTCATGAACACAATGGCCAAACAGAGACATATATGTTGAGAGCGTGAACACAATGGCCAATCAGAGACATATATGTTGAGTTCATGAACACAATGGCCAAACAGAGACATATATGTTGAGAGTGTGAACACAATGGCCAATCAGAGACATATATGTTGAGCTCATGAACACAATGGCCAATCAGAGACATATATGTTGAGCTCATGAACACAATGGCCAAACAGAGACATATATGTTGAGAGCGTGAACACAATGGCCAATCAGAGACATATATGTTGAGAGCGTGAACACAATGGCCAATCAGAGGCATATATGTTGAGTTCATGAACACAATGGCCAAACAGAGACATATATGTTGAGAGCGTGAACACAATGGCCAATTAGAGACATATATGTTGAGCTCATGAACATATTGACCAATCACAGACATATATGTTGAGCGCGTGAACCCAATGGCCAATCACAGACATATATGTTAAGCGAGTGAACCCAATGGCCAATTACAGACATATATGTTGAGCTCATGAACATATTGGCCAATCACAGACATATATATTGAGAGCGTGAACACAATGGCCAATCAGAGACATATATGCTGAGTTCATGAACACAATGGCCAAACAGAGACATATATGTTGAGCTCATGAACACAATGGCCAAACAGAGACATATATGTTGAGAGCGTGAACACAATGGCCAATCAGAGACATATATGTTGAGCTCATGAACACAATGGCCAAACAGAGACATATATGTTGAGAGCGTGAACACAATGGCCAATCAGAGACATATATGTTGAGAGCGTGAACACAATGGCCAATCAGAGACATATATGTTGAGAGCGTGAACACAATGGCCAATCAGAGACATATATGTTGAGCTCATGAACACAATGGCCAAACAGAGACATATATGTTGAGAGCGTGAACACAATGGCCAATTAGAGACATATATGTTGAGCTCATGAACATATTGGCCAATCACAGACATATATGTTGAGCGCGTGAACCCAATGGCCAATCACAGACATATATGTTGAGTTCATGAACACAATGGCCAATCACAGACATATATGTTAAGCGAGTGAACCCAATGGCCAATTACAGACATATATGTTGAGCTCATGAACATATTGGCCAATCACAGACATATATGTTGAGAGCGTGAACACAATGGCCAATCAGAGACATATATGTTGAGTTCATGAACACAATGGCCAAACAGAGACATATATGTTGAGAGTGTGAACACAATGGCCAATCAGAGACATATATGTTGAGCTCATGAACACAATGGCCAATCAGAGACATATATGTTGAGCTCATGAACACAATGGCCAAACAGAGACATATATGTTGAGAGCGTGAACACAATGGCCAATCAGAGACATATATGTTGAGAGTGTGAACACAATGGCCAATCAGAGACATATATGTTGAGCTCATGAACACAATGGCCAATCAGAGACATATATGTTGAGTTCATGAACACAATGGCCAAACAGAGACATATATGTTGAGAGCGTGAACACAATGGCCAATCAGAGACATATATGTTGAGTTCATGAACACAATGGCCAAACAGAGACATATATGTTGAGAGTGTGAACACAATGGCCAATCAGAGACATATATGTTGAGCTCATGAACACAATGGCCAATCAGAGACATATATGTTGAGCTCATGAACACAATGGCCAAACAGAGACATATATGTTGAGAGCGTGAACACAATGGCCAATCAGAGACATATATGTTGAGAGCGTGAACACAATGGCCAATCAGAGGCATATATGTTGAGTTCATGAACACAATGGCCAAACAGAGACATATATGTTGAGAGCGTGAACACAATGGCCAATCAGAGACATATATGTTGAGCTCATGAACACAATGGCCAAACAGAGAGATATATGTTGAGAGCGTGAACACACTGGCCAATCAGAGACATATATGTTGAGCTCATGAACATATTGGCCAATCACAGACATATATGTTGAGCGCGTGAACCCAATGGCCAATCACAGACATATATGTTGAGCTCATAAACACAATGGCCAATCACAGAGATATATGTTAAGCGAGTGAACCCAATGGCCAATTACAGACATATATGTTGAGCTCATGAACATATTGGCCAATCACAGACATATATGTTGAGAGCGTGAACACAATGGCCAATCAGAGACATATATGTTGAGAGTGTGAACACAATGGCCAATCAGAGACATATATGTTGAGAGCATGAACACAATGGCCAATCAGAGACATATATGTTGAGCTCATGAACATATTGGCCAATCACAGACATATATGTTGAGCGCGTGAACCCAATGGCCAATCACAGACATATATGTTGAGCTCATAAACACAATGGCCAATCACAGAGATATATGTTAAGCGAGTGAACCCAATGGCCAATTACAGACATATATGTTGAGCTCATGAACATATTGGCCAATCACAGACATATATGTTGAGCGTGTGAACCCAATGGCCAATCACAGACATATATGTTGAGCTCATAAACACAATGGCCAATCACAGAGATATATGTTAAGCGAGTGAACCCAATGGCCAATTACAGACATATATGTTGAGCTCATGAACATATTGGCCAATCACAGACATATATGTTGAGAGCGTGAACACAATGGCCAATCAGAGACATATATGTTGAGAGCGTGAACACAATGGCCAATCAGAGACATCTATGTTGAGCTCATGAACATATTGGCCAATCACAGACATATATGTTGAGCGCGTGAACCCAATGGCCAATCACAGACATATATGTTGAGCTCATGAACACAATGGCCAATCACAGACATATATGTTGAGCTCATGAACACAATGGCCAAACAGAGACATCTATGTTGAACTCATGAACATATTGGCCAATCACAGACATATATGTTGAGCGCGTGAACCCAATGGCCAATCACAGACATATATGCTGAGCTCATGAACACAATGGCCAATCACAGACATATATGTTGAGCTCATGAACACAATGGCCAATCACAGACATACATGTTGAACGCGTGAACCCAATGGCCAAATACAGACATATATGTTGAGCTCATGAAGACGATGGCCAATCAGAGGTCAATATGAATCCGTCCAACAGCGCCCAAAATGCTAGAGGTATCGTCACATTTTTAAAATTTCAGTATCGACTTAGTACCGAAGTCGGTACTTTTGACAACACTACTACTAACGCACATACTTTGCTGAACTGTATCTCCTCAAGCTAAAGACAGCATGACACAAAATCTACATAGGTGTCAGTGAGGCAGTAGAGTCACGATGACACCATAACGTTAGTCATAGCGCTGACTGCATTAGCTGAGCACGAGTGTTATTCATACACAAATGACACGGTCATGAAACTGCACTATCACTGCTAGAGTTCAACATCTGCAGCTTCCAGTTTAAAGTCATTTCAACAAAAACAACAGCAGACGAAAAGCAGGCTTCAAACTCCAAGGTACCATTCACTCCCATTATAAAGCTTGGAAGAGCCAGGATATTATTTAATATAACTCTGATTGTATTCGTCTGAAAGAAGAATGTCATATACACCTAGGATGGCTTGAGGGGGAGTAAATTATGAGATCATTTTTGGGTAAACTAACCCTTTAAGGGAAGAGATGGGACAAAAAAAACAAACAGATATGGTCAAAAAGATCAGATCTTTGCATTAAGCCTTGCAGTGTAAACGCAGAGATAATGAGCATGCAAACGGTGTTTATACTTTTCAGGAAGTCTTACACAGTTGTCTCTGCAGACTGTTAACTTCAGGAAACACCTTTAACTTGTCATGACATGGAGAAACACAGCAGCATTACAACAGTCTGGTGAAGCACCGAGGCTTGACTGTCAACCGGTGGCCAGACATCTTTCAGTCTGACAGGAAACACCACCACAGACCTGCATTCTGCTCTAGTTTGCATCCCATGTTTACTGAATGCACAACCATGTCATGTCTTTTCATTTACTCATTAAAAGAAGCAACTCAAGCATTCAATAAAATGGGAGAGTGGGGCATAAAGTAAAAAAAGCCAGCAGGGTCAAATAACTGCCCTGATATCATCATCAAGATAAAAAGTCTCACTAAAAGAAAAGTATCTTATAAACTTTGGTGTTTTGTATTATTTCTTAGGAAAAAATATCTTGAAGCTTTCACTGCTTATATTTGTGTGCCAAATCAGTCATGTGGTGCAACATTTACATTTTTATTTGATTTTTTTTATTGTATGTATGTGTATATACACCGATCAGGCATAACATTATGACCACTGACAGGTGAAGTGAATAACATTGATGATCTCTTCATCACGGCTCCGGTTAGTGGGTGGGATATATTAGGCAGCAAGTGAACATTTTGTCCTCAAAGTTGATGTGTTAGAAGCAGGAAAAATGGGCGAGCGTAAGGATTTACTAATGCAAATAAAACAACCGAGCTCATATAGTATGACATAGTAAGAATATGGAGCTCATGCTTGAGGAGGAAAAACACAATATGCAATGTGAATCATATTCAGATATTTATATGGACAAAAAGTAAGACGAAATTCAAATAATACGTTTAGTAATAAGCTTGTGATGTAAATCATTGAGATCTTTACAACAATATAGCATAAAATGTAGGGCTGCACGATTAATCGTATTTTAATCGCGATAACGATATATGCTTCTCTCGATTGATTACAAATAACCGTCACGATATTGGCCCGCTTGTTACTTATCCTTGTTTTTTCTTTGGGATTTGCGTTATCTTGCATTGGTAACGAGCCTCCACTACAGTCATGCTTGTGGTTGCCAGATGCAAAGAGCTTAAATCCCCCAAATAGAGCTTTTCCTTAAACAGATATACTTTCTTCCCAGTGTTTTACTTAATCTGTGCATTCTGGCAACTCTGTGTACGCACTCCCTCTAAATGCAGAGGAAGCGCTGATGATCTGAAATTAAACATGCGCTGGAGTTTAGCGATCTCCACAGCGAAATTCAGCCAGTCTTTGTTTCTTCACAAGCCACTTGTACTATTTGTGTGACTAAATCTGCCATGATCAAACCTTCAGCGATGAATTTCAACAAATGCAACACGGATCTCCACCTTACTGTTTGCAGAATAAATGCACCTTTGCAACCTATGTGACAATTCAATCAGGAAAATTAACATAATTTAGAATTATTGGAAATAATATTAGGAGTTTCGCTTAAAGGTTTTACCAGTTTTCATAATGTTAATCAGTTGAAAATGATATCGCCACTGGGACGAAGAAAATGTGAAAAAGCTTAACGTGGCTTAATTAATAAGACAGTGTTATTAACAAACCAAACTTAGTGAACACAATACTAATAAAGCATACTAATGTGAAGAAAAACAGATGAGCCCTGAATATGAACGCTACATGTTTAATGAATAATTTTCCTCCCATAAAGAAAACGCTTAACGTGGCTTAATGTACTAATACAGTGACATTAAAAGACCAAATTTATTAAACACTATACTAAGTTTGTGCAGAATTTGATCTTTTAATATCACTGTCTTAGTGCATTAAGCCACATTAAGCATTTTTCACGTTAAGCATTTTAGAATTACATTTTTATAAATATATACACTCACCTAAAGGATTATTAGGAACACCTGTTCAATTTCTCATTAATGCAATTATCTAATCAACCAATCACATGGCAGTTGCTTCAATGCATTTAGGGGTGTGGTCCTGGTCAAGACAATCTCCTGAACTCCAAACTGAATGTCAGAATGGGAAAGAAAGGTGATTTAAGCAATTTTGAGCGTGGCATGGTTGTTGGTGCCAGACGGGCCGGTCTGAGTATTTCACAATCTGCTCAGTTACTGGGATTTTCACGCACAACCATTTCTAGAGTTTACAAAGAATGGTGTGAAAAGGGAAAAACATCCAGTATGCGGCAGTCCTGTGGGCGAAAATGCCTTGTTGATGCTAGAGGTCAGAGGAGAATGGGCCGACTGATTCAAGCTGATAGAAGAGCAACTTTGACTGAAATAACCACTCGTTACAACCGAGGTATGCAGCAAAGCATTTGTGAAGCCACAACACGCACAACCTTGAGGCGGATGGGCTACAACAGCAGAAGACCCCACCGGGTACCACTCATCTCCACTACAAATAGGAAAAAGAGGCTACAATTTGCACAAGCTCACCAAAATTGGACAGTTGAAGACTGGAAAAATGTTGCCTGGTCTGATGAGTCTCGATTTCTGTTGAGACATTCAGATGGTCAGAATTTGGCGTAAACAGAATGAGAACATGGATCCATCATGCCTTGTTACCACTGTGCAGGCTGGTGGTGGTGGTGTAATGGTGTGGGGGATGTTTTCTTGGCACACTTTAGGCCCCTTAGTGCCAATTGGGCATCGTTTAAATGCCACGGCCTACCTGAGCATTGTTTCTGACCATGTCCATCCCTTTATGACCACCATGTACCCATCCTCTGATGGCTACTTCCAGCAGGATAATGCACCATGTCACAAAGCTCCAATCATTTTAAATTGGTTTCTTGAACATGACAATGAGTTCACTGTACTAAAATGGCCCCCACAGTCACCAGATCTCAACCCAATAGAGCATCTTTGGGATGTGGTGGAACGGGAGCTTCGTGCCCTGGATGTGCATCCCACAAATCTCCATCAACTGCAAGATGCTATCCTATCAATATGGGCCAACATTTCTAAAGAATGCTTTCAGCACCTTGTTGAATCAATGCCACGTAGAATTAAGGCAGTTCTGAAGGCGAAAGGGGGTCAAACACAGTATTAGTATGGTGTTCCTAATAATCCTTTAGGTGAGTGTATATCAAAAAGCATAGTTCTTTGCTTTATGAATTTGCAGGGCAATCTGAATCTGTGGTTTGTCTCATTTGCAAACTTTAAAAATCTAATGTGAATAAAGATTACAAAGTGTTCACCAACACCATGTGTTTTGTATTGATTTACCATCTAACGAAGTTATCGTAGTTGGTTAAATGAAGTCGGTGTGCCACCTACAGGCCTTTTGGGTGAAGTGTAGGTTGGTAAAGAACATGCAAAATGGCCATAACTACATTACAATTTTTGATAGAATAATCGTGATTATAATTTTGAGCAAAATAATCGTGATTATCAGTTTAACCATTATCATGCAGCCCTAATAAAATGCATATAAATATCAATATCTGCCACTAATATGTAAGATGATTTTTAAATGCTTAGTTTTATGATCAAAGCTCTGTAGTTTTAAAACATAATGCAACAATGATTGAGAGATGAACAAATAAACCTTCCTCAAAAGCTGACGATCATATTTCATACTCATGATTTCTGATGTATGGATAATCAAGTAAACCTGCTTCAGTCTGAAATATCACTAACAATATCAAAGTTATTATTATGTCTACTTGATAAAACACAGCAGAAACACACGAGCTGAAGGAGGACGTTTGTACACTCCACACACACACACAATCCTAAACTATCAATCAGAGACAGAAGGACTGGAGGAGATTGTGTGCGAAAGGTTTAACAGCAAAGTTTTGATCATGTTGATTTTAAATATATAAAATATGATGCAGTAGGCTTTACTGGGTTGCTTAATGTTCATTGGCTTTGGGAGTTCAATAAACGTGTGCTTATGTGTACCAACACAAGACACTGACCGGCTGAGAAAAACAAAGTACACCCACAGTGAACAATGAGAGGATCTTACCTGCGACAGGACATGACACACACACAGAGCCACGGGTAGAGAGAAGAAAGACACATTTAAGACAACGCTTCTCTGACTGTCTGCACAGGAAACTGTACAGTCTCTGCTAACACACAACCAGCAGCAGATAACAGCCAAAGCCTGGCGTCCCAGAGCTGAGGAGTGTGTCCAACAGATTACAGAGAAGCCTAACTGACACACCGATGATATCAGCAGAGGAAACCCCTCTTGACTCATTAACACATGGAGATCACCAGCTCACCACACATTTCTCAGACATTCAAAATCATAATATGTCCTGAACTCATGAAACACTAGAAATGAAGTCAAAGATCTCATATATACGGCCTCTTACCGTGTCCGAGGCGTCCTGGCCGTCTACGATGAGTTGGCGCTCTCCTCCGGCGTTCACCTTATGGAAGCGGCGGCGCGAGTGTCGCTGAGATCCGTGCGTCTGTGGAGCGGCGGCGTCGCTCTCGCTGGCGTTCTCCACCTGTAAAGAGCCGGCGTCAGAAGCGTCAGCATCCTGGTTGAACATCCAGTTCTTCCAGATCACAGAGAGCCTGTGGAGGCGCAGGAGACTCATGTGGACGGCATTCATACGCTATATACGGGAACGAAAGAAAGCAAGTCTGTCGTGTCGGCAGACGGAGTCGGCTGGCTTAACACAGCAGAGTTGCAAGTCAGGCCACAGCTTCCTGTAGGAAGCTGTAAATACACAAATATCCTCTCTGAGCAGAAACAACAAGAGCCTTCTGTAACACGTGCTAAGTCTTTGAGACTGTAAATAGCAAGCGTTAAACTTCACTTACGAGTAGTGTGACCGATTAACACATTTCCAGTGAAGTCTGTACAGCAGAGGATGCTGGGAGTCACTGGGGTCAGAGGCTGTGGGCTGTTTTTAATATGTATTATTGGCATTCTGGCATGTATTGTATAGGATAGTAGACACTTGATAGAAAGCACTAAACTATTGGCTCCAATCAGAGGTTGTTAAAACAACACTAAACAACTAGAAATTAAAACAATTCAAATAATGAGCGAGTGCATCGCATTGGACTTGCCCTAAATCATCCTGGTAAGCCTATAATAATTATTTATATTCGGGACGGATTTCCCGGGAAATGTTTTCATCAATTACGTCATATCCGTAAATAAAGTCAGGCTACTATAATATGCAGTAGAAGCAGCTGCAAGCCACAACAGCTGAACCTCCAAACGAAAACAGATTACAAGCAAAAAAGGGAAAGTGACCGTTATAAAACACGATTCACATTTGTTGTGCATTGACTAGGTTTGCAACTAGAGTTGGGTACCGTTCACATTTTAACCGGTTCCGGTACCCAACGGTACCTTTTTCAGTGACTTTAGGGATGTTTCCCTCAATAACTGTGCAGAAACTGTAAGTCATTTATAGAAGTGTTATTGACATTATGCCAGAGCTGCCATCGTCTGTGATGTTTGTTCACTGTAATATTTACCAGTAAATAGTAGGCTACTAGCTACTCAATTAACGTAATTCATAAAAACAACCATTTTAATATATGTTTTTTTTTTTTTTTTCATTTCTATGAAAAGATTGTTGTGTATTTTCTGGCAATAAAATGAAGACATTAATTTAATAAAAACAAACTTTTCTGTCAAACAAAGTGCTGTTCAACTGAGCGCCATACTGTTAAAATTATTATATTGAGGCGTATCTAAAATCTAAATGTACAACAGTAATATATGCGTTTATGATATGACAGTAGTTTTTCTCAAATGAAACGGTAAAATGCTGATGAAGTGACTCTCAGAGCGGCTCTGGAGATGAAGTTCATGCATTCATGTCCTCATATGAGATGGCAGATGGAAACACGCAGCCGTCACGCGTGATTTTGTGTGTGTGTGTGTGTGTGAGGTAAATTAAACCACGCGTCTGTGCCATTCATTCACACAGACACGCAGAACATGCAGGATTTGTATTTAAATAGTCTTTTTGCGGTTTAATATTCACACTAGTCTATATCACCAGATGCGTTCTCAGGTACCGAAAATGTGGCACTGATTGATTTAATGTGAATCGGCACTCGGTAGTACTGACGTAATTCGATCGGTGCCCTTAAAAGTTCAGAGTTCGGTACCCAACCCTATTTGCAACACAATGTTTATGGTGGTAACACTGCTCTAAACCAGTTACTACTTTGGTATACACTGTAATTATTGTTGGTTGAAAATTATTGTTGGTTTAACTTAAAGTTACCTGGTCGCCTTAAAATTTTGAGTTCATTGAAATTAAAAATGTGAATTAATAAAATTAAGCAGATTGGTTTATTCAACAGAAACTCAAAATATCGTGTTAACTGAACCACATTAATCATTTAAGTTGATTTGACAAAAGAAAAAAAGTTGTGATAAGAAATCATGAAAATAATTTTTACAGTGTATTTGCATGTAAATAGCCTTGCCAAGTTATAGTTTCCATCGTTATCTGATATGAACAGCGATTGTTATGACTAACGTCAGTGTTGCCAAATTCTTGTAACATTATTTTAAAACGACAAGTCAAAACAACAACGGCATATGCTGCTTACCCAAGTCATATTTTTCAGATATCTGTCTATCTGTTGCTATTAAGAGAGTTTTGATATCGTTATTGACCTTTGCACTGATAAGGTGATCTCAGTGAGCACAGCGGTGCGTCTCAAGCCATCAGATTCATCCGAGCAGAACTGTGGAGTTAACAAAATCCATCTTACCATTTATCAAAATCCATTTATATTGTCAATTCACAATCAACTTGTTTATTGAACTGTTGTATAAAATATACAGTTGATAGAAAATAGCACTCTTACTTGTGTGATATGATATAAACACAAAATACAAAAACTCATACAAGGGCAATTCATATCTTGAAATTTGGGGGCGTTTTTAATCATTTAGGTGGAATTTCCAACCTTGCACGATGCAACACCAAACATCAGTGGGAGAACCTTGTGCGGTCTATAATAATAATACGTTGTCAGGCACTCGCTTAATTGAGAATTGATGATATTTTTTTAAATGTCTTGCAAAAAGGGCACTTATCTAGTCAGAGGCCAAACGGTGATGTCATTTAACACATTTTAAAAACCCTGACGGATAACTCAAACTGAGGACTACTCTAAGACTGAAAATGTCAATAAATCAGCAAACGGCGAAGGTGGAAACAACACAAGCATTGCGTGAGGAGGGACCTGCATTTGTGCAGCTCGAGTTTGAGAGAGTCGTGTCGACCTCTGCAGGTCAGGTGGAGTATCACAAAGACGTTTTAGTGAGCAAACGTGGCCAGTGGGTTCGGGTTAGTGTGTGCTTTGATAAATGATTGTGCACTTAGCTTCGTAACCTGCCAACATGCCACGTCTATTCAAATGTCTGGTGAGTTTTATATGAGGACTGTCAGATCAGTCATTGATGGGGGTCTTTTAGTGTGGATGCCTCCTTAAAAGGGGCGAAATTCACTTTTATAAGGTGTTTGAACACAGATGTGTGTCCACAGTGTGTGTAAACATCCACCCAATACTCTTTTTATAATCCCCATCAATCATTATCAATCTCTCATATTTCCCTCACTCCTATGGAAGAGTAGGGAAGCCCCGCCCATGACTGTTGATGATTGGCCCTTTTAGCAGAGACACGCCCCTGAGTGAGAAGCACAGAGACGCCATTTCTGTTCACTCGCTGTATCAGCGCTCGAGTATTACAATGTGTGCCCCAAAACATTACTAATGTTCTGTTGATGAACCAACGAACACACAAGTCCCATAGACTCCCAGCATCCGAGCCACTGAGGAACAAGTTCATTCAATGTGCCGAAGAATGTTTTTATATATATATATATATATATATGGGCAAATAATTTTACACATGACTGCTTCACCAGCGAGGGTCAATACCAGATTTCCTTTCTGAATGATCTTTCTAGAATGCTGTACGGCTAATGTGGCTAAAGTTAGCTTCGTCTCTGACTGTATTCACAGAGACTAGAGCTGTGTCGTTAGTTTTATCCTGAAAATGCTCACCGTCTGCGTAATTCATAAACGCACATTTATTATGTATTTTATAGTCGGGTGACGGTCGTGTTACGTTCCCACACGAGCACCTATACAACAATTTATAGATTAACATGACGGTACATGCTAGTCGATGAGTTGAATCAACGTAACTCCACAACAACTAACGTTACATAAATGATCCACTAACCATTCAGTCTAAAAGTGTCAACCTCGTCCTGAGTCTCTCGTCTGTGTCCGACTCCGGTTCAAACATGTGCGGCTGCTCCACAACTGGTTATTTCTGGCATTTTGGCTGAGTGAGATTCGCCTGTTTTGTTGTTGGAGTATCTGAAGCTTGTGTAAAGCATCCGCCCTTTTCTGGACGGGGGCAGGGAGCAGCAGCTCATTTGCATTTAAAGGGACGCACACAAAAATTGCGTTTTTTCTCACACGCAAATAAGAGCAAATTTGACAAGCTATAATAAATAATCTGGTGGGTATTTTGAGCTGAAACTTCACAGACACATTCTGGGGACACCAGAGATTTATATTACATCTTGAGAAAAGTGGCATAATATGTCCTCTTTAAACACTAGCTGCCCATAAAGACAGCAGACATCTGAACGAGGCCGTGTGAAACTGAGAACTGCTTCAGGACCCATTATGTGTCAAGCAGAGGGAGCTCTGGAGGTGTACAGAGTGAAGAGAGAGAGACGGATGTGTTTTAAGGGTTGTCATGTCGGAGCAGAGCGGTCATCCATCACGCCAATAATACGACATGCAGATTTAAGCATCCAGGAGACAGATGAAAGAAGAGATGCATCTCAGTGTTCGGCTCTGGGCGTTTTGTCTGGGCTCATGTAGCATTAACGTTGATTTCTCACAGCTTGTGTGTTTTTCTGGGCAAGTCAGAGTGAATTTCGGCATTAATAGAGACTCAGAAACATGCAGTCGTGCACAGAAGACCAACGGCCAAGGTCAGGTTTATTCGTTAACCCTCATCCTTCCCTCGCGGGTCAAAATAATCTGGAGCCCAAATATTATACTTTTTTGTCCAAAAAGCTTATTTTATTTCATTTTGATAAGATTTGTTCTATTTTTAATAAGAATTTTGGGGTATTTACCTTTAAATTACTAGATTTTATCAATAAATAAATAATAAATAAATAAATAATAATTTAAGCACACTTAAATTCAAAATAACTCACAATTTAATGCATAACCCTTTTGTTTTAGCTCAGAATATCTCACATTGGGTTTCTTTGCTGACCTCTTGTGGAAAAATATTAATATAAGATGATATTTCATGACTCTTGATGTCCTTATAGCTGGAGCGGATGAGCTGTTCCGCTGGGTCCTGAAGTCAGTTCCTCTTCAGAATGCATTCAAAGACACATGTAGACATTATAAAATCATCAGTATTTTTGAAACTTTGTCCATGTTTAGCATGGGAATCCAAGTCTTTAACAGTGTAAAAAGCTCAGTATGCATGAAACAGCATTTCACCCCCCCCCCCCTTTAATTTTGTGTGAATATTCATGCACTGTGAGACACGTGGGCACGCGTTCATATCAGTGGCATATCTGCAGCATATACGCCGATATATCTGCGACAGGCTCATATCGGCCGATAAATCGGCTGGGCTCTACTAATTAACATGGAAAAGATACCATTTATCTCGTGTTGCGGCGTCGCGTGTAGTTAGGACACAGTGTTAGAGTCTGAACTTTACAACGAAAGCCAATTTGAACTCCTAAGTAGTGCTGAGATATCTGCTGATAAATAAAAAACATATTTTCATAATTTATGAAATACTTTCTTGTATGTACTGCAATGCATCAAAAACAGCATACAGCTCAGATAGTCATGTGTCATATATCAATTGAAAGGGCTCGTTGAGTAGAATACAACAAGCAACAGGTTTTGGCTTTGACTAAACTTGAGCCCCCCAATTTTAAAATTAGTAAAAATCAACATAATCCATTGCGTCGATCACAAGATATTCCTCATGGAATTACGACACATAAAACTCCACAGGCGCACACTAAAATCAAAATTTAGCTTTCACGTGGCGAAACATGCATGCATCGTAGAAAATGGCACATCATTACTTACAGTGGATGCTTTCGATTCCAAAATCAACATAATCCATTGCGTCAATCACAAAACATTCCTCATGAAGGAACAATTTTAAAAATGCGTCAAGAGTTAAACAAAAAAGCTACTTTGGTTCCAAATGCTGTAACTTTTGATTACTTTATGCCATCACCACAAAATTTCTCCAGATGCAGCTCACATGTAGGGGAACTGCCCCCAGAGTTATTGCATTCATATACACCCACCTAAAGGATTATTAGGAACACCATACTAATACTGTGTTTGACCCCCTTTCGCCTTCAGAACTGCCTTAATTCTACATGGCATTGATTCAACAAGGTGCTGAAAGCATTCTTTAGAAATGTTGGCCCATATTGATAGGATAGCATCTTGCAGTTGATGGAGATTTGTGGGATGCACATCCAGGGCACGAAGCTCCCGTTCCACCACATCCCAAAGATGCTCTATTGGGTTGAGATCTGGTGACTGTGGGGGCCATTTTAGTACAGTGAACTCATTGTCATGTTCAAGAAACCAATTTGAAATGATTCGAGCTTTGTGACATGGTGCATTATCCTGCTGGAAGTAGCCATCAGAGGATGGGTACATGGTGGTCATAAAGGGATGGACATGGTCAGAAACAATGCTCAGGTAGGCAGTGGCATTTAAACGATGCCCAATTGGCACTAAGGGGCCTAAAGTGTGCCAAGAAAACATCCCCCACACCATTACACCACCACCACCAGCCTGCACAGTGGTAACAAGGCATGATGGATCCACGTTCTCATTCTGTTTACGCCAAATTCTGACTCTACCATCTGAATGTCTCAACAGAAATCGAGACTCATCAGACCAGGCAACATTTTTCCAGTCTTCAACTGTCCAATTTTGGTGAGCTCGTGCAAATTGTAGCCTCTTTTTCCTATTTGTAGTGGAGATGAGTGGTACCCGGTGGGGTCTTCTGCTGTTGTAGCCCATCCGCCTCAAGGTTGTGCGAGTTGTGGCTTCACAAATGCTTTGCTGCATACCTCGGTTGTAACGAGTGGTTATTTCAGTCAAAGTTGCTCTTCTATCAGCTTGAATCAGTCGGCCCATTCTCCTCTAACCTCTAGCATCAACAAGGCATTTTCGCCCACAGGACTGCCGCATACTGGATGTTTTTCCCTTTTCACACCATTCTTTGTAAACTCTAGAAATGGTTGTGCGTGAAAATCCCAGTAACTGAGCAGATTGTGAAATACTCAGACCGGCCCGTCTGGCACCAACAACCATGCCACGCTCAAAATTGCTTAAATCACCTTTCTTTCCCATTCTGACATTCAGTTTGGAGTTCAGGAGATTGTCTTGACCAGGACCACACCCCTAAATGCATTGAAGCAACTGCCATGTGATTGGTTGATTAGATAATTGCATTAATGAGAAATTCAACAGGTGTTCCTAATAATCCTATATATATAAAATAGCAAAGGGCCTAACACAGAGCCTTGCAGCACTCCATAATTTACTGACATTATCTTAGATTTTTAGTTAACTAAAATAACCCAGATCCACAACAAAGAACAAAAACGCATTAGCATATCGGGGACTTTAGTGCGTCTCACATATTTAGCTATTCTAAACTGCGCTTATTTCCATAATTGGTATCAGAAATGATAGAGGAAATGTACAGTTTTATACCATCATGCTGATAATGTTTAACTGCCTCTCACAATGCACGGCACAAACGGTATCAGACAACAAAAGCACCTGACCTTGTTATTAACAGTAGCTAAAGGTGTAGGATTTCACGCATCAGGTCCAAAGTGTATTTCGACAAGCACTTCCTGATCTTCACTAAGATCGTGATCAGAGAACCGCTCACCTACATTCAGCACAGCCGCTAAATAGTGGAAAATGTCCAGCAGCTGATGAGTTTATATCGGCCAAAGCGCAGCACCATCCTGATGTCACACACACCGAACGGCACGTTTCCCATCTGGTCCTGTGGCATAAACACTCTGATCTCTGATACACACCGACCTTCATCTACATCCTAAGAAGAGTCAACAGATGCCTTCCTTCAGGACAGCCAATGAGAGAGCTAGTACAGGGATGAACCCTGAGCTTTCATTTTCAGTGAGAGTTCATGACCATCAGCCCATGCAAGATAAAGCTCATATAAGGGTTCATTTCCTGCACGCTGGAGAACGACAGATAAGACGAGACATTATTACACACACACAAACTCTCCAGCGTTCACCAGCTCTACCCTGTGAAGACACTGATTTCGTCACATTACACCAAATTCTGGAGACCCTTGTGAAAAGAAGTACACTTTAGCATACATTTAAAAAGAAATGATATACTTTAAAAGAATATACTTGTAATGTTTTTGACCACACATAATTGCATGCATTTGCAATTAAATGAAAATGTATTAGTTTCAATTTATATTAAATGCAATTAGCTAAACTTGCATGCTTTTTGACCCACTTAAGTACATCTTTATATGTAGTTTCATACTTGTGTATACTAGTGTATTGCTGACAAGCATTTATGGTAAAATAAAATACACTTTAATGTAATGTCCTTTGAAATTTGTATGTCATGTATTTAAACATATTTATAATGAAGTTGCAAACGTTAATTTAAAATATATTAACTTTAAATGTAATCTCGAATAACACACTACAATTCACCCTTCGCCGCGAGTTTGATTGACAGGCGATGTGACCAATCACATTGCCAAATCTGCCGTTTTGTCCGACAAAGCAGCCAGAAAAATACGAGTCTTTTATTTTCAGTCTTTTAGTGTTCATTCATGTTAATTTGATGCTTATCAATGAACTAAAAGGAAGAGATGATCGGTCCACGAGCAGATTTAACTAAGGCTCTACAGCGATCACGACACATTAAAGGGCCACAAAACGGTATTTCTTAAAAAAAAAATGACAAAATTTTAAAGTTGAGACTTTGTTTCATATCGAAAGTAACTTGCTCTGTCCTGTCAGTCGGCGTGCTGTCAGTGTCCTCTTTGCTCCGTGATGTATTTTCTCTACGTGTGAACGTGTGTGGTGTGAAAGCGCACATAGCAACGGAGGGCGCACATAGCAACAGTAATTAAAGGGGGCGGGTCTTTGCGAGCGGTCAATTCCAAGTACTTTTACGCGTGCTTTAGTATGTCAACACATCAAAGCAGTTTTATTATTAAAACATACATAACATGTCCTTGTAAGTGTACTAGTTAAACTTTATATACGTTTTTTACATTAAATAGTTTCAAAATCAAAATCATTCTGATATTACACTGACTTCGAATGTCAAATGTCATGTTCTGGGAGTATGTAAGTTTGCTGAGTGGGTACGAAATTACATGAAAACGTCACACCATCAGAGCTTTAGGAGTGTTATCAGTACGGACATCAATGCAGAGGCTAAGAGACCAAAGACAATGTTGATTGTAGAATCGAGAAAAAAAAAAAAAAAAAAGAACGTTTATACTGCCTTGAAGTTAGTTGTAGTTGTCTTTCTCGACAGGAAAAAACATACATCCGACAGCAGACTGTAATGTTAATTAGTATTAAATAACTATTGGCAAGAAAGGTTGCATCACCTACAACAGCAGCCTAAAACGATAACTAAATTGATATTGATGACTACTGGTTAAGATTATCTGCAGCCTTGGTTATGTGACATCTGCCAAAAGGGAACTTGGTTTCACAGGAAATTGTCACTGAAGTGCACACAATCAAATCTGGAATGTTGCATTAAGGAAGCACGTTTTGATTGGAACTAGTATTGACATTTCGATACGCATCGATACTGAAATATCTGAAACATTTCCAATACATCTTTTCTGCAGTATTGATGCACCGATTACAGCTGCGCTTTCTCTCTCTTTTCCCTTCCGACGGCGATGAGACACACACTCGCCTCCTGTCACTCACTCGTCTCATTCGCTCAGGTTGTATAGCGCATAATTTGACTAATTCCCGCAGGTTTTGCACTCACACCTAAAGCGCGCGCACTGATCTATATAAGTGGCATTCCCATAAAGCCGCCTCTCAAACAGCTTGCGAGTACTAAATTGAGTTCTCTTTCGTGGCTTATCGCGCTTAAACTGACAAATACATACAAAATTGGTGAGTATTCAGGTAAATACAGTCAGTTTTGAAACATAAATAGCTGAGAAAGAAAACGCATGTTGTGTATCAGTATATTGGATCCGTGCGTTCGCTCTTAAAGTGACAGCAGCCTAATATTCCTGCACTGTCTGTCATGTTAATCAAAGAACAAACCACTTTAATTGTAGGCATTAAGTTGTATTTAATTTTTACAATGAAGACTATGCAGTGGTATTTTACATCTGATTACTTTAATTTCTGTAGTAGCCTATTTTTTAACTGAATACTGTTAGACCCACCTGAAGAATTAAAGCCATGTGCATTTCATTCGTCTCTATTTGTGCTATCGTTTGCAATTTCTTTATTTGTTCTTATTTTATTACTGACTGTTTACTTGTCTTAAATGCAGATCAACGATAGGGCTGCACGATTATCAAAATCAAACCGAAATCGCGATTTGGCTTAGTGCCATTATGAGACTGCAAAGGCTGCGATTTTTTTTCGATTTTTAATTCAATAAATATATGCACAGCATGTTAGTTAAGATCAGTAGTAAATGCTACTCCGTCTGAAAGCACTGCGAGTTTGAGTCGCTTATAACGTGCGTTTGAAAAAACAACACGCGTCAAACATCTTCACAAACTAGTAATGCTAAGCGTTCATAAACCTGTTGTCCAGCAAAAGACACGTTTAATAACATGTTTTTACTCACTTCATATCATCAGTCGAGTGTTTGAAATGTCCTTTTGTGAGCTGATGTGGCTTCCCATCACAGAATAAGGCGATATATTATTTTATAGTATTCTATACAGTGATAAAGGCTACGTCGATTAGCATTGCATTATAAAATACTTTATAATTATGAAACCTGAGATGACTTGAAGAACTTAAATACACCATATACTGATGCAGTCGTGTGTTTATTGTCTTCATGTTTAATCAAAGCATTTCTATCTTCTTTTTATTCAGCTACAGCGCTAGCTTCACATTAGGGATTTCCTGCAAACGTCATTATATTACTTCTCTCTGAGGCAAATGTGGAGTTTGTGCTCGAGGGCGCCCTCTGGCTTCCGGTATGAATGAAACCGACGTGGGTTTAGCGCTGTTCTAATTTTAGTTATTTGAGAGCCTTTAGTCTGGGTTGTTTTTTTATTGTTTTGATGGTTTGAGTACCCATATTAACCCTCTGGAGTCTGAGCTGTTTTGGGGCCCTTTAGAAGTTTTGACATGCTCTGACATTTGTGCTTTTTTCAGTTGCTTATAAACATATTAATGGCAAATGTGTCATTACACTGTATTCAGCACAAACTGGGCTACCATAATATGAGAGCTACATGTATGTACATGCTTGTATTTTTGAGAGAATAACATTTATGCATGGTTTTTGAAAAAAAAACACACAATTGTTGTTGCCTAGGGTTTTTGCTATAAACTGATGTGAGAATAATTCTGCCTGCTCATTCACATTAAAATATTTATATTTATTTACATTTTGTATGACACTATTTCTTTACAAAGGCCGTATGCGAAGGGGTGTGAATGATCATGAATAATGCTGTGAATTACACCGAGAGACAAAAGAACCCATAATGAGCTGCATAATGAATGAGCCTTTGAGTCAGGTATAGAGGGAGCTAAGCAACAGGACAAAATGAATATATTTTGTTGTAGTTTATTAAGAATGTAGTCAACAAAGGCACATTACAAAGGCCTATTATATTTTAAATTATCAAAAGGTTTGACTACTATTTTTAATGTTTTTATAAGAAGTCTCATGCTAAAAAAACAGTAACATTGTGACACTGAACACAATTCAGTATTCAGTAAATACAAATAACTGAATAAATGGTAATGATGAATGTTATAAGTAAAACATAATTATGATTTCAAAGAGTATAGGGTGAATTCAGGTTGATTGGGACACTTTTTTCCCAGTCATTTCAATGGCAAAAATGTTTACAAAATCAAATGATTCAGAACTATCCGATACCCACAATACTTAAATATCATTTCGAGCTTCGGTTCATTTATGAGACGCGCCGTGCAATGCATGATCGCGTCAGCGCTAAGGCTATTGTCTGCTATATTTGCTTCTTATTTATTAAATCCAGGCAATTGGCTGATGAAACATTGATTAAAATTAAGATACAATTTATACAAAACGAAATTCACTTTAAAGAAAGGCTTTCTACAAAACAAAACTTAATGAAGTGGTCAAAACGCCATGTCTTCTGGCATATTGTACATCTTATGATGTGTCCTTTATTACTCATGCTGTTCACATTTAATAATCAACATATATTAAATTAAAAAATAACATTAGGCTATAATATTTAAACATCAATATGAAACAAAATACGTTTTAATGGCTACTGAACACAAAACGTTTGACTGGTACTATATTTATGTGAACAAAAGCTGTATTGATGTGACACTAGGCTATTTTACAGTAAACACTTCATAATCTGTCCAAAACAGGCCAAAGAAATCTCGTCTAAACAGTCTTACGTCTATGACATTTTCTTTTTGTGTTTAATATTCACAGACACTAACACAATAAAGTTACCTCACAATACGTTGCTCTTAGAAATAAACAGCTTTTCTCAAAGCGATCTTGATGTGTTTATTTGGATCGCGTCAGTATTTGACTTTCAAAAGAACGTGCACTCCGCAGGCGTGGCCGCATTAGCAGATAATGAAGATGCTGGCGAACGACTGACATCTCTCTCTTTTCAAACAGATTACATAAACAGAGATTTGATTTACATTATTTAAAACCTGACATTTCAACGTTTCTTTAGACATATGTCTCATGTTTGTGAGACAAGTATTCACTAAGTTACAGTTCATTTTCTGAAGAGAATCAGATTAGACGTCGTTGAGAGAGAGGCTGCAGATCGCGCATCATGTTGGTTTTCTTTATTTAGCAAAAAGCACAACATTTAGTTTTTATTGTGAGTGTACACAAATAAAAGTAGAAACTTAACAGATTATAATGATGTATAACACTTGCCTGAATGATACAAATCAACACAGTTATTTGAGTCTTTTTGGCACTGATAAGAAAAAAATCGAGGCTGTCGTGCCGGCGCGATCATTGACCTCTAGGGGTTATTATTTGTTTTGCCATATGTCTGTTTGTTGCACCTTTACCTTTTATTTTGCCTTATATCTGTTCTAGAGACATGTTACAGCTTTTTGATAAAGCTCTATTTGCTTTCCTTTGGAAATATGTTTCAAATTCACATTGAATGCATTTATGAATCTAAAGCGTGTCTGTGTGACAAAATTAAAATAAAAAAAATAAAAAATGTAATCACAAAATTAAACAAAGAAATCGTGATAGGGTTTTATTGTCCATATCACACAGCCCTAACAATTCAAATAAAGTGTAAAGCCCAGGATACACTACACGATTTTCATTTCTTTTTTTTTTATTATATATGTAATAATAAGTACTTTTAAAAAATAATTACACATTAAAAAAAATATTTAAAAAATTGCTTAAGAATTTTAAATATATAAACTAATATTGCTTCAAAACATAAAAGCTAGTAAATAATAAAGAGGAACAAAAAAAATATTACAAGCAATGAACTACTACTTCTGCAGACTGCTTTACTCTCGTGTGTCACGAGTGTAATCGTAGCCTTTGCGGTTAGAAAATTGTGTTTTATGATATTGCGATATTATCGCAAATGCAACTAATCGTTCAGCCCTAATGAAATCAACACGACATGACGCTAAAACTTAAAAATGCTTACCTCAAGCTCTTTTCCCTTCCTCTCTCACCACATCCTCTTTTTTTCAACTGCCAAAGTGTGATTCATCTTGCTCTATTTGTTCACCACTAGCGCATGCTGATGCCGTTTTATTCTTCTATACTGACTTGTGTCGTAGCCTAAGAGTCAATAGGTGTCATCATCGTACAGTCTACATGCATGTCCTACCCAAGTTTAATAGATCCATGTTGCACAGTGTGATTTGTAATGATCTTATAGGATTGCTGAAATTGTGCAGCGTATCCCGGGCTTAAGCTGTTACAACAAAATTACCCAAATTATCAAAAAATTATGAGATAACAACAAACTATCTGTATGGTGGTATATATGGCAGTTTTCCCCGTGGTATCGAAAATGGTATTGAACATCAATATTTTTCAAGGTATCGCATTGAAGCTGGAAACTCCAGTATCGTGACAACACTAATTGGAAGCTGTACCGCTTTAGTCTCCATGCTGTCAGTCTGAACGGCTGCTGTTGGAGGAGATGTGTGTAACGTGCCACTCACCACAATCATCTCGGACGGCTCTAAAGTGATGCATTCACAGCCTCGTCGTCCTCCACGCTGCGTCCCGAAACTGCAGAGACACACAGAGAAACAAATCAGAGCGTGAACCTGGTTCTCACACACTGACCATTTCAATCGGAAAGCCACGTGTTTTTATTTCCACAAAGACAGTCTATATGTTTATGCAACGCCCAATTATGATGATCTTCAGCCCGAGTTCTTGGCGTTTGCATGATGTGCCCCATAACAGACACTGAACAGCTGGCCGTCTTGAAGAAGTAAACAAAAAGACAACATTAGTGAAGATGATGTTTAATGACGCCAGAGTCATTCACACTGCAGATGAAAACAAGCAAGTAGGGGGAATGCAATATTGCCAAGACCAAACATCTGAGACAAAGACCAAGATTTTGGTCATTTCACCCACCCCTACTTAAATCTAAATTATTCTGCCTACATATCTTTAAAAAGGGAAGCGACTTAAATGATGTCCGAATAACCTCAGCAAGAATCCCATACGCTCACACTAAAGTCTCACTTCAAGAGACACGTAACGGATTCACATAATAAGTGGCCTAGACTGGAAGTGAACATGTGACCTGTTCTGTGACCCTGTTACAGGTCAAGAGCAGCTGATTACCTGAAACACACTGACACACAGCCGAGGGCAGTACAGTGCTCATATTGACATTAGGATTCCAGGATTCCATTCAAGGATTTCTTTAGCGAAAAGAGGTTTAGCGCATCAAAATGTTTACCAATATACCTGATGGAAATACAGTCATACCAATAAATGATCGATAACTTTATGCAAATGTCGTCACAATCTTTTTTCCGCTTAACTTTAGCGTACAAATGCATATAAAAATGTTGATACTTCAAATGTCGTGAAAAAACTAGTTTGGAAAAAGGGCTTTAACGCAAATAAATGTGGTCACATGATAGATTTTGCCTTCACAGCGTCCGCGCTCGTGGCGTTGCTCCCGTTAAAGCCGTTTCTCTGTAAGGCGTATTAAATCTATTATATTCATATTATTAAGTTGTAAATTATATTATTTTATTACTATATGTTACCTCTCAAACATCTACATTGTATCTGTTTTTTTACAATCTAAAAACTAGATAATAATAACTGCACCCGTTTCTGAATATTGCTTGATCAAGTATTGATCTAAATAGTCTTTATAAAGAAGTAAAAAACAAAAAAACATGACAATACAAATAATTTTATGTATAGGGCCTACAATTTAATAATATATAATAAAGTTTTGTTTCAACATGGATGAAGAAAATATAGCGCCTTGAAAATCTCGGCAGCTCATCAAAAATAAAAGCGGGGCGTCTGTCAAGCGAAGTACGGCTGCTGGAGTTTCTAACACCGACACAAAGAAAGATCAAATAAACAACATTACGTCTGCATCTGAATAAATCATATTAATGCCATAAAATCACAATATCATGGTCAGGATCTGCTACTCGACAAAATCACAAACATGACACTTCTTAATAAAATTATGTTATAAATACAATTTAATATGTAAAATAGTTTTTACCTCAAATAAATTAGGGTGGGTTGAATCCAAAAAGCTCTAAACAAATTTTTCAATTTTAAGATGGCAGCTCTATAGAAGTTAAATATACAAATAAAAAGTTTAGGTCACAGCTGCATCTGTCTCTGAGAGAAAAGAAAAATTAGCAGCGATTTGATGATATTGAACTCAAACCAGAACGAATAACTTTGTTCTGAATACATGCGTTCTCGGCCACGTCAAACCGTGACTGGCTTGACTGCATGTACAGGGCTTGTGTTAAAAAACAATCTGCTATATGACCGAACATTTTACTGTTGCATACAGGACAAATGAGTGGCCCTGTGTCCAAACCCATGGGCTTCATCACATAGTGTCACATTCAGTCCCGTCAGACAAGCTGTGTTTACACTCACAGAGCTAATGCACGGATCCAATATACTGATACACACGCTCTTTCTTAGTGTTTACACTCACAGAGCTAATGCACAGATCCAATATACTGATACACACACGCTCTTTCTTAGTGTTTACACTCACAGAGCTAATGCACGGATCCAATATACTGATACACACGCGCTCTTTCTTAGTGTTTACACTCACAGAGCTAATGCACGGATCCAATATACTGATGCACACGCGCTCTTTCTTAGTGTTTACACTCACAGAGCTAATGCACGGATCCAATATACTGATAAACACGCGCTCTTTCTTATTGTTTACACTCACAGAGCTAATGCACGGATCCAATATACTGATACACACACACTCTCTTAGTGTTTACACTCACAGAGCTAATGCACGGATCCAATATACTGATACACACGCGCTCTTTCTTAGTGTTTACACTCACAGAGCTAATGCACGGATCCAATATACTGATAAACACGCGCTCTTTCTTATTGTTTACACTCACAGAGCTAATGCACGGATCCAATATACTGATACACACACACTCTCTTAGTGTTTACACTCACAGAGCGAATGCACGGATCCAATATACTGATACACACGCGCTCTTTCTTAGTGTTTACACTCACAGAGCTAATGCACGGATCCAATATACTGATACACACGCGCTCTTTCTTAGTGTTTACACTCACAGAGCTAATGCACGGATCCAATATACTGATAAACACGCGCTCTTTCTTAGTGTTTACACTCACAGAGCTAATGCACGGATCCAATATACTGATACACACGCTCTTTTTCTTAGTATTTACACTCACAGAGCGAATGCACGGATCCAATATACTGATAAACACGCGCTATTTCTTAGTGTTTACACTCACAGAGCTAATGCACGGATCCAATATACTGATACACACGCTCTTTTTCTTAGTGTTTACACTCACAGAGCTAATGCACAGATCCAATATACTGATACACACGCTCTTTTTCTTAGTGTTTACACTCACAGAGCTAATGCACAGATCCAATATACTGATACACACACACTCTCTTAGTGTTTACACTCACAGAGCTAATGCACAGATCCAATATACTGATACACACGCTCTTTTTCTTAGTGTTTACACTCACAGAGCTAATGCACAGATCCAATATACTGATACACACGCTCTTTTTCTTAGTGTTTACACTCACAGAGCTAATGCACGGATCCAATATACTGATACACACACACTCTCTTAGTGTTTACACTCACAGAGCTAATGCACGGATCCAATATACTGATACACACGCGCTCTTTCTTAGTGTTTACACTCACAGAGCTAATGCATGGATCCAATATACTGATAAACATGCGCTCTTTCTTAGTGTTTACACTCAGAAATGCAGCAGTGGCACAATCGTTTAACGTTGATAATCATTGGAAGCCAAAATTTGAACGGAAAAATCAATTATGATTAATCGCACAACCCTACTATCTGTTTTTTATATAGTCAAGTCAAGTCAACTTTATTTATATAGCGCTTTTTACAATGCAGATTGTTTCAAAGCAGCTTCACAGTGTTAAACAGGAAAATAATGAACAGAATTTGATTCGGCTGTACAGCCGCTCTGGAGAAAACAGTGATGTCATCAGCTCATTTCAATTATCATATATATTCAAGTAATGTAGTTGATATAGATAATTTAGTTTAGTAATTAAATTTATTTGGATATTTATTTGAAAATGTAGTGTCCCCAACTGAGCAAGCCAAAGGCGACAGTGGCAAGGATCCAAAACTCCATCAGGTGGCCTAATGGAGAAAAATAAACCTTGGGAGAAACCAGGCTCAGTCGGGGTGCCAGTTCTCCTCTGGCCAATTAACAAACAGTGTATGATTATTATTTTGGCAGCCTTACAGGTCAGAAGTCATATTAGATCAGAATATTCGAAAGATCGGAGGCATCACGCCGGAGACGGGTTTATTGAGGATGGCGTGTCGATTAAACAATTATTAAATAGGAATATTCGAAATATCGGAGTCATCACGCCGGAGATGGATCCATTGAGGATGCCATGTCGATGAGCAATTTCAGAGGGTAGACTAATTGACACGGTCTCTGCAGACACTTCAGGGATGCGTTGGTAATGTCCAGGCGCAGATCCACCATTTGATCTGGATACGGCCCGGATCCGGCCGACTGCAGTAAACCTTGGGATAAACAGAGAGACTAACATTAGCGTAGATGCCATTCTTCTTATGATGTAACGAGTACATCAGGTGTTATGGGAAGTGTTCCCGGTTCCGGCTGACCTAGTTAATGCAGCCTAACAATTTGAATAAAATATAAATTAAAAATGTTTTGTGTGTATGCCATAGTAAAGAGATGCGTTTTTAGTCTAGATTTAAACTGACAGAGTGTTTCTGCTTCCCGAACAATGCTAGGAAGGCTGTTCCAGAGTTTAGTTGCCAAATAGGAAAAGGATCGACCGCCTGCAGTTGATTTTGATATTCTAGGTATTATCAACTGGCCAGAGTTTTGACTGTAGTACACAAGTACACGATATACACTGTAGTAAACGAGTCAATGCTTCACATTGTATGAAGATTTACTGGTGCTGTATGACATCATATTAAAATGAACCTCCTGCACTGATACATTCAAATCATTTCAATGCACGCTAACACTGAACAACATCATGGCATTAGAAGCAATGACTGACACAGAAGTCAGGCCAAAAACACTCCAGCGTGCCATGATGAAGACTGCAGCATCAGTGTTGCCATGGACTTTCAGTTTTCTCTCTCAGATCACGGCGCAGTGCAGACGAGAGCCAGAGGGGGTCAGAGGTCAGGTTTTCTTTGACATCTCTTCACACTCCAGTGAGACTGTAGGGAGAAGCTGTCAGGATCGTCCTGGCTCTCACTACGAGCTCATGCTCTCCTCTCTGTGGACCAGCACAAGTACTACAGCCGGTGTGGCCAATATCAATCCTCTCTGCCCTGGACCTCCATGTCCATCATTACTGGTGTTCACTAGGCCAGTCTTCACTAGTACTGGTGTTCATAGTGATGCACACTATAAGTTCAGTGTGTGCATTTCAGCTCCAGACATCAATGATTCCTCAAATCATGTGTTGTTGAGGAGAGGTGTGCTGCTATGAAATCCATTAGATTTTTTTCCCAAATTATGTTTTTTTTTCCCATTTTAATGGTTTCATTATAGGGACAATATGTAAGAATTGAATGCATTAATCACTATTTGTATTGCCAAAGTGAGAACAGCGTGTAACAAAACGTAAAAAACAAGACCTTCCCGGACTTCTTAGGTTGTCTAGGAACTACACACAGATTTTTATGTGAAGGGCCGGTCTCGCCAGGAAAATCAAATGGATGAGACATTTGCACACGCTCCCGAGAGCCTCTCTTTCGTTCACATGAAATGAATGCAAATACAATGTTCAGGACAATGATGATATGATGTGTGTGTGTGTGTCTGTGTGTGTGTGTGTGTGCATTAAACCTGCATAAATAATATTGAGATGAATCATTTTAAAAATAACATTTTAGAAAATATGACGGAAAAATTATATAAATGATACATTTAGTAACGAAACACGTTGCCGAATTAGCAAAAACCTGTCTAAAACTTAAGTCACTTAATATTAACTTTGTTTATTGAACGTTTGTATAAAATCAATATCACATTTGCAATCGTGCTCATATTTGTGGGCTCTCTTGTTCTTGTGATATTGCTTAATTATATCCTATGTTATAATATAAAAAATCTCATACAAGTACCTTTTTGCCATCATATCTTAAATTTTGTGGCCATTTATATTAATTTTGGGCATTTGACTTTTTTTAGACAATCCTGCATTGATTTCAAACCCGGCACAACAGTAACAAAACAAATCACATTAGAAAGAAGTTATTGATTGCACTTTAAGCAGTAAGTTTTACATCAAATCACATTAATGATGTTAAATAAATCAGACAATGCACCAGCAATATAGTCACAGTTGTGGTCTTGAAACAAAATCCAGAGTCTCGGGACTACAACACTAGTGAAGAGCTTTGAGTTTGTGTGTGTCTGTGCTCATAGTTCTCTCAATGAAATGCTGCAGAAGTGACTCTCAGAGCAGCTCTGGAGATGAAGTTCATGTGTTCATGTCCTCATACAGTGAAACACAGACGAGCTTCATGCATACTTCAGTGAGTAGAGCAAATTGAGACACACAACACCAACATGTGCACTTCAGAATTCAATATTAGTTTTTAATATATTCACAGACACTAGTACATGTCACCATTTGATTAAGTGTACAGCCCTACTTTTGATTTATTCATCCAAAAAATTGCCAAATTCTGTGACATTCTGCGTTATACTATAACTTCCATTTCTATGACCGTTTTGCACATCATGGAAATCATAGGGCCCTAGTTTACTAAGTGATCAGATGCACCATTTTCACCTGCTGTACCATAAAACCCCACAGGTGATAAAATCCCACAGACTGACACTGAAGGAGGAACCTGGGCCACATGGTGTTTTCTTCTGATCAGATCAGGAGGGACTTTCACACCAGATGGAAGAAAACACCCATGGCCAAAATGTGACAATCTAGATCTGTTAGATCAGTGGTTTTGAAACCGTGGGTCGCGAGACTTAAAAAATGGGTCGCCAGGATTATTTAAGGAAAATGGAGTTAAATAAAAAAAATTAGTCTATAGGCCTATATAAAAGGAATAAATACGCAAAATATATTTGACAAATAATTAACAGATTAACAAAAAGAAAGAAAAAACGGTGCGACTGTGCTGCTGAGTTTGGCTCATTTTTGTAAGGCACGGCGCTCCTCAAACAAGTCCACGGAACGGAAACCCAGACGACAGAAAGCACATCTTGTTTTCTTTATTTTACAACAGCACAATGTAAGTAAACACTTTGCAATTTTCAACTATGTCCTACTCTTATTATCTGTGTGACCAAAATTACGTAGTATTTTACGTTTCCTCTGTTCGATCGTGCCGGCGCCTCACGCGCACACACAACATATTCCAGCATTGCAAAACGTACATCGCAGCCTGTTCCTTATCAACATAAAATAGTCAACCTAAAAAATTACACAGCTCAGTTTAAATAGTCAGTATTAGCCTACAATCCGTGGCATTCAGCGTGAGCACCGCCGCTGTGGTGTTTCCAATGGGTTAAAATTATTGTTGGTTAACCAGTTAAATAGCGTCCCATATATAGGCCTAGCTATCAAATTAGTGCAGAATCAACTTTGCGTTTGCGTATCAAAAGTGGAGAATACAGTCAAATGGGCCATTGTATACAAGTATTCTTATGCTTGGCTTGACTTGTTTTAATGTAAATGGTTGTAGGCCTAAAAAAAGTTTGAAAACCACTGTGTTAGATCATCATTTCACATAAAATAAGAGTCATTTGTGTAGTAACTACATGAGCACATCAAGTGTGATATAAAGAGCTGAACGTGTGAAGAAATGAGAGTCTGAGCAGAACTTCCTGATACCATTGAGGACAGAAGAGTGCTGACACTGAACCCACAAACCACCGGCAGCCAGTGATTGTGCTGGGCACCGTTAAAACAACACGGCACGTGAGCCACATCACACAATACACACAGATTTCATAGAAAGTCATAGAAAAGCCACTGTTACTCACAGTGAGACGACACACGCGACATGATCACAGAGCAAACGGATGAAAGCTGCGAGAGGTACGGCTCGCTCACACCTCCAGGTGGCCGTTAAAAATGAACGTGCTGCTACAGGAGCCCGATGGCCTCCGGCGAAAGTTGCTCATCCATGATGTGAGGAGCTTCACTGGAGTCACCAACGGCTTCAAGCTACTTCCAAACAATGCAGCCAAACCAGTTTAAAGCATCTGAAATATTCCCACCTTTACAAGATCGCCCAGATTCTTCTGTCCTGATGAGGAACGGCGTCTTATTTCAGATAAACCATGCTTCAAAACTTCCAAAAATGAAAGAAAGGGTGACTCTGAAATCCTGAAAGGAAATGAGCCAACTTCCCAGTTCTCCACTGTGGTCTTAACATGCGTGCGTGCATGTGTGCGTGTGCGTGTGTACAGGGTCTGGTCACAGGAGTGAGGGCTGCTTCCCGTCTGCATGCGTTCATGACACACACACAGCTGGAAAATTCAAGCAGCACGAGTTCCGCATTCCTCATTCCCACTGACCCCCGCGGAGGTCAGCAAACACACACACATATACACACATCCCATTATGTTTCAGGACAAGACACACCCACAATGAACACAAACACTGCAGCCACGAGGCTTCATAAAAGTGAAAAACAAATCAAACACAACTCATTTAACTCTCTTATGAATTCATACTAGTGTTGATTTGAATATTAATTCTGAATATGTGAATTCAGGGCTCCAGACAAAACTTTTTTTTTTATTATAAATGTTTATTATAAATGATTTATCTGTGCACTTCATTATTTTTTTTACAAATTCATGTGTCCTCATAATCTTTAATCAAAAACGTCAACCTTCTCTCCCGCCTCGAAACGACTTTGCTTCTCTTCCTGTCATGTGCTATGGCGTGAGGGCGGGGCTATCGCGGTCTGTCTCGTTTCCTCCATTTTGTCAGCAACGCCCAACTTCCAACGATCCAATCAATTCCCTAGGGATGAAATCAAGTCCCGCCCTACATTTTTTTCTAATTTCAGAAGCCGTTTCACTCGGATATACATCACAATAGGGGGGAAAAAGAGCAATCGCAACTTCCGTTTCATGCCGACTCTAAGGAGCCATTGGCTCCTATAAGGGAAAAAGTTAGGCGACACATTTTTTTTTAAGTGCCACAAAAGAATAAACGCGTTTTAATTTTTCACGTGCAATTATATGGCCGGAGTTGAACTTCATTTTTAGCTCCTTCCATTCTCTCATGAAGACAACAGTTTAAGTAAAAATATAGGGATTATGGGAGCGCATATATTTAGCACGGTGCCCCTATAGTTATTTTTCTAGCTGACTAATGAGCATTGAATGGCTTTTCTGAGGTAAATTTGACTTGATTGTTCTTAAGCGGTTTTATACATGCTCTTTCCAAGGTCGAAATGCTGATTGAGCATCTGTCAGGCCTCATTAAAGAAGTTTGTTAATTATTTACTAAAATTAACAAACACATTGAAAGCGACATATTAAAGGTGACAGTTGAGTAAATCTTCACAGCCGTCAGTGTTGTTGCTCGATAGAGATGAGGGCTTTGAAAAACCCTGATATTTTCCACTTCTAACTCGTTGCTGTACGTCGTCTCATTTTATTACGTCAACACAACAAAAGACGTGATGGGCTACTCATCACAGAACATGGCGGTAAAAAGGCACGCAATTTTTAATCGTAGCATGTAAATTTATATGGTCACCAGTGGCGATCGCAGCAAAAACATCACTCGCAGATTAATATGCAGTCTGGAGCCCTGGAATTGGTTCTCTCTTCTCTCACATGTGTTTTAATGTGTTGTGTTGTGTTGTGTTGTGTTGTGTTGTGTTGTGTTGTGTTGTGTTGTGTTGTGTTGTGTTGTGTTGTGTTGTGTTGTGTTGTGTTGTGTTGTGTTGTGTTGTGTTGTGTTGTGTTGTGTTGTGTGTCAGAGTGAAGCGCAGCATTGTGTTCATTTACACGCGAGCAGTTCGTGATCCGCCGGTGTTTTCAGCCTCTCATATGGGCTCAGTTCACAGTGAATGCAGTCAATCTCTACCTTCTTTCTCTTCTCTTCTCTTTTAATGTAAAACAGAGAGAAACCTTTCAGGGTGCGTTCACACTTGTAGTTAAGTTACCCTACTAACCCTACTTGGTGTTCACACTGAGTGTGTTTACATGCACGTCCTTAACCTGATTATGCTTAATGAGCTGACAATGCACATGAACGAGTTAACCCGTTTTCCTTTATCAGAGTAAGGTCATGAACGGCAATGAATATCTGCTGCGAGAAGACGCGGTTCTGATGTGATGGGCAACATCGCAACTATGATGCGAAACCGGTATACATGGATTCGGTATGACACAAGGAATCCATAGACACCAACATTATGATTCTGAAAACAGTTCAGAAGTTATTAGCAAAAATAGCAATTTTTCAGATCTCATGACCTGTAGGTGGCATTGATCCCAAATTTGGCATGGACCCTCAGATCATGGGTCCGATGAAGCGCAACAATTTTCGTTTCGATAGATCAAATTTTGGCTGAGATACAGCCTTTGAAACAATTTTGGGTCGACCTTGTTAAGTTCATGACATCATAACTTTTTTTCACCGGTAGGTAAAAAGATTCTGTTCAGTCATTTCTGTGCGGCTCGGTCCAAAGTTCATCTCTGACAAGTTTCGTAAGAATTGGACAAACTCTGAAGGAAGAGAAGGGAAAAAATATATCCTGTACTTTTCAAAATGGCCACTACTGTAACGGGCAAGTGTGAACACACCCACAGATTGTGCTCTTATCAAATGTACGTAAATGCGTGTCATTGATCATGTGACTCTTTGTACAGGCTGTCAGAACACGATCATTGGGTTTAGTTCATGTAGCTCCAGTGCTATTAAAACACACACACACATCAAATACTGACAAAATATGAAATTCATTACAATTGAGATGAGAAAACTTTCCTTATAAATTAAATATTAAAAGGGTTATGAAATGGAGAATCAAAATGTCCTTGATATTTACACATATAAGAGGTTACTCTGCAATATAAACATACTGCAAGCTTCAGAACTCAAAACTAACTCGCCAGTTTAAAATATGACTCTTCTACCCATCTGAGCGCCTGGATTTTAAATCGGGAGAATGTTCTTAACATGCGTCATCGCCGTGTGTAATCAGTGAGGTTTGTTCTGAACAGCTCATGTCTGTCCATCAATCACAAGAGCAATACTGTTGCTGGATAAAGGACCATCAAACTCAGAAGCGGTTCTGTCAGCGGATGTGATGAAACTGCACCTCCAAAAACTTTGCATAGCCTTCCTAAAGATCCGAGCATTATAAATGCATGGCTGAAGTTTATCTTTAAATGACATGCCTGAGCTACTGAAAGATAAAGGGCCCTATTTTAATGATCTGAGCTCATGGCGCAGGTGCTCTTAGGGCGTGTCCGAATCCACTTTTTCTAGTTTAACGACGGAAAAAATTATCAGCGCATAGTCCAAAAGGGTTGTGCCTCGTCTCTTAATGAGTCATGGATGCGTTTTGGGCATAACGTGCAATAAACCAATCAGAGTCTCATCTCCCATTCCCTTTAACTCTTTCCCCGCCAAACACGGAATTTTCCGGGTTTCCGTGTTTTCACTGTTAGACGCTAGGGGGCGCTATTACGCATCTTCTGAATGAGTACAGAATCTCCTGATCAAAACACAGGCGAAGGAGACGAAATAAAACAAGCGATCGCATGTGAGCAGATGCATATGTAAAACATTAAACAGCATATAAATCAAAACTGCCTAATGTTACTGAATGAAATGTCTACCCAGGACGAGCGATAGGACTGTGAAGCTTTGGGGTGTTGATCGATAGCAATAAAACAATTTTACAATAGTAATAGCAAATTTAAGGTTGGTGGTATGGAACTGTTCTGGGTAAAACTCCCTGCTCATTCAAGCAGCCATGCCTGGACAGAGCAGGGAGCGCAGCGACACATTTCAAATAATTGAACAGAGACCTCTCAGAGACTGATACCTAGTATCCAAATACACATGAACATCACCTGTAAGAGAAAAAACATTACAAATTAAACAACGACAATAATAAAGACCCAGAATACATGAGCAGAAGTGCAATACTGAGCCACGGGCAATCGTATATTGGAGGAGGTGGGGATGGAGGTGGGGAACGAGCGCAGCGTGCGATCAAGCAGCACTGAATGGCTGGCAGGTGTATTTAAAGACGCAGTCTAATTTGGAACATATCCCTATTGGATGGCATGGATCAGCTGAAAAAGAGCTGACTCGAGCTTGACTGACGCGTCTTGCCAGAACTGACGTTTACGCTTGATTTTTCTCAGCTTTTTGTTCAAAATGTTGCTTTTTTTATGAAACATATTTAAGTGTTGATAAAAAAGGAATGCATGAAGCTAGAATAAATTATTATTTTTTTGTTTAAAAGCAAAGGGTCTATTCTTTCTTTGGATATATTGCATGTTCAGATATTCATACAGCAAAATATTCTATGGGCCATTCCATTTTTGGTGAAAATGATCAAAAACCCTGGCGGTGAAAGAGTTAAAAGCCATGCGCTCACGCCATGACGGATTCGCTATTTACATGTGAGCGGAAAGACTGAACGCTTCTCCAGAGAGGAATCCTTTTATTTTTCATTTTTAAAAATGTGCGTGTGCTGCTGCGCGTCCCTGTGTGTGTAATAATCAGAGTGTGTGTGTGTTGTGCTCCGCCTATAGGCTCATATTACTAACACACCCTTTAAATAACACTAAAATACTGCGCTATTGACTTCAGAGCAGGTTTGTGTTGGTCAATGGCGCAGTCGTCTTCAGTTCCTCACAATAGCAACGTGTCCGGTGTAGACATGGTGACACAGTGTGTTTGTAATACACGTAAAAAACCAGCATTTGATGCTATTGACAACAAGTGTATCATTGTTTGAGTGTTGCTAATAAAACCAGCACATAGCCGGTTGTTTCAATTCCTTTTGCTGTGAATGACTCAAGCATATACAGCTTTATCACAGCGCTTGCCATCTTGAGTATCAAAACACATGACATGCTGTAAAGGAGGATGTGGATACGGCACAATGAAGTTAGCCAGTCGCAGCAGTTTCTGCAAGAGGTAACGCCCCTCAAATTGAGGATTTCCACAAAGAGTGAAAATGAGAACAGAAAATGATCTTTTTTTTGGTGCTTGAGAAAAATAATAAAAAAAATCTGAAACTGACATAAATGCTTCAGTGTTGTCATAAGTGACTTGTTTAGCTCATATGGGCATTTACTGATTGCTTTTAAAGTGCTGGTATAATGCTATTCCATGCATTCTGCCTTATTTACACTGTTCAAGAGTTGATTCTCATGCTAAACATGGACAACATTTCAAAACACGAGTTGGACGTATGACGGAGTATTTCTGTGCCAAATACACTCCTTCAGGATTCAAACAAGTTTCAGAACGTTTTTTTCGAGTATGGCCCTGCATGACATCATAAAGGACAGAATTGCTTGTATGGGCACTTCTCCCGAATGAGCGCACACACACACACACACACACACACACACACACACACACACATCAACCAGAGCGAGAACAAGAGTGCGTCCATCACTGAGCTTCGTTCGGGTTACGGGAGCCGTCGGCGGCGCTGGCATTGTGTTTTTACACCACGAAATCAACACTAAAGAAGACACTAAGACACTAAGACACTAAGAACACTAAGATCACTAAAGAAGTGTGTTTCTGGTTGTGAGGGAAAGATCACCTTGTTCAGCTTCCCAAATAACCCAGCGTTAAGGGAACAGTGGATGCAGTTTGTGTTTCCGGAGTTCTGCAAGTGTGTGTGTTTGTTCCCGGTCATGAGTGGAAACCGCAGGCGGTGAGTGAAACTGCATCAAATGTGTGTGTTTTGTTGGCAATCGGCGTGTAAGAGCATCAACACCAACAACACCAACGTATAGAGAATCGAGAGTTATCCATGTGTGTGTGTGTGTGTGTGTGCTTGTGACTCTTTAGCTCCGCCCACTGCACGCCTCCACGGACTCGGCTTATTTCTGAAAGAATCGGTACAGCGTATCTGTCTTTTATAAATATGATAAAACAAAAGAATACCAACGCTGAACTATACAGACTGAATTAGCCTACAGCTGTAGCTGGCGGATGAATACTTGGCCTGCTGGATATAGTACTAGTTAACATGATTTTTTTTACGAAGTCTCAATCTGGAACGAGGAAAGAGAAATGAGAGGCATGTTGAGGAAGTGAAACTCCTGCAGTTTGAGACTCAAACACACACACATATCAGTTCTATGACATCATCACATGCATGATTTAATTTGTCCAATCACACAGACGTGTAAGTGTGTGTGGTACATACCAGCATCGTGCCAGATACATGTGCTCCTTCACTAGCACCGAGCCCGAGAGCAGGACGAACCAGCACGTGGAGATGCTGTCAGCACTGGAAGACAAACACAGGACATGACATCAGCATCATGACATCTCAATGCCCATATGAAGGACCCTCCACTGCAGTCTTATTTTAGCATCATTGATATACTAACAGTTCGTTCTGGTTCTGGAATCTGATTGGCCGAGAGCCTTTTCCAGGTTTTTCCGATATTCCCCCAGTATCAGGTTCACCGTTTGTATCACTCCGCTTGCAACATTTCTCACAGAGAATGTCATGGCGGACGAGCAAACCACCATAATTGGCATGCCACGAGTGATAAACTCGTGCATTTGGATGGTGATTTATTCACGGTGGAGGAGCGAGTTTTGTGATCCTGCTCATGTGGTCAATAACATATGCTTGGTATAATAAGAATAAATGCATATTAAATTTAATAGGAAAATAATATCCTAATTATTATTTAATTATTTAAAACGGTTTAAAAATAGGAAGATATATAGTTGCACATATATACATTAACACATTATAGTTAAAATGGTTATTGTTATATATATAACTATAGTATATATATATATATATATATATATATATATATATATATATATATATATATATATAGTTATATTTATCTCAAAATAAAGGATGTAATTTTATTCCACATGGAAATGAGCGGAAATAAGTGAATACAGCCTCTTATTTACACAAGGTGAACATAATGCTGCGGTTATTTTAACATATATGATTGCTGCTGATTTCAAATGTTCACGTGCTTTTCTTCTTTTTATTTTTTGAGCGGTGATGAAATATATTGCTCTTGTAAATACTTGCCAGCATTTCAGTAATAAAAGTCTTTAAAATGCATCCAAATTACAGCGAAGCACAACCGTACGGTGCTCCGCAGGGGTCAAAAAGGATATAAACAGTGAATTTTGAAGTGATATATTCTTGAAAACTCAGAAATGTGGATTTGGACGGCAATTAAATTACCACACGACCTTGGTGTTTGTCAAGAAACAGTAGGTGATTCGACCGGGGATTTTTAGATGGTTCTAAGGGGGCCCCAGAACATTTCAGAGAATAAAAAAAGACAAAGCAAAAATGGTTAAAGTCTACTGAACATTCTAACTCTTTCATTTCTAAATGTGTCTTGCCGTATACATACTTTTCAGAATTGTATATGTTTGCTTTGTATCTTTCTAGTGAGTTTCCCACTATAGTCCCCTTTATCTTGCTCACTGGGGTTGTAAAGTAAAATATCTAGCTTCTGCCAGACCGCCTTCCGCATTCAACTTACGGAAAAAGTTTTGAACTGCGAGAGGCGTTACACTTTCTTTATAAGTTGAATACAGAAGGCGGTCCGCGGGAAGCTAGATATTTTACTTTATAAAGCTTTAAATATGGATATTTTTCTTACATTTTATTAACCCCCGGAGCCGTGTGGAGCACTTTTATGATGATAGATGCACTTTTATGATGAATGGATGCACTTTTATGATGGATGGATGCACTTTTATGATGGATAGATGCACTTTTATGATGAATGGATGCACTTTTATGATGAATGGATGCACTTTTATGATGGATGGATGCACTTTTATGATGAATGGATGCACTTTTATGATGGATAGATGCACTTTTATGATGAATGGATGCACTTTTATGATGAATGGATGCACTTTTATGATGATAGATGCACTTTTATGATGGATGGATGCACTTTTATGATGGATGGATGCACTTTTATGATGATAGATGCACTTTTATGATGATGGATGCACTTTTATGATGAATGGATGCACTTTTATGATGGATGGATGCACTTTCATGATGGATGGATGCACTTTTATGATGATAGATGCACTTTTATGACGAATGGATGCACTTTTATGATGAATGGATGCACTTTTATAATGAATGGATGCACTTTTATGATGGATGGATGCACTTTTATGATGGATGGATGCACTTTTATGATGATAGATGCACTTTTATGACGAATGGATGCACTTTTATGATGAATGGATGCACTTTTATAATGAATGGATGCACTTTCATGATGGATGGATGCACTTTTATGATGATAGATGCACTTTTATGATGAATGGATGCACTTTTATAATGAATGGATGCACTTTTATAATGAATGGATGCACTTTTATGATGAATGGATGCACTTTTATGATGAATGGATGCACTTTTATGATGGATGGATGCACTTGGCTACAAATGGCTTGAGGGAGAGTAAATCATGGGATAATTTTCAATTTTGGGTTAACTATCCCTTTAAGTATAGCCAATTTAAGTTTGGAAACAATATGCAGTATTTACAGTCACACTTACTATTTAACTAACGGTTTTTAATGTTTTTTCATACATAAAAATATATAAATGGATTTTAGGAAGGGGGTCCCTCATAAAAGGTTCATCATATTTGGGGGTCCTTGGCATCATAAAGTTTGAAAACCCCTGATCTATAACAAATAATTTACTCAGAACACCTCTGAAATGAGAACGCAAGTGTGCTGACCCCATTTAGCAAGAGCGGTTAGTAAGATTTAGCACAGTATTTTCATGTTATTTATTTGACAATGTGTAGTAAATTACCCATAAAATCATTTAGTTTAGACTGGAGTGCGGTGAAACCAGAACGAAGCAAGTTGTTGTTACTGGCTGCTAATTTTATTCAATTGTATATGGTAGAAAATTAGACAATTATTTAAAATAAACTTTTTAAAAGCTACTTTTTAATATGATTATATACCAAAATAATTATCAGGTCTAGCAAAGAAGGATCTTATTTTACAAAGCTATGAAAGCCAGTGGGGGAAAAGAAAATAAATAAAATAAAAAAAAAACACAGCTTTTTTGCAAAGAGGGCAAGAAAGGATCAGAGTGACAGGTAATATCTGTGTCTGATAATTGAAAGAGAAAAGAGATCATGCATAATAAATAAAAAGAGAATGAGTTCATACATAATATATTAAAATAAGATAAGCAAAAAAAAAAACAGACTGGGATTTTTTTGCATTTATTCTAAATTTGCTTGCAGATCACGCAGGTAGGGTACTTTTCACTGCGTGTGTGTGGATGACCATGTCTAAAACCCTGTTTTCGGAGATTGAGCTCCAGGCCGTTCAGCGCTCATGTACCCGCTGAGGACAGCTTTATCTCTGCCCGTCCTTCAGGAATTTGCCGCTGGCTCTAAACATGAGGCAGGGCCGGCCCTAGCATTTTGGGGGCCCTAAGCAGATTTTCAAAAGGGGCCCCACTACCTACAGTTTCACCTAAACACCCCCAACCCATTCCAACGTACACATCCTATACACTGACACCTTATTGTAAAGTTTGACCAAATTGTCTAACTTAACATATTATCTTTCAAGATATAATATGAAGATATCTTTACTTATGCAAACTTTTAAAAATGTTTTGCTTTTAGATATAAACATTTAGTGAATTTAGCGTTAATAAAGCAAAAACACCTGCCAATGGGTTATTAAAATTACAATAGAGAATAGTATATTAATAATAATTATAATAATAGAGGATAAATACTGTTCTGAGCTGGCATGTTTTAGTCCAGATTAAAATGCAAAGAACTTTATAAGTGTAAAAACACATGTTTGAAAAGTATTTAAGTATGCATATTTAAATATTTGATAAACACTAAAGCGAATGCAAAAATCTGAATGGCTGTTTGAACACGTAAATACTGGTCGCCTTCTTTTCCTCTCTGTTACGAGCAGAAACAGGAAGTCGCGCTTGCGCAGCTGCTTTGTGTACAGGGGTAACCATGGTAACCGCCGTATTCTGCTCCATAAGCGCCACCTCCTGCCAGAGAGAGTGAACTTGCACTTTTATTCAGCCCGTCTGCTGCTTGAGCAGATGATCAATGCGAAACCAGATCGAATTTACACGCAGCAAACACGCAGTATTGCACTGGTAGATGGAAAAGAAGCTAATATGCATTCTAAAAATCTAAACAATTTGGATATTATGGTATCTAGAATTATTAACGTATTTTGAAGTGCCCACGATAACAATGCCATGCACGACACCGATACCGTGGTACATCGTCTTCAAAGCGCTCGTGAATGCCGAATTAAACCAATAAGACATGATGCAGCAACCACCATTTTAACAATATCTTTTTAAAATGTATCTTGTTCACATTTTTCCCTATTTTCCTCTTCTCTGCACCAGATTGATAGTGTCGCCGCCACTTCTTTTCTAAACATAAACGCACACGACTGGCACAAGCAAACTTTGTCAAACTTATTACCACGCATTACTGTCTTAACGCCTGGCGTGGGGCCCCTGGTGGCCACGGGGGCCCCATGCAACCGCTTATATCGCTTATTAGGGCCGGCACTGCATGTGGTATTATTCATTTTGGGCAGATCAAGCAATCTTTGGTCTTATTCATCTATTAGGCCTAATTTATATATTATATAAACTTCATGTTTTTGTGTTTTTTGTCACTTGAGAGAACGGCAGTTCCTTTTATTTTTTTCCTCTCCGTTTGTCCTAAAACAGTGTGTTCATGTAGTCATCCAGTCTGAAATGTTGACTACAAAAAATCTTTCAGATTTCCATCCCTGTGGTCACTTCATATTTATGATCCTATGCAGCCTTTATCTGCTGCCTACAACACGCTGGATCCCCGAAAGTAACTCGCTCCCACTAAACGGTTACGTGAATACAGGTCGACACCATTATGACTAAAAGTTTACTGAGAAGTATTTCCTACTAAAGCAAGACGTTGTTTGAATCTGGCAAGTGTATCCAGAGCAGACTGGTGGGCGTGGCCTTGGATAGCAACAATCCCAGTGCATTATGGGTGTTAAAGTTTTCCTTCCTATTTGGCGAAAAGGAAGACATTTCTGTTTTCTTTAGTCAGGTAGCACTGTTTTTTTTTTAAAGTTTTATTGAAAGCCCATTTTGCCAGCGGTGAAGTACCCCTTTAAGTTTTAGTTTTCAGCTATTTTAGTATTTCAACTTTAAAATAAGAAATGCTGCTTTGGTAACTAGCAGAAATAAAATACGTTTAAAGGCACAATATGTAAGATTTTTGGATTAAAATATCCAAAAACCACTAGAACAGTGTTATATATTTTGTTGACTAGTGTACATTATCCCAAATGTTTCCACAAAGGTTTAAATCCAGAGAAATAAGCAATTTTAACCAATTTTAACCGCCTATTAATGACATCATACCTGCGTTACCCTCAATTGCCATGGAAACACCAAAGCCGCTTTAATAGCTGATGTTTTATTAGACAGGTGAGCAACTGTTTGGATGATTCATGGACAGAAACTAATCATTGTTCTCCAGCTCAACACAGTTAGTCTTATTGTTTAAATCTGGTGTTCTTGATTTACCGCGAGTACCATGTTTTACCATGCCTAATATGATCTCGCTCACTGCAGTGTGAACAAGTGTCTCATAGTAGCGCAGAGCGAACGCACAGAGTAGCATTATAACATCACTTTAACACACTCAGATGTGTGTAATATGATAAAACAGCGCTGCGTTACCACACACACGCATGAGCGGGAGAAGCGGAAGCGCTCGTCTGACAGAATAAAAGCTCTCGAGCGGTGTGTCGCGCTCGTCTCTCATTAGCAATCGCCTCGTTCTGCTTCATACTACAGTAACGTTAATAAATCTTTAATACATTAGCTTATCCATGAACATGATTTCCGCCCGAGTCCTGTTGGATTCTTTTCAACCGAGCTGTAGAGGTGGTTCAGCGACTCCCATGGTTCAGCGAAATCAAGGTGTCATCAAGCTACGCCTTTGTTTTGAATGAGCAACCTCTAGCGGCCAAACTTACATACTGTGCCTTTAAGTTTTTTATATTTTTTTAAATTTCATTTAACATTTGTTTTATTCCAAGTAATGAAACTTTTTTAATGGTTTTAGTGTTAGTGTTTTTCCCCAAACTGCCCCACAGTCACCTGGCTGCTTTCACACTAGCACTTTTGGTGCGCACCCGGGTTCGATTGACGTACGAACTCGGGTGCGCACCTGCGAACCGTACACGAGTCCATTTAAAAAGCTGGTCTGGGGTTCGGCTCATGTGAACTCCGGTACGGTTCCCTGCGGATGTAAACGCAATCGTGCTAAATCAAAGAAGTGAACCGCTATTAATAACGTATGATTTGATAAAAATGTGTATTTGCAAGCAGAGAGCTGTAAATCTAATTTCTGCTCATCTTCAGCGTTCTTTAAAGCATTTGCGGTACATTCGCGGCAGATAGACGCAAGTGCCACTACGTACTGAAGCTTTGGAAACAAAACCAACTATTCACACTATTCATTTTGCCACCTTCTCGCTCGCCGTCGTCACCAAGCAACGGGGTAAACAGCTGCTGCTTTGATGAGGCAAACGCACC
>CM077208.1:39165481-39365481 GCA_039654625.1 Rhinogobio ventralis
GTGTGTAAGTGTGTGAGTGTGTGAGAGTGTGTGATCTCTGTCAGTAGACACTTTAACATCCCTGCTGTACCCATGCTCACCTGAGAATCACACGTTTACATGTGCATATTTTACAGCTGTCTGAAGCATCTTCGTCTTCTCTTTTGCTGTATAGTGTGAATCTCTGTCATATTGTTGTGCATATCGAGTATTAATGGCCTCATGCCTTTAACATCATCTTGTACAGTTTGCAATGAATGTACTATTGAGCGGTGTTGGTAAATGCCTGTATAATCAATAGGATGTTTAGTTAGATTACTTCTATTAGAGAATGACAATAATGTTCAACTTGAATTTAAGAGAGAGAGAGAGAGAGATGGAGAGAATCTCTGGTGTATATACCGGTTTATATACCAACTAATGCAACTAGTGCACCTCTATTAAGAATACTTTAAAATAGGTTTCCTCTGAGGGTGAACACAGGCAGCAGTTTAGGGGTTAAAGCCTTTCAATCGATGTGATCAACAGAACAGGAAGTGCTTCAGAAAACGCTGAGCAAAGGCTTCAGCGAGCCGCGGGCCACAGGGCATGGGAAACACAAAATGCAAATCACACTCTTTACATGCTTTGACCTGTCGCAGTACGCTTGAGAGTCCAGCATGACTGATCCCACAATACACTGCACAAAAAACGCTCACCGCAATGATCAGGATCAGGCAGATCGCCGTGACTGCGGCCCATTCTGACTCAAGGCTTACGGATCAATGCGGTCTCGATCTGAGGGTGTCAGAATCAACAGGTTTTTGTGATGCAATACATATAATTCAGATCACAACATAAAGCAAATTGGTTGTGAATCCCACTGAACATTGTATTGTTGAGAGAGAGAGAAAAATAAATCACAGGCAATGTAAAATACCAGTGCATAAAACAGAACAATGCAGTTGATTGAGCTTAACTTTGAACATTTAATAGTTGTTTATCTTTAGCACAAAAATAAGTGAAAAGTGTCAAAACACCCAATGAGGACACAGCGTGTGAACAACACAAAAGTAGTTTGGAGCTGTTATTTTCGGTGTGCGGACATCCCGCTTCTCTTTTCCATTGTTATTGTGTTGTCCGGCACCTCAGCCTGATTAGGGTGTGAGGGACGTGCTTTGATTGCACTAAAAACCCTTGAGCGAGTATCTAGTTTTGTTCAATAGCATAGTTTCCGTCTTTGGCATTAGCATTTTAACTGTCAAGAACCGCTGCATTTCACTGGTGATGGAACTGAACCTGGCGAATGGTTCACGAGGACTGCACAAGGTATCAATAAAGAGCCGCTCACATTCCCAGCATGCCTCGAGATCAAAACAATGCAAAACTAACATTTCAGGTTTGACCTCATTCAAGTCCTTTTTGTCTTTTACCAGCACGGCTTGTGGACATGCCTGACCTGTGGCATTGTGGTTCAGCAGTGTCAGTTTCCAGCCCTCGATCTGGACCGGCACCGAACCACGGCACACCGAGACGCTCAGCTCCACCAGGGCTCACGTTTCGGCACGGGACTGCACATCATTTTAATCATTCCTGCAGGTTTCACGCAAGAGGCGGGAAATTCCCACAAACATTTATTCAATTAGTTTTTTGGTTGAATGGGCAAATTAATCCACACAGATCATCAGAGTAATTTGAAAACTTTCTGTGAGACACTGGGCCCTATTTCACTGATCTAAGCACATGGTCTGAAGCTGAGGGCGTGTCCGAATCCACTTTTTCCAGTTTAACGACGGGAAAAATGGCCGGTGCACAAGGCGCATGGTCCAAAAGGGTTGTCCCTCGTCTCTTAATGAGTCATGGGTGTGTTTTGGGCGTAACGTGCAATAAACCAATCAGTCTCATCTCCCATTCCCTTTAAAAGCCAGTTGTGCCCAAGGCATGACAGATTCAATATTTACATGGAGTGGAAAGACTGAACGCTTCTCCAGAGAGGAATCCTTTTATTTTTAATATTTAAATGTGTGTGTGTGCTGTGCGTCCCTGTGTGTGTAATAATCAGAGTGTATGCGCGTTGTGCACCCCCTAAAGGCTCATATTACTAACACACCCTTTAAAGGAACACGCCGACTTTTTGGGACTTTAGCTTATTCACCGTATCCCCCAGAGTAAGATTAGTCCATACACACCATTCTCATCTCCGTGCGTGCCATAACTCTGCCTGACGCACCCACCGCTAGCCTAGCTTAGCACAAAGACTGGAGGTAAACGGCTCCAGCTAGCCTACTGCTCAATAAGTGACAAAATAACGCCAACATTTTCCTATTTACATGTTGTGATGTGTATAGTTACATCGTGTACTAAGACCGATGGAAAATTAGGGACTATACTCTCATTCCTGTGTAATAATCAAGGAACTTTGCTGCTGTACCATGGGTGCAGCGGCGCAATGATATTACGCAGCGCCTGAAAATAGGCTAACTTCCGTCAACATAACCAACGTGACAACCTGCTTGCACAGAGAGCGTGCTGGGGACTATTTTCAGGCGCTGCGTAATATCATTGTGCCGCTGCACCCATGGTACGGCAGCAAAGTTCCTGGATCATTACGCAGGAATGAGAGTATAGTCTCTAGCCATATTGAGATATTGTAAGTACTCAACTGAACAAAATATATAACACTGGCCTAGTGGTTTTTGGACATTTTACTGCAAAAATGTTACATAGTGCACCTTTAAGGCGTGTTTTACTGAACTCTGACGTCACAGGGAAGCACATTCTGAGATCTCTCGTTTGCTGAGCCAGCTGTCAATAAAAGCTTTTCTTTGACTAGCAAGGAAGATTTCAGCTCTGAAACGTACAGGATATTCTCATATTACCTTTTATATAGCAAAAGCTCAAGGGAAAGTTGATTTCTCAATTCATAACCCATTTAAATGTTTATATGTATTTACGTATAATGATTATCATCATAAATAAACTCATTGAATTTAATTTTTTTTTTAAATTTAGTATCATGACATTGATTGGTTTACAGATGCTCATTGCGCCCTCTTGTGGATGTAGACAAACCAATATCTTTTAACTAAAATCTGAATATTAGTTATATTTAAGTTCTAATTCTAATGTAGTTTTTCATCCTTATGACAGCCCTTGAGCTTTAAACATGGTCATGAGAAGTGTCTGTTAGCCCATAGAGTCACATGTGTTTTTTTTTTGTTTTTTTGTGGCAGGGTAAGAAAGACATTTTAACCACTTCCCCAATAGGGCCAGTAGAAAAAAATCCTTAGCATTGAGTCCTGATGAGGTCCTAACCCTAACCCTAACCCTGAAAAAACAGCCGTTTTTACTGAATATGTGTTAGTTACGCGAATGAAGGGCTGCAGAAAGCATCATATTAATTCATCACATCCGGTCAGATCATCACATTCAGTGTTGCAATAGTCATGAAATTGATCATTAGAAAATTAACAAACTTTCTAAACTCTCATCAGTTTACCGGGTTCAGGACTAGTTGAGAGGCTGACCTAGTAAAGCAGAAGTGTGTAATGAGCATTCCTACAGAAACAAACACAGCACAATCAACCTCAGATGGATTCAGTGCTGCTCCACTCTCAGTAAAGACGCACTGCTGCAATTAGGAATAAAGTGTGTCCTGCTTTCATGAGGTCAGGAGCTCAACGGGTGTGGGCCGCTCAAACAGAATGACTGATGGGCTGATGGGGTTTCTGTGCGTCACACTGACAGCGTTCAGTCTCCTACAGATTCACGATCTATAACTCATTCAACATGAACCCCAAACACCTTCAGTCCCTCCAGATGAAGTAGAGACGCCGCTAGTCAATGCCTCCTCTCAGGACGTGTTAGCTCAAAACACTTCATTGCACTGAATGAGCTGTGGATTGGTGTTCGGTCATGTCCATTGGAGGTGTAACTGGACAATGGATTGGTTGAAGGGGTGTGCGATACATACTGTCTACAATAATCATGATTGTTGCAATCATGATCATGATTTTAACATTGTGCAATCTGACATTATTAAGTGTATCCCTCACATCTAGAGGCTACACTCATACACTACATGTAGTCTAGTAGGTTAGACTAGTGCACTTGAGCATTTAGAGAGCACACTTTCACTGCGTGATTTACTCTATTAAAATGCATTTATAACGCCCTCAATATTCAAGATAAGGGGCAAAAAAACCTCTGTATGTCTTTATATTTATATCATATAATATAGTTGATCAATATCACACAAAGAGTCGTTTTTCTCCAAATATCAGCATGATTACAAATGTGATATTGATTTTATACAACAGTTCAATAAACAATAGGGCTGTGCGATATGGACAAAAAATATCTATCACTTTTTTTTATCAATATTGTTTAAATTTCCTTACACACATACTTGTGTGTAATCTCTAGACCAGCGTGTTTTTAACCGCAAAAATGCATTCTGTGTGAATGGCCCTTAACACTCTGATTTGCCGCAGTGAAAGTTTGACAGGTCTTGCAAATTACCTGGCTCTGATACATCATCTTTCCTTTTTTTGGTCCTTATCCTGCCTTCCTGTTTCTGTGCTTTCTTCCATTTTGTTATGGTAAACAGACTCTGTTCTGCTCTTGCGGTTGCGCACTGCACTCAGATTGCACACTACAGTTCACGTTGCGTCTTTTGCACGCTCAAGTTCGTTATTTTAAACGTAGACGCGTACACGCGTGGGTGTTTTGTCCAGGAGTGTCCACGCCACAGCAAGATGAAAAAAATCTCAACTTTTCAGAATGCCGCCAGCGCACCGCAGGTCATGTGATAAGAACCAGCTTCACCCTTTCTGTAACAACATTGAAAGCTCCGTCAAAATGGACGAACAGCTGATGATAGCTGTACAGGACGGCCCTTCAGGGGTAAACAAGACGTTAAAATTAAGTGACTAGCATTTTAGACACAATATTGTCTGAAAATAGTTCCAAACAAAGACACAGGACAGTTTTGTATCTCCGAGCAACACACGGTGGTGTTTCCTTACTGAATGAATGAATCGGCTGAATGAATGATTCAATGACTCACTCATTAAAGACAGTCAAATGCTTCGTTCCTGAATGAATCAGCTGTTTGAATGAATCGGCTGAATGAATGATTCAATGACTCACTCATTAAAGACAGTCAAATGCTTCGTTCCTGAATGAATCAGCCGTTTGAATTAATCGGTTGAATGAATGATTCAATGACTCACTCATTAAGACAGTCAAATGCTTCGTTCCTGAATGAATCATCTGTTTGAATGAATCGGTTGAATGAATGATTCAATGACTCACTCATTAAGACAGTCAAATGCTTCTTTCCTGAACGAATCAGCCGTTTGAATGAATGATTCAATGACTCACTCATTAAGACAGTCAAATGTTTCGTTCCTGAACGAATCAGCCGTTTGAATGAATCGGCTGAATGAATGATTCAATGACTCACTCATTAAAGACAGTCAAATGCTTCGTTCCTGAATGAATCATCTGTTTGAATGAATCGGTTGAAAGAATGATTCAATGACTCACTCATTAAGACAGTCAAATGCTTCGTTCCTGAATGAATCAGCCGTTTGAATGAATCGGCTGAATGAATGATTCAATGACTCACTCATTAAGACAGTCAAAGGTTTCGTTCCTGAACGAATCAGCCGTTTGAATGAATCGGCTGAATGAATGATTCAATGACTCACTCATTAAGACGGTCAAATGCTTTGTTCCTGAATGAATCAGCTGAATGAATGATTCAATGACTCACTCATTATGACAGTCAAATCCTTAGTTCCTGAATGAATCATCCGTTTGAATGAATCGGCTGAATGAATGATTCAATGACTCACTCATTAAGACGGTCAAATGCTTCGTTCCTGAATGAATCAGCCGTTTGAATGAATCGGCTGAATGAATGATTCAATGACTCACTCATTAAGACAGTCAAAGGTTTCGTTCCTGAACGAATCAGCCGTTTGAATGAATCGGCTGAATGAATGATTCAATGACTCACTCATTAAGACGGTCAAATGCTTTGTTCCTGAATGAATCAGCTGAATGAATGATTCAATGACTCACTCATTAGGACGGTCAAATGCTTCGTTCCTGAATGAATCATCCGTTAGAATGAATCGGCTGAATGAATGATTCAATGACTCACTCATTAAAGACAGTCAAATGCTTCGTTCCTGAATGAATCATCCGTTTGAATGAATCGGCTGAATGAATGATTCAATGACTCACTCATTAAAGACAGTCAAATGCTTAGTTCCTGAATGAATCATCCGTTTGAATGAATCGGCTGAATGAATGATTCAATGACTCACTCATTAAGACAGTCAAAGGTTTCGTTCCTGAACGAATCAGCCGTTTGAATGAATCGGCTGAATGAATGATTCAATGACTCACTCATTAAGACGGTCAAATGCTTTGTTCCTGAATGAATCAGCTGAATGAATGATTCAATGACTCACTCATTAGGACGGTCAAATGCTTCGTTCCTGAATGAATCATCCGTTAGAATGAATCGGCTGAATGAATGATTCAATGACTCACTCATTAAAGACAGTCAAATGCTTAGTTCCTGAATGAATCATCTGTTTGAATGAATCGGTTGAAAGAATGATTCAATGACTCACTCATTAAGACAGTCAAATGCTTCGTTCCTGAATGAATCATCCGTTTGAATGAATCGGCTGAATGAATGATTCAATGACTCACTCATTAAGACAGTCAAAGGTTTCGTTCCTGAACGAATCAGCCGTTTGAATGAATCGGCTGAATGAATGATTCAATGACTCACTCATTAAGACGGTCAAATGCTTTGTTCCTGAATGAATCAGCTGAATGAATGATTCAATGACTCACTCATTAGGACGGTCAAATGCTTCGTTCCTGAATGAATCATCCGTTAGAATGAATCGGCTGAATGAATGATTCAATGACTCACTCATTAAAGACAGTCAAATGCTTCGTTCCTGAATGAATCATCCGTTTGAATGAATCAGCTGAATGAATGATTCAATGACTCACTCATTAGGACGGTCAAATGCTTAGTTCCTGAACAAATTATCCGTTTGAATGAACCGGTTGAATGAATGATTCAATGACTCACTCATTAAGACAGTAAAATGCTTCGTTCCTGAACGAATCAGCCGTTTGAATGAATCGGTTGAATCTCAATGACTCGCTCATTAACAGAGACTTACTGTCACCTACTAGCAGTTTTAATTTCACATTTAAAGTATCTTTTAATTTTTTCAATGTTTTCTGTTTAAAACATCAGCACATTATTTCTGCATGTGTAACAGCAGGTTAAACTCATTCCTGTGTAAATGATCTAAATCCACTTCAGATGAGCGTCTGTGTTTCCTCTGCACTGCAAACATGAATTTAGTTGATACTGATTTCATTTGATTGGTAACAGCTCTATTGAGTCTCATTATTAGAATATTATTTTAAATTAGGTTTAAAAAATGGGTTAATAAAGGTAAAAATGCCCATAAAAAGGTCAAAAATCAACTGCTCAGCAAAATATTGTCTAATTATCCTCATCGATAAATCATCATTTTTTGTCAATATCGCATGGTTGTGAATGCCGTTTTCATTTTGACCAAGACTTCCATCTCACTCGTCAACAGCTCACTGAGATCTTAAGGATGACACGCATTACAATAATAATTAATATTTTTATGGATGATAAACTCAAAATAGAAAAATGGACATCAGTCTCACAGCTGTCAAAAATAATCAAGACGAAAGTCATTTTGTAATATGAATCTGAACCTCTATTGTTTTTAATATCTGTACAAAATTATATCCGACAATTATAATTATGAATTACCGCTCATGCGCATAAGGTGTTTTGTGCAAGCGGCTGGTGGATGTTTTGAGTCTGAACGTCTCTAACTCATTTCTTCAGCAGTTCACCACATCAGAGAGCGCATCATCAAACTCCCATCAGGCAAAGCAGCTTGAGGGACGAGGTGGCCGGCGTAATGCTATGGAAATTGAGACAGGGAATATTTGTTTTGCTCTCTTACGTAACACTCGACACACCCATCTGGAAACTTGCTATCAGAGCAACGAGAGCTGGTGCAGTTTGTTTGTTAGTCTGATCAGCTTCGTGAGCGTGTTTTCCTGCACTCAGAACCGCCCACGCCTGGAGCGGCACGCAGTATCTGTAAACACTGATCTGTGGAAAGACGACAGGTCCTTTCAGATCCTCTCGGACTGCTGGAGATGACAAGAGACGATGAGCACAGCTCTCAGTGAAGCACAGATGACCAGCCTTGAACCAGGCAGCTTCAGTAAAGATGGTTTGAAAGTGTCCTGCTTCATCAAACCATCATAATACACCAGTGTTTCCCAACCACTGTGCTGTGGAAAATTACCAAATTTAAAAAAAATAAGTAAAAATAAATGCTACAACTAAAAATACATCATTGCTGTCGGGCTGAAACCTCGTACACCGCAAAAATGCTTTTCTTATTTACGTCTGTTATGGGTTTCAGAATTAGGCGTGGCAAAACGGCTCCAGAGCGCCACCTACAACATTTCAATGAAGCGCCGCTCGCTCTACGTTTCACGTACGAGTATGAAATTCGGTACACACATGTAACAGCCCAATGCCTACAAAAAAGTCCCAGGCTGCAAAATCTGAAACCCAACAGGAAGTCAGATATTTATAATGTAATGTATATATAATGTAGCAGTTTTTGCCATTTCCAGACGTTGTACTTTAACAAACTCCTAGAGATTTAATCAGCTCAACATCATATTTGGTCAGTCTCATCTAAAGGCCTTTGCGACGTTAAACTCTGAAGATCTTGAGTTTTCGCTGAAGGGCGTGTCCGTGGCGGCCTGACAAAGTTTGATGTTTCGACATAAAACAGGAAGTTGTTGTAACTCAGGCATACAATGTCCGATCTGCCCCAAACTTCACATGTTTGATAAGAGTCCTGACCTGAAGACATCTACACGCTAAAATGTAGTTATAGTCATAGCGCCACCAGCTGGTAGCAGGAAGTGTGGCAAATACAAATGACTGACGTAGTCCTCCTATTTTTAAATATTGCATATTGCCCACAGTGCTCCGCTTTCCTAAAGCCACCGGGTGCGAGGGCCCTTTCATCGCTGCTTGCAGCTTTCATTTCTGTTTGAAATCTTGTTTCTGTGCCAAACTGAAACAAGATTAGTTTTCTTACCCCATTAGCAGATAATTTAGCTTGTTTTAAGCAAAAACTCACTTCATTTTGATTTTATTTTTCCCAGAAAACAAGACAAAATATCTTGTCATTTTTACTTGTTTAATTAAATCATCTTGATTTAAGAATTTCTAGATATTTGGACTGGAAACAAGAAAAAAAATACTAAGTAAGAAAAGCATTATTTGCAGTGCATCTTTTAAGACTGAACATTGGTCTGGGGAGTCTGCTCTGTATTTTTACTGCACAAGAGGTGTGATCAACGGGCATAGTTCAAATGACTCTGTACGCAATTGGATAGTCCTTCAACCAATCAGATCAATGATCCATCGCTTCTCTATCCGTCATCGTGTTAGTTAAACAAGCCAACAGCGCGCCAGGTGGATAATCCGGTTTGTGATTGGTTCCCGCAAATTTGGAACAGAATCAGGATAAAAAGATGTACAGGTTTCCAGCCTGAGCTGCAGGGCGAAATCAAATCGCCGGCAGAATCACTATATTTCAGCATTTTTGTTTCATAAAATGAATGCTATTGGTCATCATATACAAATATTTAACTTATAAAACGTTTTTTAAAAAGCTTAAGACTAAACCTCGTAACTCCATTGTCAGTCAAACCTCATAACTCCGCCCACCTCTATTCAGAATGAAGCACAGTTTGGAGCGTCTCTGCTTGTTTGCAATGCAATGGTAAATAAAGCACTGATGTTTGAGTAAGTACAGCGTTTTCTTTAATCAAGAAACACTGTCCATAAAGGCTAAAGTTTTTGGTATTTGAAGAGCGGAGAAGAGTCTTAGTCTGGTATTTGCAGTCTACACTGTCAATAGGATCCGTGCATTAGGTCTTAAAGTGACAGTCTGCTAATACAGTAAACCTGCTGCTGTCTGTCAAACAACAACAGCTCTTGGCTGAATAACCTTTGTAGCTTTATTATGTATCAGTGTATATTTAATTCATGTGAAGACTACTGTTTTTAGTTCTTATATTTAATAACAAAGATAAATTAAAATAATCGTCCACCCCTAGTTCAGGTGTCTTTGTTTACCTAGATGTTCTTGATGTTAAAGGCCCACTGAAGTGCCTTGAAACGCGCAGAATTATTCAATGTGTTGACGTAATTTCCCCTGAAACGACTCCAGCTGTAAGCAGCTCCTCCCCTTTTTTGAAACAGCCAATAGCGTTTCGTTAATACCACAGTTTGACTAGAGCCTTTCTGTTTGTTAAGCCACAGTTTCCTCCTAATCTCTATCCGTTTATCATCATAATCTCCTCCATATCGCTTTGAAATACAGCATTCTGTGCAGAATTTAAATGGGTCCGATATGTTTTGTTGACTCGCGCATATGATCCGCGCTGCGCTCTCGTGTCTCTAGTCAATGGCTCTGGTCTACACTATGTGTCTGTGCTGCGCGTGAAACTAACGTGAAACCAGACTTGATTTGCCTCAACTGAAAGCATATTTACACTGTCTGAATCGTTTCCTATCGCATGTATAGTGCGCTATGTGCCATTCACCATGTAGGAAATAGTAAATGTGTGAACAGCTGACCGATTTCAGCAGCGTCTATTTATAGTGTAGGGGGCGGGACGCTTCTAGAGAGCATTTGATTGGACAGAAGATGTGACGAGAAGTGAGAGACTGTACGTTTTGAATGCTTATATCTCCTAAATGCGAATTGTGTCATTGTTTTGGAACACACCAGCTTATTCATAACCGCAAGGCTAACATAGTCATGCTAAAAGCTAAAAAACTTCAATTTGATTTCAGGGGGCCGTTAAGTTTTAGGTTGATATAACTACATATTACCAAGTCAAGCAGAGAGTTTTTGGTATTTAAATATTGGCATTACATTTTGTTTGTTTACATTGATGTTAAAATTATATTGTCAGATTATTTTTTGCTAAAACACTACTGGTCACTTTCAGAAGTTGTAGCGATGCTTTTTTCCCCAGAAAGAATGTGAAACACATAGATGGTATCATTCTCAGTTTTTAAATCATTTTTTTAATATAATTTAAATAGATTTTACACACAGCAATATCGTATCGCACATCGCATTATTTAACAAGGTATTGCATATCGCAGTTTTCTTCAATATCGCACCGCCCTATTGGAAATGAACATTTTTAATACGTTTAAAGAATAATAATTAAACAATAAACGTTAATTAATTTGCTTATTAATAAATGTTCACCTTTTGATTATTATTGTCTGATTTTTAATTTCCAACCTATTTTGGCCATAGTCATTTTTAAACAATTAAATAAATTTCAACTTGTTGATAGATTTCAACCAGAAAACTGAGCGCCAGCGACAATAAACGTTATATCCTGCAAGTTGATGAGAATGTAATGCGATGCAAAACACATATACATCATTCACATTTGCCTCGTAACTCCATTCGAGCTTGATTTTCATAAAAAGTGAATATATTAATGACATGCAAGCGTCTGACTACATAAAAGCCAGACAGCTATGATATGTAAATTAGTTGTTTCATCATCTCCAATGACATCATACAGCTACCTATATGTTCTTATTGTGTTCCTACCTGACTTAAGCTCAAGTTTCACATTAAATGGGAGTACTACTTTTAACATACCATTTGAAGCAATGCATGTTTGTTATATGGTATGTCGTGGGATTTTTTATAAAAAAAAGTTGGGAAACAATGCAACACAGTGCTTGACAATAATTGGCACGGGACCAATGTGGCATAGTTTTTGCCCAGCTAAACCGAATGCTCACTGCCATTGAAAACTGCTTTTCTGTCATTCTGTCAATCCGAGCGATGTCACCAAGCTCATGTTGGTTAACACTGATGAGGTTTGGTTAAATTGAAAAATGCCCCGACTTACCGGCCAAACAACAACAAAACAATTGTAATTGTTGAGCCCTGCAATAAAACCAACCTTTGCACTTTGAACTGATGGCTTGGGTCAAACTTAAGGCAGGTTTTTAATACCATGACCCAGATTTACTCCGATGAACATTTGTAATAATGCACCACTGGTGTTGTCTCATTAAAACCCCTGGACTAGTCTGTGCAGTGGTGCTCAGATCCAGATGTGCACACACTAGAAAGAGGTCATGGCAACACTGTCATGAAGTCTAGCCGGCCAAAACCAGCATAAAAACACAAACAGTCTCTTCTGCATACATGTGAGGGATTGAGGAGAGCCAGATACAGCCTAATTAACACTATTATGCACATCTGAGTAGGTTTTCAGACTGTGAGGCCCAGAAATGATGTCTAGTGAGTCAGCTCACTATGATTTGAAACACAGCCCGGTGACTTTCATTGATTTCTGCCATTAATAAATGACTTGAGCTGATTAATCAAACATTGAACTGTACTTAACTGGGGAATCAGTGTAGTTAAACATGTCAGTACTACAAACATCATCATAATCAACACAAAAACATCACTTAGGGACCCAAAACAAACCATCACAGCTACTACAGAAACACATGAAGTCTGTATTAACACTGAACGAGTCCTGGATCGAAACTAATAAGCTTTCACTGTGCTTATATGAGTTATGGACGTTATAAAGCGTGTCTGCTGCGATGAGGTATTTCTGTGGGTGTTTTTAACGTTACCTCGGCGGTTCGTCGTGTCGGATGAGTTTTCAGCGCTTTCTTCAGCGATAAATCCACTGAGGAATTCATATTAAACTCCCTGATTCCCGGAAATGAAAACTTCATATATTCACTTGTGTCGTTAAAATAACGTAAAATATAAAAGTGAAGTGGAATAAAGTAAAAATCCCATCACGATCCTCGTGAAGACGCTGAGAAATCTGGCATTGATTTGAGTTAGCTTCGGTTAGCATGAGAAGTTGAGTGTTCAAAGTGTTGTTGAAGGCGCGAAGCAGAAACAGCGAAAGTTGAGAGAAACCAATCCTTAATTCCTGGGACATATCTCCATTTGTGACCGTAAATGAGGTGTGATCCTGCGAGCAGAAGCGTCCAGCAGCAGCAGCCCATGATGACTGAACATCAGCCCTGACTGAGAGCCGCGCCGCCTCACGACACTCACATGACGAGTGTGTGTGTGTGTGTGTGTGTGTGTGCTAAACCAGGGGTTTCAGACTTGGATCATCCCTGTTATTAGGGACCCCCATCCTAAAATTTAAAACGCATCTATCTTCTAAAAAGACCTAATTTATACTCTGAAAAATGTATATTATGAATCTAAAATTAGTTTCTATTTTATGAAACATTTTTTCAACCCACTATATAGTAATGTATTGTTCAATTCATGTAATTGTTATATATTTATATTTTTGAAAAATGTTATTTATTTATTTTGATCTAATTTAAACTATTATATGTATCTAATATTTTTATTTGAATCAGATTTATTTATTTACTTATTTTAGACTTATTGTTAATTATTTTTTTTATAGTTTTCTACTAGACTTTTCCATGGCCCCCGGACCCCAGTTTGAAAACCCCTGTGCTAAACTTCACTGATCACCGAGAAACCAGTGTGTACTAAACTACACTGATCACTGAGAAACCAGTGTGTACTAAACTACACTGATCACTGAGAAACCAGTGCGTACTAAACTACACTGATCACTGAGAAACCAGTGCGTACTAAACTACACTGATCACCGAGAAACCAGTGTGTACTAAACTACACTGATCACTGAGAGACCAGTGTGTACTAAACTACACTGATCACTGAGAAACCAGTGTGTACTAAACTACACTGATCACTGAGAAACCAGTGTGTACTAAACTACACTGATCACTGAGAAACCAGTGTGTACTAAACTACACTGATCACTGAGAAACCAGTGCGTACTAAACTACACTGATCACTGAGAAACCAGTGTGTACTAAACTACACTGATCACTGAGAAACCAGTGTGTACTAAACTACACTGATCACTGAGAAACCAGTGCGTACTAAACTACACTGATCACTGAGAAACCAGTGTGTACTAAACTTCACTGATCACTGAGAAACCAGTGCGTACTAAACTACACTGATCACTGAGAAACCAGTGCGTACTAAACTACACTGATCACTGAGAAACCAGTGCATACTGAACTACACTGATCACTGAGAAACCAGTGTGTACTAAACTACACTGATCACTGAGAAACCAGTGTGTACTAAACTACACTGATCACTGAGAAACCAGTGCGTACTAAACTACACTGATCACTGAGAAACCAGTGCGTACTGAACTACACTGATCACTGAGAGACCAGTGCGTACTAAACTACACTGATCACTGAGAAACCAGTGTGTACTAAACTACACTGATCACTGAGAAACCAGTGTGTACTGAACTACACTGATCACTGAGAAACCAGTGCGTACTAAACTACACTGATCACTGAGAAACCAGTGTGTACTAAACTACACTGATCACTGAGAAACCAGTGCGTACTAAATTACACTGATCACTGAGAAACCAGTGCGCACTAAACTACACTGATCACTGAGAAACCAGTGCGTACTAAATTACACTGATCACTGAGAAACCAGTGCGTACTAAACTACACTGATCACTGAGAGACCAGTGCGTACTAAACTACACTGATCACTGAGAGACCAGTGCGTACTAAACTACACTGATCACTGAGAAACCAGTGTGTACTAAACTACACTGATCACTCAGAAACCAGTGTGTACTAAACTACACTGATCACTGAGAAACCAGTGCGTACTGAACTACACTGATCACTGAGAAACCAGTGCGTACTAAACTACACTGATCACTGAGAGACCAGTGCGTACTAAACTACACTGATCACTGAGAAACCAGTGTGTACTAAACTACACTGATCACTGAGAAACCAGTGCGTACTGAACTACACTGATCACTGAGAAACCAGTGTGTACTAAACTACACTGATCACTGAGAAACCAGTGTGTACTAAACTACACTGATCACTGAGAAACCAGTGCGTACTAAATTACACTGATCGCTGAGAAACCAGTGCTCACTAAACTACACTGATCACTGAGAAACCAGTGTGTACTAAACTACACTGATCACTGAGAAACCAGTGCGTACTAAACTACACTGATCACTGAGAAACCAGTGCGTACTAAACTACACTGATCACTGAGAAGCCAGTGTGTACTAAACTACACTGATCACTGAGAAACCAGTGTGTACTAAACTACACTGATCACTGAGAAACCAGTGCGTACTAAACTACACTGATCACTGAGAAACCAGTGCATACTAAACTACACTGATCACTGAGAAACCAGTGTGTACTAAACTACACTGATCACTGAGAAACCAGTGTGTACTAAACTACACTAATCACTGAGAAACCAGTGCGTACTAAACTACACTGATCACTGAGAAACCAGTGCATACTAAACTACACTGATCACTGAGAAACCAGTGTGTACTAAACTACACTGATCACTGAGAAACCAGTGTGTACTAAACTACACTGATCACTGAGAAACCAGTGCATACTGAACTACACTGATCACTGAGAAACCAGTGTGTACTAAACTACACTGATCACTGAGAAACCAGTGTGTACTAAACTACACTGATCACTGAGAAACCAGTGCGTACTAAACTACACTGATCACTGAGAAACCAGTGCGTACTGAACTACACTGATCACTGAGAGACCAGTGCGTACTAAACTACACTGATCACTGAGAAACCAGTGTGTACTAAACTACACTGATCACTGAGAAACCAGTGTGTACTGAACTACACTGATCACTGAGAAACCAGTGCGTACTAAACTACACTGATCACTGAGAAACCAGTGTGTACTAAACTACACTGATCACTGAGAAACCAGTGCGTACTAAATTACACTGATCACTGAGAAACCAGTGCGCACTAAACTACACTGATCACTGAGAAACCAGTGCGTACTAAATTACACTGATCACTGAGAAACCAGTGCGTACTAAACTACACTGATCACTGAGAGACCAGTGCGTACTAAACTACACTGATCACTGAGAGACCAGTGCGTACTAAACTACACTGATCACTGAGAAACCAGTGTGTACTAAACTACACTGATCACTCAGAAACCAGTGTGTACTAAACTACACTGATCACTGAGAAACCAGTGCGTACTGAACTACACTGATCACTGAGAAACCAGTGCGTACTAAACTACACTGATCACTGAGAGACCAGTGCGTACTAAACTACACTGATCACTGAGAAACCAGTGTGTACTAAACTACACTGATCACTGAGAAACCAGTGCGTACTGAACTACACTGATCACTGAGAAACCAGTGTGTACTAAACTACACTGATCACTGAGAAACCAGTGTGTACTAAACTACACTGATCACTGAGAAACCAGTGCGTACTAAATTACACTGATCGCTGAGAAACCAGTGCTCACTAAACTACACTGATCACTGAGAAACCAGTGCGTACTAAACTACACTGATCACTGAGAAACCAGTGCGTACTAAACTACACTGATCACTGAGAAACCAGTGCGTACTAAACTACACTGATCACTGAGAAACCAGTGTGTACTAAACTACACTGATCACTGAGAAACCAGTGTGTACTAAACTACACTGATCACTGAGAAACCAGTGCGTACTAAACTACACTGATCACTGAGAAACCAGTGCATACTAAACTACACTGATCACTGAGAAACCAGTGTGTACTAAACTACACTGATCACTGAGAAACCAGTGTGTACTAAACTACACTAATCACTGAGAAACCAGTGCATACTAAACTACACTGATCACTGAGAAACCAGTGCATACTAAACTACACTGATCACTGAGAAACCAGTGCGTACTAAACTACACTGATCACTGAGAAACCAGTCTGTACTAAACTACACTGATCACTGAGAAACCAGTGCGTACTAAACTACACTGATCACTGAGAAACCAGTGTGTACTAAACTACACTGATCACTGAGAAACCAGTGTGTACTGAACTACACTGATCACTGAGAAACCAGTGTGTACTAAACTACACTGATCACTGAGAAACCAGTGTGTACTAAACTACACTGATCACTGAGAAACCAGTGCGTACTAAATTACACTGATCACTGAGAAACCAGTGCGCACTAAACTACACTGATCACTGAGAAACCAGTGCGTACTAAATTACACTGATCACTGAGAAACCAGTGCGTACTAAACTACACTGATCACTGAGAGACCAGTGCGTACTAAACTACACTGATCACTGAGAAACCAGTGTGTACTAAACTACACTGATCACTGAGAAACCAGTGCGTACTGAACTACACTGATCACTGAGAAACCAGTGCGTACTAAACTACACTGATCACTGAGAGACCAGTGCGTACTAAACTACACTGATCACTGAGAAACCAGTGTGTACTAAACTACACTGATCACTGAGAAACCAGTGCGTACTGAACTACACTGATCACTGAGAAACCAGTGTGTACTAAACTACACTGATCACTGAGAAACCAGTGTGTACTAAACTACACTGATCACTGAGAAACCAGTGCGTACTAAATTACACTGATCGCTGAGAAACCAGTGCTCACTAAACTACACTGATCACTGAGAAACCAGTGCGTACTAAACTACACTGATCACTGAGAAACCAGTGCGTACTAAACTACACTGATCACTGAGAAACCAGTGTGTACTAAACTACACTGATCACTGAGAAACCAGTGTGTACTAAACTACACTGATCACTGAGAAACCAGTGCGTACTAAACTACACTGATCACTGAGAAACCAGTGCGTACTAAACTACACTGATCACTGAGAAACCAGTGTGTACTAAACTACACTGATCACTGAGAAACCAGTGTGTACTAAACTACACTGATCACTGAGAAACCAGTGCATACTAAACTACACTGATCACTGAGAAACCAGTGCGTACTAAACTACACTGATCACTGAGAAACCAGTGTGTACTAAACTACACTGATCACTGAGAAACCAGTGCGTACTAAACTACACTGATCACTGAGAAACCAGTGTGTACTAAACTACACTGATCACTGAGAAACCAGTGTGTACTAAACTACACTGATCACTGAGAAACCAGTGCGTACTAAACTACACTGATCACTGAGAAACCAGTGTGTACTAAACTACACTGATCACTGAGAAACCAGTGTGTACTAAACTACACTGATCACTGAGAAACCAGTGCGTACTAAACTACACTGATCACTGAGAAACCAGTGCGTACTAAACTACACTGATCACTGAGAAACCAGTGCGTACTAAACTACACTGATCACTGAGAAACCAGTGCGTACTAAACTACACTGATCACTGAGAAACCAGTGTGTACTAAACTACACTGATCACTGAGAAACCAGTGCATACTAAACTACACTGATCACTGAGAAACCAGTGCGTACTAAACTACACTGATCAATGAGAAACCAGTGCGTACTAAACTACACTAATCACTGAGAAACCAGTGCGTACTAAACTACACTGATCACTGAGAAACCAGTGCATACTGAACTACACTGATCACTGAGAAACCAGTGTGTACTAAACTACACTGATCACTGAGAAACCAGTGTGTACTAAACTACACTGATCACTGAGAAACCAGTGCGTACTAAACTACACTGATCACTGAGAAACCAGTGCGTACTGAACTACACTGATCACTGAGAGACCAGTGCGTACTAAACTACACTGATCACTGAGAAACCAGTGTGTACTAAACTACACTGATCACTGAGAAACCAGTGTGTACTGAACTACACTGATCACTGAGAAACCAGTGCGTACTAAACTACACTGATCACTGAGAAACCAGTGTGTACTAAACTACACTGATCACTGAGAAACCAGTGCGTACTAAATTACACTGATCACTGAGAAACCAGTGCGCACTAAACTACACTGATCACTGAGAAACCAGTGCGTACTAAATTACACTGATCACTGAGAAACCAGTGCGTACTAAACTACACTGATCACTGAGAGACCAGTGCGTACTAAACTACACTGATCACTGAGAGACCAGTGCGTACTAAACTACACTGATCACTGAGAAACCAGTGTGTACTAAACTACACTGATCACTCAGAAACCAGTGTGTACTAAACTACACTGATCACTGAGAAACCAGTGCGTACTGAACTACACTGATCACTGAGAAACCAGTGCGTACTAAACTACACTGATCACTGAGAGACCAGTGCGTACTAAACTACACTGATCACTGAGAAACCAGTGTGTACTAAACTACACTGATCACTGAGAAACCAGTGCGTACTGAACTACACTGATCACTGAGAAACCAGTGTGTACTAAACTACACTGATCACTGAGAAACCAGTGTGTACTAAACTACACTGATCACTGAGAAACCAGTGCGTACTAAATTACACTGATCGCTGAGAAACCAGTGCTCACTAAACTACACTGATCACTGAGAAACCAGTGTGTACTAAACTACACTGATCACTGAGAAACCAGTGCGTACTAAACTACACTGATCACTGAGAAACCAGTGCGTACTAAACTACACTGATCACTGAGAAGCCAGTGTGTACTAAACTACACTGATCACTGAGAAACCAGTGTGTACTAAACTACACTGATCACTGAGAAACCAGTGCGTACTAAACTACACTGATCACTGAGAAACCAGTGCATACTAAACTACACTGATCACTGAGAAACCAGTGTGTACTAAACTACACTGATCACTGAGAAACCAGTGTGTACTAAACTACACTAATCACTGAGAAACCAGTGCGTACTAAACTACACTGATCACTGAGAAACCAGTGCATACTAAACTACACTGATCACTGAGAAACCAGTGTGTACTAAACTACACTGATCACTGAGAAACCAGTGTGTACTAAACTACACTGATCACTGAGAAACCAGTGCATACTGAACTACACTGATCACTGAGAAACCAGTGTGTACTAAACTACACTGATCACTGAGAAACCAGTGTGTACTAAACTACACTGATCACTGAGAAACCAGTGCGTACTAAACTACACTGATCACTGAGAAACCAGTGCGTACTGAACTACACTGATCACTGAGAGACCAGTGCGTACTAAACTACACTGATCACTGAGAAACCAGTGTGTACTAAACTACACTGATCACTGAGAAACCAGTGTGTACTGAACTACACTGATCACTGAGAAACCAGTGCGTACTAAACTACACTGATCACTGAGAAACCAGTGTGTACTAAACTACACTGATCACTGAGAAACCAGTGCGTACTAAATTACACTGATCACTGAGAAACCAGTGCGCACTAAACTACACTGATCACTGAGAAACCAGTGCGTACTAAATTACACTGATCACTGAGAAACCAGTGCGTACTAAACTACACTGATCACTGAGAGACCAGTGCGTACTAAACTACACTGATCACTGAGAGACCAGTGCGTACTAAACTACACTGATCACTGAGAAACCAGTGTGTACTAAACTACACTGATCACTCAGAAACCAGTGTGTACTAAACTACACTGATCACTGAGAAACCAGTGCGTACTGAACTACACTGATCACTGAGAAACCAGTGCGTACTAAACTACACTGATCACTGAGAGACCAGTGCGTACTAAACTACACTGATCACTGAGAAACCAGTGTGTACTAAACTACACTGATCACTGAGAAACCAGTGCGTACTGAACTACACTGATCACTGAGAAACCAGTGTGTACTAAACTACACTGATCACTGAGAAACCAGTGTGTACTAAACTACACTGATCACTGAGAAACCAGTGCGTACTAAATTACACTGATCGCTGAGAAACCAGTGCTCACTAAACTACACTGATCACTGAGAAACCAGTGCGTACTAAACTACACTGATCACTGAGAAACCAGTGCGTACTAAACTACACTGATCACTGAGAAACCAGTGCGTACTAAACTACACTGATCACTGAGAAACCAGTGTGTACTAAACTACACTGATCACTGAGAAACCAGTGTGTACTAAACTACACTGATCACTGAGAAACCAGTGCGTACTAAACTACACTGATCACTGAGAAACCAGTGCATACTAAACTACACTGATCACTGAGAAACCAGTGTGTACTAAACTACACTGATCACTGAGAAACCAGTGTGTACTAAACTACACTAATCACTGAGAAACCAGTGCATACTAAACTACACTGATCACTGAGAAACCAGTGCATACTAAACTACACTGATCACTGAGAAACCAGTGCGTACTAAACTACACTGATCACTGAGAAACCAGTCTGTACTAAACTACACTGATCACTGAGAAACCAGTGCGTACTAAACTACACTGATCACTGAGAAACCAGTGTGTACTAAACTACACTGATCACTGAGAAACCAGTGTGTACTGAACTACACTGATCACTGAGAAACCAGTGTGTACTAAACTACACTGATCACTGAGAAACCAGTGTGTACTAAACTACACTGATCACTGAGAAACCAGTGCGTACTAAATTACACTGATCACTGAGAAACCAGTGCGCACTAAACTACACTGATCACTGAGAAACCAGTGCGTACTAAATTACACTGATCACTGAGAAACCAGTGCGTACTAAACTACACTGATCACTGAGAGACCAGTGCGTACTAAACTACACTGATCACTGAGAAACCAGTGTGTACTAAACTACACTGATCACTGAGAAACCAGTGCGTACTGAACTACACTGATCACTGAGAAACCAGTGCGTACTAAACTACACTGATCACTGAGAGACCAGTGCGTACTAAACTACACTGATCACTGAGAAACCAGTGTGTACTAAACTACACTGATCACTGAGAAACCAGTGCGTACTGAACTACACTGATCACTGAGAAACCAGTGTGTACTAAACTACACTGATCACTGAGAAACCAGTGTGTACTAAACTACACTGATCACTGAGAAACCAGTGCGTACTAAATTACACTGATCGCTGAGAAACCAGTGCTCACTAAACTACACTGATCGCTGAGAAACCAGTGCGTACTAAACTACACTGATCACTGAGAAACCAGTGCGTACTAAACTACACTGATCACTGAGAAACCAGTGTGTACTAAACTACACTGATCACTGAGAAACCAGTGTGTACTAAACTACACTGATCACTGAGAAACCAGTGCGTACTAAACTACACTGATCACTGAGAAACCAGTGCGTACTAAACTACACTGATCACTGAGAAACCAGTGTGTACTAAACTACACTGATCACTGAGAAACCAGTGTGTACTAAACTACACTGATCACTGAGAAACCAGTGCATACTAAACTACACTGATCACTGAGAAACCAGTGCGTACTAAACTACACTGATCACTGAGAAACCAGTGTGTACTAAACTACACTGATCACTGAGAAACCAGTGCGTACTAAACTACACTGATCACTGAGAAACCAGTGTGTACTAAACTACACTGATCACTGAGAAACCAGTGTGTACTAAACTACACTGATCACTGAGAAACCAGTGCGTACTAAACTACACTGATCACTGAGAAACCAGTGTGTACTAAACTACACTGATCACTGAGAAACCAGTGTGTACTAAACTACACTGATCACTGAGAAACCAGTGCGTACTAAACTACACTGATCACTGAGAAACCAGTGCGTACTAAACTACACTGATCACTGAGAAACCAGTGCGTACTAAACTACACTGATCACTGAGAAACCAGTGCGTACTAAACTACACTGATCACTGAGAAACCAGTGTGTACTAAACTACACTGATCACTGAGAAACCAGTGCATACTAAACTACACTGATCACTGAGAAACCAGTGCGTACTAAACTACACTGATCAATGAGAAACCAGTGCGTACTAAACTACACTAATCACTGAGAAACCAGTGCGTACTAAACTACACTGATCACTGAGAAACCAGTGCATACTAAACTACACTGATCACTGAGAAACCAGTGCGTACTAAACTACACTGATCACTGAGAAACCAGTGCGTACTGAACTACACTGATCACTGAGAAACCAGTGCGTACTAAACTACACTGATCACTGAGAAACCAGTGCGTACTGAACTACACTGATCACTGAGAAACCAGTGCGTACTAAACTACACTGATCACTGAGAAACCAGTGCGTACTGAACTACACTAATCACTGAGAAACCAGTGCGTACTAAACTACACTGATCACTGAGAGACCAGTGCGTACTAAACTACACTGATCACTGAGAAACCAGTGCGTACTAAACTACACTGATCACTGAGAAACCAGTGCGTACTAAACTACACTGATCACTGAGAAACCAGTGCGTACTAAACTACACTGATCACTGAGAAACCAGTGCATACTAAACTACACTGATCACTGAGAAACCAGTGCGTACTAAACTACACTGATCACTGAGAAACCAGTCTGTACTAAACTACACTGATCACTGAGAAACCAGTGCATACTAAACTACACTGATCACTGAGAAACCAGTGTGTACTAAACTACACTGATCACTGAGAAACCAGTGTGTACTAAACTACACTGATCACTGAGAAACCAGTGCATACTAAACTACACTGATCACTGAGAAACCAGTGTGTACTAAACTACACTGATCACTGAGAAACCAGTGTGTACTAAACTACACTAATCACTGAGAAACCAGTGCGTACTAAACTACACTGATCACTGAGAAACCAGTGCATACTAAACTACACTGATCACTGAGAAACCAGTGCGTACTAAACTACACTGATCACTGAGAAACCAGTGCATACTAAACTACACTGATCACTGAGAAACCAGTGCGTACTAAACTACACTGATCACTGAGAAACCAGTGTGTACTAAACTACACTGATCACTGAGAAACCAGTGCGTACTGAACTACACTGATCACTGAGAAACCAGTGCGTACTAAACTACACTGATCACTGAGAAACCAGTGCGTACTAAACTACACTCATCACTGAGAAACCAGTGTGTACTAAACTACACTGATCACTGAGAAACCAGTGCATACTAAACTACACTGATCACTGAGAAACCAGTGTGTACTAAACTACACTGATCAATGAGAAACCAGTGCGTACTAAACTACACTAATCACTGAGAAACCAGTGTGTACTAAACTACACTGATCACTGAGAAACCAGTGCATACTAAACTACACTGATCACTGAGAAACCAGTGTGTACTAAACTACACTGATCAATGAGAAACCAGTGCGTACTAAACTACACTGATCACTGAGAAACCAGTGCGTACTGAACTACACTGATCACTGAGAAACCAGTGCGTACTAAACTACACTGATCACTGAGAAACCAGTGCGTACTAAACTACACTGATCACTGAGAAACCAGTGCGTACTGAACTACACTGATCACTGAGAAACCAGTGCGTACTGAACTACACTAATCACTGAGAAACCAGTGTGTACTAAACTACACTGATCACTGAGAAACCAGTGCGTACTAAACTACACTGATCACTGAGAAACCAGTGCGTACTAAACTACACTGATCACTGAGAAACCAGTGTGTACTAAACTACACTGATCACTGAGAAACCAGTGCGTACTAAACTACACTGATCACTGAGAAACCAGTGCGTACTGAACTACACTGATCACTGAGAAACCAGTGCGTACTAAACTACACTGATCACTGAGAAACCAGTGCGTACTAAACTACACTGATCACTGAGAAACCAGTGCGTACTGAACTACACTGATCACTGAGAAACCAGTGCGTACTAAACTACACTGATCACTGAGAAACCAGTGCGTACTGAACTACACTGATCACTGAGAAACCAGTGCGTACTAAACTACACTGATCACTGAGAAACCAGTGCGTACTAAACTACACTGATCACTGAGAAACCAGTGTGTACTAAACTACACTGATCACTGAGAAACCAGTGCGTACTGAACTACACTGATCACTGAGAGACCAGTGCGTACTAAACTACACTGATCACTGAGAAACCAGTGTGTACTAAACTACACTGATCACTGAGAAACCAGTGTGTACTGAACTACACTGATCACTGAGAAACCAGTGCGTACTAAACTACACTGATCACTGAGAAACCAGTGTGTACTAAACTACACTGATCACTGAGAAACCAGTGCGTACTAAATTACACTGATCACTGAGAAACCAGTGCGCACTAAACTACACTGATCACTGAGAGACCAGTGCGTACTAAACTACACTGATCACTGAGAGACCAGTGTGTACTAAACTACACTGATCACTGAGAGACCAGTGCGTACTAAACTACACTGATCACTGAGAAACCAGTGTGTACTAAACTACACTGATCACTGAGAAACCAGTGTGTACTAAACTACACTGATCACTGAGAAACCAGTGCGTACTGAACTACACTGATCACTGAGAAACCAGTGCGTACTAAACTACACTGATCACTGAGAGACCAGTGCGTACTAAACTACACTGATCACTGAGAAACCAGTGTGTACTAAACTACACTGATCACTGAGAAACCAGTGCGTACTGAACTACACTGATCACTGAGAAACCAGTGCGTACTAAACTACACTGATCAATGAGAAACCAGTGTGTACTAAACTACACTGATCACTGAGAAACCAGTGCGTACTAAATTACACTGATCACTGAGAAACCAGTGCACACTAAACTACACTGATCACTGAGAAACCAGTGCGTACTAAACTACACTGATCACTGAGAAACCAGTGCGTACTAAACTACACTGATCACTGAGAAACCAGTGCGTACTAAACTACACTGATCACTGAGAAACCAGTGTGTACTAAACTACACTGATCACTGAGAAACCAGTGTGTACTAAACTACACTGATCACTGAGAAACCAGTGCGTACTAAACTACACTGATCACTGAGAAACCAGTGCATACTAAACTACACTGATCACTGAGAAACCAGTGTGTACTAAACTACACTGATCACTGAGAAACCAGTGTGTACTAAACTACACTAATCACTGAGAAACCAGTGCATACTAAACTACACTGATCACTGAGAAACCAGTGCATACTAAACTACACTGATCACTGAGAAACCAGTGCGTACTAAACTACACTGATCACTGAGAAACCAGTCTGTACTAAACTACACTGATCACTGAGAAACCAGTGCGTACTAAACTACACTGATCACTGAGAAACCAGTGTGTACTAAACTACACTGATCACTGAGAAACCAGTGTGTACTAAACTACACTGATCACTGAGAAACCAGTGTGTACTAAACTACACTGATCACTGAGAAACCAGTGTGTACTAAACTACACTAATCACTGAGAAACCAGTGCATACTAAACTACACTGATCACTGAGAAACCAGTGCATACTAAACTACACTGATCACTGAGAAACCAGTGCGTACTAAACTACACTGATCACTGAGAAACCAGTGTGTACTAAACTACACTGATCACTGAGAAACCAGTGCGTACTAAACTACACTGATCACTGAGAAACCAGTGTGTACTAAACTACACTGATCACTGAGAAACCAGTGTGTACTAAACTACACTGATCACTGAGAAACCAGTGCGTACTAAACTACACTGATCACTGAGAAACCAGTGTGTACTAAACTACACTGATCACTGAGAAACCAGTGTGTACTAAACTACACTGATCACTGAGAAACCAGTGCGTACTAAACTACACTGATCACTGAGAAACCAGTGCATACTAAACTACACTGATCACTGAGAAACCAGTGCATACTAAACTACACTGATCACTGAGAAACCAGTGCGTACTAAACTACACTGATCACTGAGAAACCAGTGCATACTAAACTACACTGATCACTGAGAAACCAGTGCGTACTAAACTACACTGATCACTGAGAAACCAGTGCGTACTAAACTACACTGATCACTGAGAAACCAGTGCGTACTAAACTACACTGATCACTGAGAAACCAGTGTGTACTAAACTACACTGATCACTGAGAAACCAGTGCATACTAAACTACACTGATCACTGAGAAACCAGTGCGTACTAAACTACACTGATCAATGAGAAACCAGTGCGTACTAAACTACACTAATCACTGAGAAACCAGTGCGTACTAAACTACACTGATCACTGAGAAACCAGTGCATACTAAACTACACTGATCACTGAGAAAGCAGTGCGTACTAAACTACACTGATCACTGAGAAACCAGTGCGTACTGAACTACACTGATCACTGAGAAACCAGTGCGTACTAAACTACACTGATCACTGAGAAACCAGTGCGTACTGAACTACACTGATCACTGAGAAACCAGTGCATACTAAACTACACTGATCACTGAGAAACCAGTGCGTACTGAACTACACTAATCACTGAGAAACCAGTGCGTACTAAACTACACTGATCACTGAGAGACCAGTGCGTACTAAACTACACTGATCACTGAGAAACCAGTGCATACTAAACTACACTGATCACTGAGAAACCAGTGCGTACTAAACTACACTGATCACTGAGAAACCAGTGCGTACTAAACTACACTGATCACTGAGAAACCAGTGCATACTAAACTACACTGATCACTGAGAAACCAGTGTGTACTAAACTACACTGATCACTGAGAAACCAGTCTGTACTAAACTACACTGATCACTGAGAAACCAGTGCATACTAAACTACACTGATCACTGAGAAACCAGTGTGTACTAAACTACACTGATCACTGAGAAACCAGTGTGTACTAAACTACACTGATCACTGAGAAACCAGTGCATACTAAACTACACTGATCACTGAGAAACCAGTGTGTACTAAACTACACTGATCACTGAGAAACCAGTGTGTACTAAACTACAATAATCACTGAGAAACCAGTGCGTACTAAACTACACTGATCACTGAGAAACCAGTGCATACTAAACTACACTGATCACTGAGAAACCAATGCGTACTAAACTACACTGATCACTGAGAAACCAGTGCATACTAAACTACACTGATCACTGAGAAACCAGTGCATACTAAACTACACTGATCACTGAGAAACCAGTGCGTACTAAACTACACTGATCACTGAGAAACCAGTGCATACTAAACTACACTGATCACTGAGAAACCAGTGCGTACTGAACTACACTGATCACTGAGAAACCAGTGCGTACTAAACTACACTGATCACTGAGAAACCAGTGCGTACTAAACTACACTGATCACTGAGAAACCAGTGCGTACTAAACTACACTCATCACTGAGAAACCAGTGTGTACTAAACTACACTGATCACTGAGAAACCAGTGCATACTAAACTACACTGATCACTGAGAAACCAGTGTGTACTAAACTACACTGATCAATGAGAAACCAGTGCGTACTAAACTACACTAATCACTGAGAAACCAGTGTGTACTAAACTACACTGATCACTGAGAAACCAGTGCATACTAAACTACACTGATCACTGAGAAACCAGTGTGTACTAAACTACACTGATCACTGAGAAACCAGTGCATACTAAACTACACTGATCACTGAGAAACCAGTGTGTACTAAACTACACTGATCAATGAGAAACCAGTGCGTACTAAACTACACTGATCACTGAGAAACCAGTGTGTACTGAACTACACTGATCACTGAGAAACCAGTGCGTACTAAACTACACTGATCACTGAGAAACCAGTGCGTACTAAACTACACTGATCACTGAGAGACCAGTGCGTACTAAACTACACTGATCACTGAGAAACCAGTGCATACTAAACTACACTGATCACTGAGAAACCAGTGCGTACTAAACTACACTGATCACTGAGAAACCAGTGCGTACTAAACTACACTGATCACTGAGAAACCAGTGCATACTAAACTACACTGATCACTGAGAAACCAGTGTGTACTAAACTACACTGATCACTGAGAAACCAGTCTGTACTAAACTACACTGATCACTGAGAAACCAGTGCATACTAAACTACACTGATCACTGAGAAACCAGTGTGTACTAAACTACACTGATCACTGAGAAACCAGTGTGTACTAAACTACACTGATCACTGAGAAACCAGTGCATACTAAACTACACTGATCACTGAGAAACCAGTGTGTACTAAACTACACTGATCACTGAGAAACCAGTGTGTACTAAACTACAATAATCACTGAGAAACCAGTGCGTACTAAACTACACTGATCACTGAGAAACCAGTGCATACTAAACTACACTGATCACTGAGAAACCAATGCGTACTAAACTACACTGATCACTGAGAAACCAGTGCATACTAAACTACACTGATCACTGAGAAACCAGTGCATACTAAACTACACTGATCACTGAGAAACCAGTGCGTACTAAACTACACTGATCACTGAGAAACCAGTGCATACTAAACTACACTGATCACTGAGAAACCAGTGCGTACTGAACTACACTGATCACTGAGAAACCAGTGCGTACTAAACTACACTGATCACTGAGAAACCAGTGCGTACTAAACTACACTGATCACTGAGAAACCAGTGTGTACTAAACTACACTGATCACTGAGAAACCAGTGCATACTAAACTACACTGATCACTGAGAAACCAGTGTGTACTAAACTACACTGATCAATGAGAAACCAGTGCGTACTAAACTACACTAATCACTGAGAAACCAGTGTGTACTAAACTACACTGATCACTGAGAAACCAGTGCATACTAAACTACACTGATCACTGAGAAACCAGTGTGTACTAAACTACACTGATCACTGAGAAACCAGTGCATACTAAACTACACTGATCACTGAGAAACCAGTGTGTACTAAACTACACTGATCAATGAGAAACCAGTGCGTACTAAACTACACTGATCACTGAGAAACCAGTGCGTACTGAACTACACTGATCACTGAGAAACCAGTGCGTACTAAACTACACTGATCACTGAGAAACCAGTGCGTACTGAACTACACTGATCACTGAGAAACCAGTGTGTACTAAACTACACTGATCACTGAGAAACCAGTGCGTACTGAACTACACTAATCACTGAGAAACCAGTGTGTACTAAACTACACTGATCACTGAGAAACCAGTGCATACTAAACTACACTGATCACTGAGAAACCAGTGCGTACTAAACTACACTGATCACTGAGAAACCAGTGTGTACTAAACTACACTGATCACTGAGAAACCAGTGCGTACTAAACTACACTGATCACTGAGAAACCAGTGTGTACTAAACTACACTGATCACTGAGAAACCAGTGCGTACTAAACTACACTGATCACTGAGAAACCAGTGCGTACTGAACTACACTGATCACTGAGAAACCAGTGCGTACTAAACTACACTGATCACTGAGAAACCAGTGCATACTAAACTACACTGATCACTGAGAAACCAGTGCGTACTGAACTACACTGATCACTGAGAAACCAGTGCGTACTAAACTACACTGATCACTGAGAAACCAGTGCGTACTGAACTACACTGATCACTGAGAAACCAGTGCGTACTAAACTACACTGATCACTGAGAAACCAGTGCGTACTAAACTACACTGATCACTGAGAAACCAGTGTGTACTAAACTACACTGATCACTGAGAAACCAGTGTGTACTAAACTACACTGATCACTGAGAAACCAGTGCGTACTAAACTACACTGATCACTGAGAAACCAGTGTGTACTAAACTACACTGATCACTGAGAAACCAGTGCGTACTAAACTACACTGATCACTGAGAAACCAGTGTGTACTAAACTACACTGATCACTGAGAAACCAGTGCGTACTAAACTACACTGATCACTGAGAGACCAGTGCGTACTAAACTACACTGATCACTGAGAAACCAGTGTGTACTAAACTACACTGATCACTGAGAAACCAGTGTGTACTAAACTACACTGATCACTGAGAAACCAGTGCGTACTAAACTACACTGATCACTGAGAAACCAGTGCGTACTAAACTACACTGATCACTGAGAAACCAGTGTGTACTAAACTACACTGATCACTGAGAAACCAGTGCGTTCTGAACTACACTAATCACTGAGAAACCAGTGTGTACTAAACTACACTGATCACTGAGAAACCAGTGCGTACTGAACTACACTAATCACTGAGAAACCAGTGTGTACTAAACTACACTGATCACTGAGAAACCAGTGCGTACTAAACTACACTGATCACTGAGAAACCAGTGCGTACTAAACTACACTGATCACTGAGAAACCAGTGTGTACTAAACTACACTGATCACTGAGAAACCAGTGCATACTAAACTACACTGATCACTGAGAAACCAGTGCGTACTAAACTACACTGATCAATGAGAAACCAGTGCGTACTAAACTACACTAATCACTGAGAAACCAGTGCGTACTAAACTACACTGATCACTGAGAAACCAGTGCATACTAAACTACACTGATCACTGAGAAACCAGTGCGTACTAAACTACACTGATCACTGAGAAACCAGTGTGTACTAAACTACACTGATCACTGAGAAACCAGTGTGTACTAAACTACACTAATCACTGAGAAACCACTGTGTACTGAACTACACTGATCACTGAGAGACCAGTGTGTACTAAACTACACTGATCACTGAGAAACCAGTGTGTACTAAACTACACTGATCACTGACAAACCAGTGTGTACTGAACTACACTGATCACTGAGAGACCAGTGCGTACTAAACTACACTGATCACTGAGAAACCAGTGCGTACTAAACTACACTGATAACTGAGAAACCGAGAAACCAGTGCGTACTAAACTACACTGATCACTGAGAAACCAGTGTGTACTGAACTACACTGATCACTGAGAGACCAGTGCGTACTAAACTACACTGATCACTGAGAGACCAGTGTGTACTGAACTACACTGATCACTGAGAGACCAGTGTGTACTGAACTACACTGATCACTGAGAAACCAGTGCGTACTAAACTACACTGATCACTGAGAAACCAGTGTGTACTAAACTACACTGATCACTGAGAAACCAGTGCGTACTGAACTACACTAATAACTGAGAAACCAGTGCGTACTAAACTACACTGAGAAACCAGTGCGTACTGAACTACACTGATCACTGAGAAACCAGTGTGTACTGAACTACACTGATCACTGAGAAACCAGTGCGTACTAAACTACACTGATCACTGAGAAACCAATGCGTACTGAACTACACTGATCACTGAGAAACCAGTGCGTACTAAACTACACTGATCACTGAGAGATCAGTGTGTACTGAACTACACTAATCACTGAGAAACCAGTGCGTACTGAACTACACTAATCACTGAGAAACCAGTGCGTACTGAACTACACTGATCACTGAGAAACCAGTGCATACTAAACTACACTGATCACTGAGAAACCAGTGCGTACTAAACTACACTGATCACTCAGAAACCAGTGTGTACTAAACTACACTGATCACTGAGAAACCAGTGTGTACTAAACTACACTGATCACTGAGAAACCAGTGCGTACTGAACTACACTAATAACTGAGAAACCAGTGCGTACTAAACTACACTGAGAAACCAGTGCGTACTGAACTACACTGATCACTGAGAAACCAGTGTGTACTAAACTACACTGATCACTGAGAAACCAGTGTGTACTAAATTACACTGATCACTGAGAAACCAGTGTGTACTAAACTACACTGATCACTGAGAAACCAGTGTGTACTAAACTACACTGATCACTGAGAAACCAGTGTGTACTAAACTACACTGATCACTGAGAGACCACTGCGTACTAAACTACACTGATCACTGAGAAACCAGTGCATACTAAACTACGATGTAATGTATATGTGAATACGAGGACGTAAGCTTGTACTTAGTGAAGTAGTCATGATGACGCAATAAAGAAGTCAAGTTCTGTGACCATCCTTGTTGTCTGGCTCATTCAAACAACAAAATTATATGAAGATGAAATGAATCAACCACACAATTACACAACTTCAGACACCATCAAACCCTTGTCTCCAAGGAAATCCTGCTGAAAAAATTTATATTTGGATACAAAAATTCAGCCCATTTGTGGTGGCAAGTGGCATTGCTAAAAAGTCAGAAAAAGTGAGAGAAGTAAGAGAAACTCAAGATAAAAGACAAAGCAAGTCACATTTAGGGTTGCAAAGTTTCTGGAAACTTTCCAGGATTTTTTGGAAATTTTCTGAAACTTTTGGAAATATTTTCAGCCTTTTTGCAACCCTAGTCTCATTTAAACTGTACAGTGGTGTAGAATGCAATGTTCTGTCATTAAAGACTTTCAATCCACTGGTCGAAAATGTGAAATGAAATAAGTTGTTTACATGCTCTGGACACCAGATGTCGCCATTGGGCAAGAAACTGTTGACCTGTGAATATAAAGGACAAAAACAGAGAATTGAGTTCCAAATCAGATGCACCTGCAATATTAGTAAGAGCCACATGTCAAGCATTAGGCATGAAGTGACAGTTGATGACAATGGCATTCTAAAAGAATATGAAGATCTGTTCACTGGTCTAGGATACCATCCAACAGTTACGCCAGTAGTTCATTCTCCGTGTAAAGTCCCAGTTGCCCAGACAGAAAGGATAATAGAGGAATTAGACAAAATGAAGGACACAGGGGTCACTGCGAGACAAACAGAGCCGCCCGATTGGGTCAGTAGCATGGTAACTATCGTCAAGCCAAACTAAATTCACATGTCTTGACCCACAGGATCTAAACAAGGCATGAACACTTCACTCTCACGGTAGAAGACGTTGTGTCAAACATGCCAAATGCCAAAATCTTCTCTGTGCTAGACAGGCCCGGCTCCAGCTTTGAGATACAAGGTGGGCCAAGTGAAACTTTTGGTGGGATGGAGGTGTTTACTGTTTAAATTACTGTAACTGTTACGGTTACAAATTTTGTCATTTCAGATTTTATAACAAAAGGTGCAGGTTTTGAACGGAACTGTTCAGTATTTCGGGAATGGCCTGCTTTGCCAGTCTCTGGCACTTCAAAATAGTACATTTACTCAGTACCCTCTGTTCCTTCATTGACTTCACTGAAGTCCGGTGCATGGCCACTTTCCTCTTCAGTGATTTATGCTTTGCATTTGATCAACACCGTCTTAGGATGGTGGAGGAGTTTCCGTGATGTAATTTATTAACTGAGACACATTCTGCACATAGTACTGAATGGTTGTCTCTCATGTGCGCCTTGCACAGGGAGCTGACCCACCTGCACACAAACAAACAAACAACACACATCCCTTTCAAAGTCTCTCTGAAACAGTGCACTCCATGGAAAATCCTTTGTTTAACTGACCTTTAAAACACACTTTGTCTACAGACAGCCTACCCAGCCACCACTGAATAAGTTACAGGTTGAATGACTTGCCCCAAAACACACCAAGTCCAAAACAGAATTGCATCCGTAACCTATTCAGTGGCACCTGAGTAGGCTGTCTGTGGATGCTCCCGTGTAAAACAGGCCTTGTACACAGACAGCCTACCCAGCCACCACAGTAGTCCTTACCCTGCACCAACTGTCCAAAATTAATTTAATGGATAACCTTTTTGAACTTTGTCTTTGAAGTTTGTTGACCTTAGACCCTTGGCCCCTTTCCCCTAGGCTTTCACCTTTGAACTTGGGTATCGATATGAATGGGGTCTTTTTATGATAGGGTTTTGAACCTTGTCCTATGGATATCTGGGATCGATATGCCCTTTGGCAGTGCATTTTGAAATAGCGATGTTGACCTCTGGGTGATCAAATTGGAAATGGATAATTTTGTAAATGAACATGTTTTAACAGATCATATCATAAGGGTGAATCACAATATGGTCTCTCTCTCTCTCTCTCTCTCTCTCTCTCTCTCTCTCTCATGTGCAGACTGTGGGGAGCGTGTGAACGGGGAGTGTGTGGAGATACTGAGTGAGTTTCAAACTTTTCCTTTTCTACTTTTATGACTTTGGATACTTAGAGTATTACTTAGAGTAGTTGTTATAGTGCTGATATATCAGCATAGCTGATAAAAAAAATGGGCTCAAATTCTGATGGTTTCTCTTGTTTGTCTGCTCGACATGCGTGCAAGTGCATGCCGGCATATGAATCAATATCTATTGAGAGTGTTTTGGTCGTTATTGGCAGGGAAATAGGTGCACAAAACATAATGCCCGTGTGGTTTGACTGTTCAGAATGTGTTTGTTCCAGTTTTACCTTTGTCTAATCTTTCGAAAAGAGTGATGTTGTCAAACGTACCTCCGTTCATTTCTGATAAAGCGCTCAAGTCTGTTTTAAGTCGTTATGGAAAATTGGTTGGGTCGATTAAAATGATTCCTTTGGGATTGAAAGCCCCAGAGTTGAAACATGTCATTCAGGCGTCAGGCTTTGATGATACTAAATGCTTGAGGTGTCTGTTAAATTGACAGTGCTTGGTAAGGATTATACGATCTTTATCAGCACTGACTCTATGAAATGTTTTGTTTGTGGAAAACATGGTCACATTAAAACAGCTAGAGAGGCTCAAAATGCAAAGAATGTTTCGGAATCCAATTCAGTGCAGATTTCAAATGCTCCGGAGAATAATGATTCGGTCGGACTAACTAATGGAAACGCAGCTGTTGATTTGAACGCTGAAATTTCCGTGCTGACTGAAAATGAAGAACAGTTGCATCAAAGTTGTAGTAATGAGATCACAGATGCGAAAATACCTGATACTAGACAGGGTGGAGCGAATGATAATGTGGAGACTGATGGGGAGTTGAGGAATTAGATCCAGCCTAAGCGTTATTGACTAAAGAAGTTTGTGAGTGCTGTCAGAAAAAGAGTAAAGAAAAGCCCCTAAATAGTTATCCATCAACATTGGGTTTTATTCTTTCTCTCTTTATTCATCCTGATGGTATATTTTAACATCGGATCCTTAAATATAAATGGCTTCAGGGATGTAAGAAAGAGAGTTACGTTATTTCATTACTTGCAGCTTTCTTACAAGAAACTCATACTGATGCATGTAATCAAGCAGACTGGATAAATGAATGGGGAGGGCAGTATTAGTCTTAGCCATGGCACAAATCTGAGTGCTGGTGTTGCATTTTTGATTTCAAAGCTTTCTTAGAAATAATACCTGGACGACTTCTGCGAGCAGATATAATAATAGATAATAATAGTTTTTTTTTTTTTATATATTTATGCTGCTAATATAGGAAGTGAGCGTGGTGTTTTTATTCTAAGGCTTTCTGAGGAGTTGTTGAAGTGTTCTGGAGATAAGATTGTTGTGATAGGTGGCGATTGTAAGTGTACTGTGGACCATACATTGGATAGAAACCATAAAGAACCTCATTTTAGTTCAGCAGATGTTTTTAAATCTTTAATTAACAGACATAATCTGGTAGATTTGTGGAGGGATGCTTATCCTCATGTTAGACAGTAAACTTGGTTAAAAGTTAATTCAAACAATGTATCTGCTGCAAGACTGGATCGTTTTTACACTGGGGAATGTAATAAAGGACGATTTTTTGGTAGCTGTATCTCACCTACATCTATGTCAGATCATCGTTATATTCCTATGTCTCTGTTCTGTCACCTAAACCCTATCAGTCACACTGGCACTTTAATAACAGATTACTTCAAGAAGACACTCTTTTGTTTTGTTTTTTAGAAGTCTTGGAGAGAAGAGAGATCTAGTTATACAGCTTTAAGTCAGTGGTGGGATTTGGGAAAAGTGCAGATAAAGGCCTTTTGTCAACAATATACAGCAAATAATACTGACAACTTGAAAACAAAGATGAAGATAATAGAACAAGAAATTCTTCAGCAAAGCATCCATAAAGAGGGAGGTGGATTATCTTCAGTTGACATCATTGAGAACAAATGCCTTTTGAAGGACTTATTGGTGGAACAGGAGAAAGAACGATGAAATGGATGCTCCGACTGCCTTTTTTTTTTAGACGGGAGCAAAAGTCAAAAGAGCAGAATTTTTTTCACACATTAAGACATCCTAATGGCAATGAAACTACTAATCAAGGAGAACCATGATGGCGGCGAGAGTACATCGCGAGGCTCGGGGTCTCTCCAGATTCTGCAATGTTGCGGTATATTTCTTGCTCATTTCGGGTCTGTTCGTGCAGAACAGTTGTGCCTTTACATCGTACACCCGATGTGAGCTTTTGGATATTGGTTTGCGAATTTCCGACAGTTTTATGGACAACCTTCGACTCCTTCCTGAGATCACCAGAACACCCGATGCTATGCACTCTACCCGTCCAGGCGGAAGTGCTCGCAGGCGGCGTCGAGATCGTAAACAAAGGCGAGGGAAGCGCGGAGGACTAAGAGCTAAGCTAAAGCTAACACCACACCGGCTCTCTTTACCCAGCATTTTCCTTGCCAATGTACGGTCGCTGGTGAACAAAATGGAGGAGATTCGACTCAATATCACACACAGCAAGAGATTTTTGAACTGTAACGTTTTAATAATCACGGAAACATGGTTAAACAGCGGAATACCGGACAACGCTATTGAGCTAGCGGGACGCCACACACTCCGAACGGATAGAACATTAGATGGCTCCGGTAAGACCAGAGGTGGTGGATTGTGTATTTACATTAACAAAGCTTGGTGCACAAACTCTGCTATTGTTGGGAGACATTGTTCAGCTAACCTTGAGTTTCTCATGGTTAAATGTAGACCGTTTTATCTACCGCGGGAGTTCAGTTCCACCATTATAACTGCAGCCTATATTCCCCCGGATGCTGATGCTAAGCTTGCTATGAAAGAACTTCACGCAGCCATCAGTAAACAACAGACTGCTCACCCGGAAGCTGCGTTTATTGTTGCTGGTGATTTTCATCATTTAAACTTAAAGTCAGTGCTACCGAAATTTCACCAGCACGTGTCCTGTCACACCAGAGGAAACAAAACTTTAGACCATGTTTACACAAACATGGCTGGAGCTTACGTTGCGACACCCCTCCCCCACCTGGGACAGTCAGATCACCTTTCTTTGTTCCTCACCCCCAAATATGCACCCCTCATCAACCGTGTGAAGCCATCAGTGAAGACCATCAAGGTGTGGCCTGAGGGGGCAGATCTCATACTCCAGGAAAGGTTTCTACACACAGACTGGAGTATGTTTGCTTCCCAAGCCACCAGTGGCTCTCACACAGACATTGACTGCTACACCTCCTCTGTACTGGATTATATCAATACCACCACTGACAGTGTTACAACCCAGAAGCAGATCACCACATACCCTAATCAGAAGCCATGGATGAACAGGGAAGTGCGACTCCTGTTGAAGACGCAATGCTGCCTTCAGATCAGGAGATGCACAAGCCTACAGCACATCCAGAGCAAACCTGAAGAGGGGCATCAAAGAGGCCAAGCACTGCTACAAGCTAAAGATAGAGGGACACTTTTCCAACTCTGACCCTCGACGCATGTGGCAGGGCATTCAGGCCATCAGTGACTACAAACCCACCCACTCCACCCCCGCAGCCACTGACATCAACTTCCTGAACGAGCTAAATTACTTTTATGCTCGCTTTGAAAGGGACAACAGAGAAACTGCCACCAAGGCCAAACCCTCAGCTGACCACTCGCCAATCACACTCTCCTCCACAGATGTCTGCAATGCACTGTGCCAAATCAGCCCGCACAAGGCTGCTGGACCAGACAACATCCCTGGACGCGTACTCCGGGCATGTGCAGAGCAGCTCGCTGGGGTTTTTACAGACATTTTCAACTTGTCTCTTGCCCAAGCAACTGTACCAACATGCTTTAAATGCACTTCCATTGTGCCAGTGCCAAAACACTCTAGCCCGATGTGCCTTAACGACTACCGCCCTATAGCACTCACACCCATCGTTATGAAGTGCTTTGAGCGGCTGGTCTTGGCACATCTAAAAGACTCTCTACCATCCACATTGGACTCACACCAGTTTGCCTACCGTAGCAATAGGAGCACAGAGGATGCAGTTTCCTTGGCACTGCACTCTGTGCTCACACATCTGGACAATAAGAACACGTATGCACGTATGCTGTTTGTTGACTTCAGCTCAGCATTCAACACTGTTATCCCAACCAAGTTAATAGCCAAACTTGGAGACCTGGGCATCAACACCTCAATGTGCAACTGGATATTGGACTTCCTGACCAACAGACCCCAGAATGTTCGATCAGGCTCCACCTGCTCCACCTCCATCACACTTAATACTGGTGTACCACAGGGCTGTGTGCTAAGCCTATTTCTCTACTCCCTCTTCACCTCCGATTGCAAGCCTGTGTATGGATCTAACTCCATCGTTTGCGGACGACACTACGGTGATTGGACTCATCAGCAACAATGATGAGACTGCCTATAGGGAGGAGATCCAGCACCTGGCCACATGGTGCACTGAAAACAATCTGCTCCTCAACACCACCAAAACGAAGGAACTCATCGTGGACTTCAGGAAAGAGTCAAGAGGCACACACGACACCATCCACATCAATGGAATGGCTGTTGAGCGTGTCTCCAGTTTCAAGTTCCTGGGGATCCACATCTCGGCGGACATGTCCTGGACAACCAACACCTCCAGCCTGGTCAAGAAGGCTCACCAGCGTCTTTTCTTCCTGAGGACACTGAGGAAGAATCAGCTATCCTCGGCTATACTGGTGAACTTCTATCGCTGCGCAATAGAAAGCATCCTGACCAACTGTGTTACAGTATGGTATGGGAGCTGCTCTGTTGCAGAGCGCAAGGCACTGCAGCGGGTGGTGAAAACCGCCCAGCGCATCACAGGGACTCCACTACCTGCCATCGACCACATCCAGAGGAAACGCTGTCTGCATCGAGCTCGCAGCATCCTTAAGGACTCCTCTCACCCAGCCCACAAACTGTTTTCTCTCCTGCCCTCCGGTAGGCGTTTCAGGTGCCTCCGGACCAGGACCAGCAGACTAAAGAACAGTTTTTTCCCCAGAGCTGTCTCTTTATTGAACTCTAACCCTCGTTGATCCCACTCCCCTTATATACTGCTAACCTTCCTCTCCCCCCCCACATCTGCCTTCACTTTGTTATTTGCACTACTGGATGTTCATTTGCACTATCGACTGTTTATTACAGTAACACCTGTACATATTTGCATCTTGCACTACTATACCTAACTAGAATATGCTCATTTGCACTATATCGTCCATTGCTATACTGCCCATCTTAGCCTAACATATCATTATATACATCTATCTGTAAATTCTGTTTATAGTAATATCCATCTGTATATTATATTCAGTACATATCTATCTGTAAATTCTGTTTATAGTAATAGCCATCTGTATATTATATTCATAGTACATATTAACCTATAAAATTCTATTTATAGTAATAGCCATCTTTATATATATTCAGTACATATTCATGTCCTGCACTTATGAAACCACTGTATATCCTGCACTTGCTGCTATTGCACTTCTGGTTAGACCTAAACTGCATTTCGTTGCCTTGTACCTGTACTTGTGTAATGACAATAAAGTTGAATCTAATCTAATCTAATCTAAAAAATGATGGCTTCTGCCTTGTCTTTTTATGAGAAACTTTATCAATCAGAGCTCTGTGATGAAGCAGCAGTTGATGAATTTCTTCTAGAACTTCCACAATTGTCTAAAGAAGAGAAGATGGAAATGGAAGGAGTTTTCAAGTGCTGTGAAGGGATTGAACAGTGGAAAATCTCCTGGGCTGGATGGTCCCTTGCTGATTTTTTAAAAAGCTTTTGGGATGATTTGTATGATGTTTTTTTAGAGTCATTTAATTAAGGCATTTTACCCTTAAGCTGTCAAAGAGCAGCTGACATTAATCCCCAAGAAAGGAGATCTTGGATTCTTAAAGAATTGTCGTTGCTGTGTACAGATTTCAAAATCCTGTCAAAAGCTATAACTAACAAGTTGAAGAGATGTATGGCAACTATAATTCATGAGGATCAGTCGTACTGTATCCCTAAACGGACGATTTTTAACAACTTTTTTTTGATAAGAGACATTATTGCAGTTGCCAAAAAACACCAAATTGACATCGGACTCTTTTCTTTAGATCAAGAGAAAGCTTTTGACAGAGTGGACCATTTATATTTACTAAAGACTCTGAAGGCCTTTGGCTTTGGTTCACAATTTGTCTCTTGTATCAAACTGCTATACAGTGAAACATCTAGTATGCTGAGGATTAATGGTTGTTTAACCAGACCTTTCGCAGTAACGAGGTATACAGCAAGGATGCCCTCTTTCTGGACTTTTTATATTCAATTTCTATCGAGCCTTTGTTGTCATACTTAAGGAAAAGATTATGTGGATTTGGTGTTCCTGGTTTTTCAGAAATCCCACCTAAACTTACAGCTTATGCTGATGACATAACTGTATTTATTAGAAATATTACACCGAGGATATGGATGCCTTGACTTCTAGTCTAAAAACATTTCAAAAAGCCACATCTGCTAAAATTAACTGGGAGAAGTGCACATCCCTGCTACTAGGCGAGTGGCGAAACATGGACCCTCCTCGACTTCCAGAACAATGTGAATGGACTAAAAATGGTTTTAAAGTTCTTGGAATATATTTAGGAACTGATATTTATATAAAAAAGAATTGGGAAGGCCTAGTTGACAAAGTTGTGGGGAGACTACTGTACTAAGCAGAGACCAGGAGACGTTGGGATATCTTTCAAGCAGACGTTACTCTTTATTGAGAGACGCTCTGTTTGGTCGCTGTAGTCATCCGACAAGTCTAACTCAAACAGTATAAACACTGCAATTTATCCACATTTCAGGGGGAGGGATTCACACAGTAGAGGAGGAGACAATCTAAACAAAAGAATGCAAATGTTGTATAGGTAAAGGGACCCGATAAAGGGACCCGCCCCAAACATTAGAGTGTCCAATCAGTAGAACAGTGTCATTCAAATGCATAGATGCTAATCCAATCACAGTATTCACATTATCATAGAGACAGAAGCACAACTGTGCTCTGTCATACCAAATGGTCAGGAAGTGCATAAAGACAAAAGACTTATGTCTCAAACACCTGGGCTGATTAACTTGATCTTCATAGAATGTCGTCAATCTTTATCTCAAAATGTTAAATACAATGTTCTTAAATTTGTAATCCCACACTACAGAAGTGGAGATGGATCCTCCCAAAGTTATCTTATAGAGGGAGATGTTTGATTGTTAATAATTTAGCAGCTTCAATGTTGTGGCACAGATTTACAGTGTTAGGTCCTCCTGAAGAGCTACTAGTTGTGATTCAAAAAGCCTTTGTCAATTTTTTCTGGGATGCCTATCATTGGCTTCCTCCTGGAGTTTTATATCTTCCAGTGATAGAAGGAGGACAAGGTCTAATAAATTTGGAAGCAAGGGTTAAGACAACGAGGCTTCAAACACTACAAAAGTTATTGTACTCTTCAGACAAAATACCTTTTATTGCATTTGGTTTGTCTTAATCAGTTTAAATAAGCAGTTGTTCTTTATTGAGAAATCTTTTGTTTCAAGAGTAAATGTTTCTTTATCTAGAAAGGATGAAAAGGCTTAGAAAGGACGATGAACATTATGGTGTTTTAGAACCATTATTCTTTAATCCTCTTTTTAAAACCAACTTTCCAATTTGGAGTTCAGTGGTTGATAGTGATAGTGGTTAGTGTAAAAGACCTCACTGATTTTACAAAAGGTCAATGGTATGTGGCTAAATCAATAGCTGATAAAGTTGGGTTCAGATCAGAGAGATATGTTGAAGGGCTAATTGAGGATCTTAAAAAATCTTTTCCTCAAACTTTCTTGACTTATGTAAACAATTTTATTGGAAATGGTGAAATGTCTTTGTTATTTCCGGATCTTAGAGTTTGAAGATGTTATATTGTATGTGTGTGAAATCCTTGTTTCACAGTTTATCAGTTTCTTCAGAAATAAGTCCATCATGGAGGTGTTTGTATAAGCCCCCTATTCCTAAGAGGTCTGGAGATCTCCAGTGGACACTTCTCCATTGTGCTGTGGCAACACATAGTTTCGTGTCAAAATTCAATGGAATGGTTCTATCGGCATGCCCTTTTTGTGATATTCTTGATACTGTTTTTCATTTATTTTGTGATTGTTTTAGATTAAATCTTTTGTTTGATTTATTGGATAAAATATTTACTAAGCTTGGCTAGATGTTTACAAAAAATATGTTTATTTTGGATGTGAAGTATAAGAAAGAATGGAAGGCACAGTGTACACTTGGCAACTTTCTAGTGGGACAGGCAAAGTTGGCCATTTGAAAATCCCACAAATGTAAAAATGATGGACAAAATACTGATTTGCTTGGAATGTTTAAATCTTTGGTAGAGTACAGTGTTGCTGTGGATCATGCATACTGTAAACTAACAAATAATATGTACTTCTTTGATGTGAGGTGGAGTGTGAAGAGTTATGGTTTAATTGGTCTTTTTTTTTCTTCTCTTCTTTTTCTTTTTACTGCAAACTGTAAAAAGATTGTTTTTTAAAAGATTATTTGTTTGATTAAAAGAGTTTTAAAAGTCTTAAAAAAGTCTCTCTCTCCCTCTCTACATACAATTGGTGATTGGTTCTGTAAAAGGATAGTATTTCATTTGAAAAGAAATGAATATAAATAAAATATATTAAATTTTTCAGACAACAGGAGAATTAATACCTTTATATGTTACGAATGAAAAGCCATATATAAAATCTCTCTCTCTCTCTCTCTCTGGTGCATGCTGGGAGTTTGTGGAGGGCCTGAGAGCGTTGCTGCTGAGGGCACTTTGTGATTCTTTTCACTGGCTTTTCTCAACAAAATTCTTTTTTTTTCGTTTCCCCTCCCTATATACACTCACCTAAAGGATTATTAGGAACACCATACTAATACTGTGTTTGACCCCCTTTCGCCTTCAGAACTGCCTTAATTCTACGTGGCATTGATTCAACAAGGTGCTGAAAGCATTCTTTACAAATGTTGGCCCATATTGATAGGATAGCATCTTGCAGTTGATGGAGATTTGTGGGATGCACATCCAGGGCACGAAGCTCCCGTTCCACCACATCCCAAAGATGCTCTATTGGGTTGAGATCTGGTGACTGTGGGGGCCATTTTAGTACAGTGAACTCATTGTCATGTTCAAGAAACCAATTTGAAATGATTCGAGCTTTGTGACATGGTGCATTATCCTGCTGGAAGTAGCCATCAGAGGATGGGTACATGGTGGTCATAAACGGATGGACATGGTCAGAAACAATGCTCAGGTAGGCCGTGGCATTTAAACGATGCCCAATTGGCACTAAGGGGCCTAAAGTGTGCCAAGAAAACATCCCCCACACCATTACACCACCACCACCAGCCTGCACAGTGGTAACAAGGCATGATGGATCCATGTTCTCATTCTGTTTACGCCAAATTCTGACTCTACCATCTGAATGTCTCAACAGAAATCGAGACTCATCAGACCAGGCAACATTTTTCCAGTCTTCAACTGTCCAATTTCGGTGAGCTCGTGCAAATTGTAGCCTCTTTTTCCTATTTGTAGTGGAGATGAGTGGTACCCGGTGGGGTCTTCTGCTGTTGTAGCCCATCCGCCTCAAGGTTGTGCGTGTTGTGGCTTCACAAATGCTTTGCTGCTCGGTTGTAACGAGTGGTTATTTCAGTCAAAGTTGCTCTTCTATCAGCTTGAATCAGTCGACCCATTCTCCTCTGACCTCTAGCATCAACAAGGCATTTTCGCCCACAGGACTGCCGCATACTGGATGTTTTTCCCTTTTCACACCATTCTTTGTAAACTCTAGAAATGGTTGTGCGTGAAAATCCCAGTAACTGAGCAGATTGTGAAATACTCAGACCGGCCCGTCTGGCACCAACAACCATGCCACGCTCAAAATTGCTTAAATCACCTTTCTTTCCCATTCTGACATTCAGTTTGGAGTTCAGGAGATTGTCTTGACCAGGACCACACCCCTAAATGCATTGAAGCAACTGCCATGTGATTGGTTGATTAGATAATTGCATTAATGAGAAATTGAACAGGTGTTCCTAATAATCCTTTAGGTGAGTGTATTAGTTTATAATTAGTGTAGGGAGGCAAAGAGGTTTTCTGCGTATGTGCACGGTTTGTAGCCGCTAGAATGGTGACACGCTGGACACTTCTAACCTGTCACTCCGAAACGGCTGCAGGTGTGTACCTGAGCCCAGGGTGACCGTGGAGGAACTGCTGCTGATTATCGGGAATAAACTAGGCTTCGATAACATTGTCTCGGCCTCGAGAATGAACAAGGCGGTGGTTGTGTTTTTAAAAACCGAAGCACTCGTTAATGAGTTGACTGTGAGCGGAATATAGGTGAAATAGACGTTCCACTCCAGCAACTAAAGTTACTGTATCCAGTGCTCCTCTGTTCATTTCTAATGAAGCCATTGTTAAAGAACTGTTAAGGTTCGGTAAGATTGCGAGCCCCGTTAAATCGGTCCCTCTAGGATGTAAAGACACCGCTTTAAAGCACGTGCTTTCCTTTAGGCGTCAGATGTTTCTTAGCTCTCTGGAGCAAACACTGGAGGTCTCTTTCCGTGTTATTCACGGAGAGAGCTTTTTTATGGTTTACGCAAGTACGGTGAGTTTAAGATGCTTTGAGTGTGGAAACTTGGGCCATAATCGCTTTACGTGTCCGTATAGAAATCTCGCGCCGATGGTAAAAACAATCACCATTAATCACCGATCAACACTGCAGAAGCTCAGAGATCTGAAGAACAGGATAACTATCTGATAAAGTTGTGACTGCTGATGTTGATGATAATGATCTGAGCGATGCTGAGGATATAGGTGTGAGTAGTGATGCTGTACAGGTAGCTGATGTACACTCACAGTACACTGATGATGGAATGAAAGATGATGAGTGGGCTGAGATGACTAAAGAGGCTGAGAAAGATTTGTATAGTGTTGAGCAAATCAATTATTTTCTAGATCAAACAAAAGGTAAAACAGGGGTTGAGATAAGTGCTTCAGTAATTTGGGCTAGGAAGGTCAACAGCTATGAACTTACTCAACAAAAAACATACCTTCTCAAAAAGCATTTAACTACTGTTAAATCAGGTAAAAGGCTAGGAAAAGCGAGGGGAAAATCTAAATGATCACTATGGCTGATAACTCTTCCTTTCATCTCTTCTGCTTTCTCTTTTTTTCTCTTTTCCTTATGGAGATTTTGAGGATGGGATCTCTTAATATTAATGGGATGAGGGACGGGAGAAAGAAGGAGTGACTTTCAGAAGTTACTGGGTTGAAAGACTTAAGTGTTACTTTTTGCAAGAAACTCTCAGTACTTGCAGTAATAAAGTTAACCGGGGTCTGTGGTGGAAGGGAGAGCATGCTCTCAGTCATGGTACTACTTTAAGTGCTGGGGTTGCTGTTCTTTTTTCTCCTACGTTTAATGTCATAATTGTATCAAAGTAGTACCAGGAAGGTTTTTAATTTTTAAGGCTGAAATCAGTAATTAAAATGTCCTGTTTGTAAATATTTATACTCCCTAATGTTGGAGCGGAAAGAAAATTATTCTTTGCTAAGTTAGAAAACAATCAAAGAAGAAAGTGAAGACTTTTTTATTGTTGTAGGGTGAAAGTGAATAATGAGAGGATTTCTGCTGCCTGTTTTTATATATCTTGTAACCTAAAAAAAAGAGTTGTTAATACAGAAATGATCCCTAATATACTTTCTGATCACAAGCTTGTTACAGTTGGGTTTACCTCGTCTAAAAGTGTACATAAAAGCTACTATTGGCATTTGAATACTAAACGTTTAGAGGATAAGTCCTTTTGTGAAGATGTTTTTAGGAGGCATGGCAAATCATTTTGAAAACATTATTCAGCGGTGGGAAGTTGGCAAAACGCACATAAGAGACTTCTCTCAAAAATATACTGCTTCCTCTTTAAAACGGCTGGAAACAAATTGCTGATATTGAAATGAATATGACTGTTAATGATGTTAATTTAAAAATCATCTAAGAGCAATACTGGATGAAAATGGTAAAGGGGCTCTTATAAGAAGCCGCTATTTGAATTTGAAGGACATGCACTTTTTACTTTTTTAACCTAGAGCGTAAAGTGGGTCAGCAGAAACAAATGCTTTCACTGAAGGACAATAATGGACGTCACATCAGACCCGCTGGAGATGCGAAGAATCGCTGTTGATTTTTATTGTACGCTGCTGAAAGCTCAGATAAACATTAGTGAACTGTTAAGAGATTTACCTGTTTTATCGGAAGAACAAAACATTTTATATCTCTTTTGAGGAAGTCTCTCTAGCTTTGATGGGTCTGTCTTCAGACTACCAGCAGAGTATTACAAGACTTTTTGGCCAATTATAGGCCATGACTATTTTAAAGTGTTTTAGAAATGTTGCCATGAAGGAATTCTCCCAACTAGCTGTCAACGTGCTGTTCTGTCATCGCTCCAGAAAAAGGGTGACTTAACACTCCTAAAGAATGGGAGACCTGTTGCAATTTTGTGTACAGATTTTTTTCAAAGGTTTCAGCAAAGAGATGAAATATTGTCCTGCATGAAATTATACACAAAGATCAGTCATATTGTGTTACAAATTGGTTAATTACAGATAATCTTCATTTAATTAGGGATGTTTTTTATTTTGCCCATTGCAATGATGTTATTATGAGCCTTTTATTTTTAGATCAAAAAAAGGCTTTCAATAGGGTTGATCATGTTTTTCAGTTTGACACCCTTAATGCTTTTGGTTTTGGGAAAAGATGTATTTCTATGATCAAACTTCTATATACTAAAGCAACATGTATGATTAAAATGGGTGGTGGGTTAAGCATCCCTATAAATGTAAGACGAGGTGCCCAATTTCAGGACAATTATATAGTATTGTAATTGAACCATGAATCGCTCCATTAAATTATCTGCATATGCTGATGATATCACAATTATAATCAGAGAGCAAAGTGATATTCAGGTACTTAAAGAGGCTTTAGAGTGTTATGGTAAAGCCTCATCAGCTGTAGTCACCTGGAGCAAAAGTGATGCTTTATGGTGTGGAAGGGTTTCTAAAGGTCCAATACTTCCTGGTGGGTTACAGTGGGGGAGAACATTTAAAGTTTTTTAAATAGGTTATTATAGGGACAGAAGAGTATAGGGATACAAACTGGGAGGGCCTTGTGGAGAAAGTGTGTGCTCGGTTGTCCTGCTGGAACTGGTTGCTGCCCCAGCTGTCCTATAGGGGGAGGGTTCTGGCGTGTAACAATCTGGTTGCTTCTTCATTATGGCACAAAATGACGATACTAGAACCTCCTGAAAATCTGGTGAGAGAAATACAGCAGCGGCTAGTAGACTTCTTCTGGTCGGGACAGCATTGGTTGAAGGCTTACCTAGACGATAAGGAGGTCAGGGGCTGATTGAAATCAAATCGAGAATAAAGGCTTTTAGGATCCAGACAACACAGAGATTACTCTATGGCGTGGGTGTGAGCTGGGTTGTGCCCTCCTGAGAAGAGTAGGAAACATGGGACTAGACCTTCACCTGTTCCTGAGGAATCTTTTTGTCTTGACTGAGTCTTTTTTACAGATCACTCTTTAAATCATGCACCCTTTTTAAGTTCTCACGGATGAAAGTGACGCTCAGAACTTGTGGCTAAATGAAGAGCCACTGTTCTTTAATTCTGCTCTGGATGTGGATGTTCTTAAATCAGACACTCTTAGAAAAGCCATGTGGGCAGCAAACATCATAAAGACTGGACATTTACGAGTCAACAAAGAATGGATTAACCCTGGGAATTTAGTTTTAAAATCTATCAGACTGGTAAAATAATTGAGACTTTACCTCAGGATTACAGACTGGCAATGGAAAGTTTTGATAAAGAGAGATTGATAACTGATTTTCCACAGCTGCTTTTTTTCACCAGAGTATGGTATATGGCAAGAGAAAGAAGGTTGCTTGCTGTCTTTCAAGACTCTTCAGCCAAAGTTTTTTGGCAATGCTGATAAGAAAGACATTTACATTATGTGTGTGAAATCATGGCATCTTAAAGCACTAGAGACTGTCAGCGTGTCCAAATGGCAGGAGCTTTTTGGGCCAGGTGACTGTTTAGCAAGTGTATTGTTGAGCAATTAGAGACGCTGATCGAAAACGCTGTCGATATAGCAGCATCTCAAAGTTTGTATAGATTGACGCAGATACATGCATTAAAGCAGGGGTTTTCAAACTGGGGTCCGGGGACACCCAGGAGTCCTCCACTTCCACCTACGTCACGTGACCTTTCTGACGTGATGACGTCATACGCCGTGAAGAAGCACAACACCGAAGTCGAGCATTTGAGGTTAAAAAGTATATCTTTTTTTTTTTTTAAATGTCCGATGGTTTGTCTAGATAAGACTCTATTCCTCTGGGATCATCAGAGCCTCTGAAGCCCTTCCTCTGAAACTGCATTGATTTGGACCTTCAGCCGTTGGTAGTTCTAGGATGTTTTCCGCAAAAATCTTAATTTTGGATGACATGGGGGCGAGTAAATTATCAGGAGATTTTTATTCTAAAGTGAATACTAATACTTTAAGATTATGTACAAGTCATCACTTTTACCAATAACTGGAATAGAATTTAAAAAATTGTTTGCTACGAATATTTTTCTATTAACCTATTAGTCTGCCTTTACATTGCTTTAATGTGTTACAAGTATTTTAACATATATCTTCCAGAAAACCAGAAAAAAAGGGTTTTGTTCATTTCGTTTGTTAAGTCATTACATTGTTTGGATCATAAGAAACAAATGGAATAAAGAAATCCAGTATGTTATGCTATGTCCACCACCATGACCCATTTATTAAGAAAATTAAAAGACATGAATAGGCAAAAACAATGGGATTTTTTTTTCATTCACCAATTCATTTTTAAGTTTAAGCTTTTTTATCCGAAATTTGTATTGTATAAATATGATTCTCAACAAAGTTATGAAAGATAAAACATAATGATTTTAAATACCATTTTGCATGCAATATGCGTGTAAACATGGCCATTCCCATTATATGCAATGCATCTATACACTGTATCTAATTTGCATATTAATGTTTGTCATACTTGCACTTTTTTTTCCCCGCAAAAGCATTAAAAAAAATGAAAAGCAGTATTAGCTAATCAAAATCCATAAATCTCCAAATTATTTGGGGGAAAAGCTGTGACAAATTAATAAAATTTGGGCAACGATATTCAGAAAGATTCAATTCTTTTACAGTTAGTTCCAGTTCTTGATTCTGATTGGGCAATAATTGTGTTTTATTCACGATAAAACACGGCTATGACTGCTTCACCCAGCGGTTCTGTGTATCACTAGACAACACCCGTAGCAACCATTCTTAGCAACGTAAACCTATGATTGTTGTCATTGATGGGCTATTGTTAATTGAAGCACTGTATTATGTGAAAGAGAGAGAACGATTGAGCGACTTTATAACCTGCATTTTCCTTCAGGTCAGCCGTATGTCCATAATAAAAAATCGGTTTGAATGTCCACTGCGATATATGGTCATTTTAACAATTAATGGGTTTTGCTGTGCCTGCAGTAAATAAACCTATAATTGATCACAGATTGCTATTGAAAATCTTCAGATCTTTCATTTCTTACCTACAATCCTGTGAAATTCTTGTGGGACTGGTTATATTAAACTAGAGAAATTCTTTACTTTTTTACACAAGGTTGTGAGTTTGTTTTTACATTACTATATTTGCACATTGTTGCACATAACCTTGTGACCTTTTAACATGACCTCATGTGACTGACTTACTACATGTTTTTGGAGCATTCATCTTTATTCAAGTAATAAGTATTTACAAATAAAATAATGAATGGGTAAAATTGGTAAGGAAAAAATGCAAATATGAGATTTCAGTGCTGTTGTTATATTTCTTCATGATATTTTGATTACATTATTTTAAAAGTTTAGGTGTGGATTTAAAATGTTTCTGCATAATGTACAGTAACCTAAATTCATCTCAAATGCATCGTTTTTAACCAAATGACCAAATGATACAGGTTCCTATAAAATGCCATCTCATTAACCAGACTATTTGTCCCCATAAACACATTCAAGAAATTGACAAATTATATGAATGCTTGTGTGTCTGAATCAGTGTTTTTTGCTCATTAGATTTACCTGTGCAGCTCCATGAAGACTGAATGAATCATGGAGGACACACGAACATTGACTGGAGATTTTTCCGCAGAATGCAGGTACATCAGCATCTTAAAGAAAATACATTATATGACGCATAACTGGACTTGGATTATCTAAATTTCAAAATTCATTTGTTTTGGAATCTCTTGACTCTTCCTCATCTTTGGGCCTTTAAAATCGTGACACATGTAATATCAGTTATATGAATTATTTTCTGTATTCTATTAAAGTCGATTCCTAGAGAAATGAAACCCACCGGAGCCCATGAAGAGTACCCAGAATGCATGTAATCACTGAGACAATGTTGAGTCAGTGTTGATTCGTCAATGCTAATTGCATTGACTTAACTTTACAAAGTGATGTTGCTTCAGTATCACTCTTTTAATGCTGAAACAATGGTGAACAAAAATCAATGGTAAGATTGATTCTACATCACTGCTGTTAAATCAACACTGAAATTAACAAAAAATAATCTTTGGTAATATTGTTTGATCAATGTAACAATGTGATCTAAAACTAAATCACTTGAAAATACACTCAAAAAAATTATACGTTATATATTTTTATGTCAACTGGTTCCACGTAACTGGGTTATGTTGAATTTAATTAACATTGTCTATTTCAGTAAACTTAAGTTTCTTACATAAGGTTAATTTAACGCCATTTAGTTGAATCAGGTTAACATTCTTAATTTTGTCCAAAACTATTAAGTTCAATTATTCTAAAATTAATATCAAACAAAAACCAAAAAAAGTAATCCAGTTTAATTGATATTTTTATTTACAAACATTTACAAATGTTATCTAACAAAAAAACCTTTTACAAAATCTTATAGCCAGAAGATGGTTTTGTTACATTCATGGCATGCACAAAGTAGTTGTTTTTTATTATTAAAACAACTTTAATTGTTATCAGCAGGTCCTCAGCCCACGCACATGCTCTACACCACCATGGTAACCTCCAAAAACACTAACATACCACAATCTCTTTTAAATATAAAAATACAAGAACATTAAACATTAACAAGTCTCACAATCTTGATGAAAAAAATGCGTACAATGACATTTTATATCAACATCACACTCCGTATCCAGTCCTGTGCAAAGCATGATGGGAAGGGAAAATCCTGTCTCTGGTTTCTATAATGTAGTTTTAAAACAACTAAAATCATTTATGTACTCTCAACTCAAATGGATTAAGTAATGTGGTTGAAAAGAATTGTGTTGGATTAACTTAATTTACTTAAGTAAACTGAACAAGCATCAAATGTTATTTTCGACCTAGTTAACTGAAACATGTTCTTTCAAAATGAAAATATTGAGTTGAGCTAAAACGCAACTGTTTCAAGTAAGTTTAACACAATGCAATTTTGTTTGAATGAGAAACCTAATACAATGGTGTTAAATGAAAATTATTTTTTAAATAAACTGAACAACATTTTTTTGAGTGTACAACTAAAATGTAACGACAACATAAAACAATTTTGCAAACAACATTAATATTTAAACTACACTTCAATGGTGCATCAACACATTCCTGATTATTTCAAAGTTTGGGGGAAACCTTTTAAAATATAAATGATACCTTTCAAGCAGTTGAGTCAATGTATTTTATTTAACAGTTTAACACCATCAATGAAAAAAGCATTAGAACCTTTAAAAATTAAATTAGCTTCAGAAGTCTGATGTGATTATAACTACAGGCGGTCCAGCGGTTCAGGTTTTATAAAGCTGTCTTGCATCAGACGACTGCCTGTTTTCCTTTGGGCTCTCTGAAATCTCAAAAAGAAAGCACGATATTACTTAAGAACAAGTCAATTCAGTTGTCATAGTCACATTAAAGAATGTTAACTTGCCTGACTGCAGAACGGGACTTGCCTGACTGCATTGTGCCAAGTGTAAAGTTTGGTGAAGGGGGATTATGGTGTGGGGTTGTTTTTCAGGGGTTGGGCTTGGCCCCTTAGTTCCAGTGAAAGGAACTCTTAATGCTTCAGCATACCAAGACATTTTCCCAACTTTGTGGGAACAGTTTGGGGATCGCCCCTTCCTTTTCCAACATGACTGCGCACCAGTGCACAAAGCGTCGGTCCATAAAGACATGGATGAGCGAGTTTGGTGTGGAGGAACTTGACTGGCCTGCACAGAGTCCTGACCTCATCCCGATAGAACACCTTTGGGATGAATTAGAGCAGAGACTGCGAGCCAGGCCTTCTCGTCCAACATCAGTGCCTGACCTCACAAATGCGCTTCTAGAAGAATGGTCAAAGATTCCCATAAACACACTCCTAAACCTTGTGGAAAGCCTTCCCAGAAGAGTTGAAGCTGTTATAGCTGCAAAGGGTGGGCCAACTCCATATTAAACCCTACGGATTAAGAATGGGATGTCGTTAAAGTTAATGTGCATGTAAAGGCAGGCGTCCCAAAACGTTTGGCAATATAGTGTATCTAATTACAGTCAGTAACAACACAAATCAAGCACAATTAGCAAGCACGCAAAACAAAGGAACAGAGAAATAATAAGGTAGATGCACCATTGTTTGAAACTATGTCAGGTGGTTTAACAAACAAGACTTCTGTATAGGATGCACCTGTGTTTTCTCTCTAATGAGGATGCATCAGTTAGACTACTGAGAAATGCACATGCAAAACCAAAATGGGCCTTTACGCCCCATTGATTGGGAAACACCCACTAGTGTTCTGCAGAGATACACACCTGTATGATCTTGTGCTCATCAACTGCATGCGTGCTGTCGATTTTCATCAAAATTGCAATGCTGATCCAACATACTTTAAACGTTAAAATTTAAATCTCAACCAAAATGATGGTTTGGATCAAAACTCAACATTATATCAATGTCACCATGCTATCTGGGTGATCAGTCTATGGACAAACGAGTAGAATTTAAGGGAAAACAAACATCAACTGATCTGAGGTACAGTACAACATTTTGTCTAGACCGATAAATATCCTTGTGTAATGGTAACATTTATGAAGCTTCTCTTGGGAAGACAAGCTTCTCTGTGACGTTTATCTCCCATTAAGAAAACAAATATCTCAAGATTTCAGTGAAAAATGAAACTGCTTGTGGTGAAAACTGGAACTGCGGCATGCTCTCATAGAGAGCCATTGGGGCCGATTTCTGGCTGCCCGCTTGTTTGTTAGGTAAACACACCCTACGTAAACCTCACTCCTATATGGCTGAATAATGCCAAGGACATTAGAATTCTGCCAAAAGTGTCTGATGTGTTCAGCGATTAGAATATAAAGCTTATAAAATGGTTATCATAAACCAGCGCTAAGACCCAGAATCTGCCCTACCTAAATGTATGGCCAGGAGCCGCTACAGATTAAATCCTAAGCATCTTAAAGACATTTTCTAAATGTCTACTTAACATCTCACAGGAAAATTTTAAGAGATGTTTTGCAAATTAACAAATACTCTAAAACAAAGACATCTTCCAAATGAAAATGCACACAACAAATAGATGTCTCTGCAATGTGCTTTTTACAATACAGATTGTTTCAAAGCAGGAAAATAATGCAACAAAATTTGATTCGGCTGTACAGACTTTAACCCTAGTTCCCTGAGAAGGGAACGAGATGCCACGTCAATGACATTTTGGGAACGCAGTGACGCCAAGAAAGGATGAAACACTCCCGGAAACAACCGGCCCTAACCCTAACCCTAGCTTCAAAATTAGCCGAAGTAAGTCAATCCCAGGGATGAAGGAAGTATGGCAGGGCAACCCAGTGTCTCGTTTCTTTCTTAAGGAACTAGGGTTACAGTCGTAACCTGAGATGTTCTCTTTCGTTACCTTTCGTCTCCATCAATTCTTGCGCTACTCCTATTTAGCCAAATAATGAAAAAGAACAAAATTGCTTGCCACAGCTATGCAGACGACACCCAGATCTACTTAGCACTATTGCCTAACGACTACAGCCCTATTGACTCCCTGTGAAAATGCATTGACAAAGTTAACAGTTAGATGTGCCAGAAATTTCTTCAGTTAAACGAATAAAAAACTGAAGTCATTGCATTTGGAAAGAAAGATGAAGTTGTCAAGGTGAATGCATACCTTGACGCTAGGGGTCAAACAACTGAAAATCAAGTCAGGAATCTTGGTGTGATTCTGGAGTCGGATCTTAGTTTCAGTAGTCATGTAAAAGCAATAACTAAATCATCTCTTACTATCATCTCAAAAATATTGCAAGAATTAGATGCTTTGTTTCCAGACAAGAACTAGAGAAACTTGTTCATGCTTTCATCACCAGCAGAGTGGATTATTGTAATAGACTCCTCACTGGCCTTCAAAAAAAGACCATAAGACAGCTGCAGCTCATACAGAATGCTGCTGCCAGGATTCTGAGCAGAACCAGGAAATATGAACATATCACACCAGTCCTCAGGTCTTTACACTGGCTTCCAGTTACATTCAGAATAGATTTTAAAGTACTGTTACTTGTTTATAAATCACTCAATGGCCTCGGACCTCAATACATTGCAGATATGCCTCACTGAATATAAACCTAATAGATCACTCAGATCATTAGGATCACATCAGCTAGAAATACCAAGGGAAAAATAGCAAGGAGAGTCTGCTTTTAGCTATTATGCTAGCCACAGCTGGAACCAGCTTCTAGAAGAGATCAGATGTGCTCCAACAGTGGCTACTTTCAAATCCAGACTCGTATCTGTTTAGCTTTGCATTTACTGAATGAACTCTGTGCTACAGTGCATCCAGAAAGTATTCACAGCGCTTCACTTTTTCCACATTTTGTTATGTTACAGCCTTATTCCAAAATGGATTTAATTTATTATTTTCCTCATAATTCTAAAAACAGTACCCCATAATGACAACGTGAAAGAAGTTTGTTTGAAATCTTTGAAAATTTATTAAAAATAAAAAACAAAAAAAATCACATGTACATAAGTATTCACAGCCTTTGCTCAACTTTGTTGAAGCTCTTTTGGCACCAATTACAGCCAAGTATTTTTGAGTATGATGCTACAATTTTTGGGCAGTTTCTCCCTTTCTTCTTTGCAGGACCTCTCAAGCACCATCAGGTTGGATGGGGAGAGTCAGTGCGCAGCCATTTTCAGATCTCACCAGAGATGTTCAATTGGGTTTAAGTCTGGGCTCTGGCTGGGCCATTCACAGAGTTGTCCCGTAGCCACTCCGTTGTTATCTTGGCTGTGTGCTTAGGGTCGTTGTCCTGTTGAAAGATGAACCTTCGCCCCAGTCTGAGGCCTAGAGCGCTCTGGAGCAAGTTTTCATCAAGGATATCTCTATATATTGCTGCATTCATCTTTCCCTCGATCCTGACTTGCCTGCCGCTGAAAAACATCCCCACAGCATGATGCTGCCACCACCACCATGCTTCACTGTAGGGATGGTATTGGCCAGGTGATGAGCGGTGCCTGGTTTCAAAGCAGACAAGCAGCTGATCAGATTTCCTTCACAGGGCAGCTCTGTGGACATAAGTAACCAGTGCCCTAACTGGACACAAAAGGTTAAACTTTTCCTGGTCCGGATCTCTGAAAGGACGAGGGCAGAAAGCTTGCAACACGATAGGCTACGGTACGTTGGTCGGCACCTTGGGGACATAGCCGGTTTAGTAGGGGTGTAACGATACACTCATGTTGCGATTTGATATAAATCACGATACTGAACTGTATATGTATCACGATATTTTAAGCCATTTTTTTTTATTATTAAATTATTATTATTGTATTATTATCAGGACCCACAAATATTCCCCCATTGCATTATTATACATTATATTCAACATTATACATAGTCGTTAGGGTTAGGGTTATGTCATTGAATCCGTAAACTTACATTTTTTTCCATCATGCATTATTCAGCTCTTAAAGGGACCACACTATATTCCTACTCGTTACATATTTTCCCCAGCCAAAAAAAAGGCTGCCCTCAGCCGTACACAGCAGAGTAAGCACTTGTACTTAACAACCACTCATACATGACTTAGTTGAAAAGTTAACAAGACATAGGGGTAGATAATGTACAGGCAGTACAAGCATACATGTTCACACAGCAAGTTTCAGTCGAGCTGTCAGTATCAACCCTCTTGTCAGCATTAACAGATTCCTCTGTCTGTTTGAGAATCAACATTTTCATTCAAAGGTAGTGACCTCTCAACACCACCATTGGAACTCGCTGTAGGCATGGCTGTGTCCCGTGAATGAAACAGCTGAAGACTTACTACATGAAACACGCCAGCATCTTCTCCAGTGTCCACATTCGAAAGGTTGTAGATGACACTTGACAGTTTCTTAGAGATGCGAAATGGTCCAGCATACACTGGGGCCAGCTTAGCTGTAAAGTTTGCATCAGTGTCAGATTTTGGATGAGTCTTAACCCTGACTAAGTCTCCAACAGCATATGACACTGTGCGTCACTTTTGGTCATAGTAATGCTTTCTTTTTGTATGGCTCGCCACCAGAGTGGCTCTGGCATGATAATGAGCAACTTAAGGAAGCTCTCAGGGTAAAGCATGTCAGGATCATCCACTCCATCCGCACTTGGTTGTGTTATCAAATCAAGTTGCATCTCCAACTCACGACCATATATCAACATTGCATGAGAGTGACCCGTGCTCTCATGGGGTGCAGTACGAAGAGCAAAACAGATTTGTGGAAGATACTTGTCCCACAAAGTGTGCTTGTCCCCCACATACGCACGTATGGCAGTTTTAAGCGTGCTGTTTACTCTCTCAGTGGCGTTTGTTTGTGGGTGGAACGCTGTTGTCAGCCGGTGTTCAGTACCAAGGGCAGCCACCACATGCTCAAAAAGATTGCTCACAAACGGTGTCCCACAATCTGATATGAGGGAGGTTGGCACACTATGCCGGGCAAATATCTCACTCAGCAACGTACTCGCTGCCACTTGAGCCGTCGCTGAGCGTACTGCACTCACTTCTACCCACTTTGAAAAGTAGTCAACGAAGACGATTAGATATTCGAAGTGGAACCACAAAATCCACACCTGTGTATTCCCAGGGTTTCACTGGTTTGATCGGAACCATCAGGCCTGCTGGTTTCCTTTGGCTCGGCTTCGTCAACTGGCACACAGGACATGATATAACGTATCTTTTCACATCTGCCGCCATTTTGGGCCAAAACAACCTTTGTTTTAGCCTGGCTAGCATTTTCGTCATGCCCAGGTGGCCAGCTGTAGGATGGTTGGATAATATTTGAGCACAGTGGTTCGAATTACTGTTGGGACATATAACTTAAGCTGCTTCATTGGGTGGAGACTGCAGGTTATCTTAGGGTCCCTGAAATAAAGCAGACCATCATGAATGACATGTTCATCGTCTGAGCTGTCAAGGTTTTGAAGAAGACTGCCAACCACTGGGTCTCCATTTTTTAACTGCCTCAACTGCTCTCTGTCTGTGATTGTGATTGAGGAGATCCAACCCAGCTATGACTGCATGCGGCAGAAGGATGTCAAGAGGCCCCTCACAATGTGGCAGTGGGCTGCGTGACAAAGTCTTTATTCTGAACACCCAGCCTGTGAATGATGTTAAAATCAAAATCCTGCAGGCGCAAAGACCATCTTGCCAGTCGTCCAGAGGGGTTGGGACGGGTCATCAGCCACCTTAGGCTGTAGTGGTCAGTATAAATGGTTACATGAAAGCTCTCAATGTAAGGTCTGAAATGTTTCAGAGCCCAAATCACTCCCAAACACTAAAGTCTCAGATTATTAAGGCCTCTGTAGTCTACATAAAAACCTGTGCTCCCCACATGGCTTTTTGACAATTACTACAGGTGCAGCTAATGGGCTGGAAGAAGGTCCAATGATGTTTTGACCCAAGTGTCCATCAAACAAGTCCCAAAAGTCTTTAAGAAGATCCCACAGTTTTTCTTTTTGTTCCCTTTTCAGACAAGCCATCTCAACTTTCTCATCCAGAGCAGACTGGCAGACATCCAAGAACATCAAGCTCAGATGCCTCCAACCACTCACTCAAAACCTCTTGGGGCGTAGATTCACCTAGGGTCACCGTCCTTGATGGGATGTCAATGCTAACTGATGCTCGCAGCATAAAATCCATCCCTAAGATGAGCGGAGAGGACAGATCAGGGATAATGACAAACCGATGGTAGAATTTTTTACCCTGGAGGCCAATGTTTAACCAGACAACCCCAGTAGGAATGCAAACAGCACTGTTGGCAAACTGAATTGGGGGAAAAGTCCAAGGTTGAACCTTTTAAGAATGCTGCAAGAAATTAGAAATCATATTTGTACGAACTGCCTAAAGTGAGGCACCGGTGTCCAACGTTGCGTTGATGGCCTTATGACAGAAATCGACTTTAACAATAAATGGTGTGTTCCAAAATGAAGGAGAAGTACGGTCCTCCACATGACCAAGGACAAGCGACTCAGGGGACATAAGGCTGGGTTGAGGCGCATTTATCTAGGGAGGATTGCCTTCCCCTTTGAAGTTTACCCTCTGCCAAAATGGATTTTGATTTGTCTCCTCTCTTTCTGTGTATGTTGCAGCTGTCTTGCCTTCGTTAGGGTTCTGTGGCTCATTCACCACTAGACTTGTCTGTTTTTCAGTTGATGGAAAAAATTATGTTTGTTGTGCAAGGTTGTAGTTTGGACAGTTTCTAGATGTGAAACATGGTGCAGAACACTTGAAACAGTAAGTCTCACGCACGTTCCTGCTTCTCTGTACAACTGGTTTATTGTGGCTGTCAGGGCCAAGAGCAGAGTGCAGTTTGTGGGCGCGCATCAAGAGATCTATGAATGAAGTGGTTTGCGCACTATACAGTGCAACTCTGTAGCGCTCAAATGCATGCTTGCAAATAAGATCAATCTGCTCCTGTTCAGGTGGTGGAGATTTCAGTTTCTTGAATTCAGATAACAGGTGTGCTACAAACCATGGAAATTATTCTCCTTGAGCTTGAACACGGTCAAGAATACCTCTCCAGACACTCTCTTGGTTATCTGATGGAAGGAACAGGCTATAAACCACTTCCTGGGCTCTTTAACTAAGAAACGTGGCAGTTCAAGCAACATTTGAGCATCACTGAGACCCAAAGAAGCTCTATAGGCGTCCACAAGAAGAAGCCATTCATCTGGTTGAACTCTTCCATTGTTCGCAAACACTGGGGGTTCCAGTCTCGATTGATGCAAGACTGAGGCTAAAGTTCTGGTTACATTGTTCAATTCAAGAGAGCTTTGAGCCAAGCCAAACGCATTTTCCATTCTGGCGTTCATTTCCGCTTCAAAGGACCGAGGCCCATGAGTTTGACCAGCTGGTGCTTGAGCATATGGCGTAGACGAAGCAACAGGCCTGACTCGTGAAGGCAATTGGCCTGACACGGGTACATGCAAGTTTTGTGTGCAACGGTCAATAATACCTCTCTGTAGATCAAGAGACTCACTCAGGCACCTCCGCAGCATTTCCACTTCCTTTTTCAATGACTCGACCTGCGTCTCCAGGCGATCCACTGGCACTGACACTGGCACTCTCCGCCTGGGTGGACACTCAAAGCATGCAGATAGGTCAGATAAGTCAGTCTCGTCGTTCACAACACGTCTTGCCATTACAACACAATTAGTTTGTATCAGAATAATATAAACTTCATGATGATGAATTAGAGCAATGACATTCAACAAACAATTCCAACTTGCATTAATTTCCTGAACGTGAATAGTAAAGCAACAAACAAAATATAAACAGTTGTGTGCCCCTTTGAAACAATTTAGTAATATAATAATAAACGTGCCATATGCTAATTATTTCTTTAGAATAGTGACAACAGTTCAATATCACCAAACTTCAAAGTCCAAAAAATTCTGAAATCTGTTCACACGGGTGCTCGAGGCGCAGTGCGCACACACAAAATGCAGGCAGTTCAACAGGGAGCGCGCAGCTCTTAAAGTGGCCACATTATATTCCTACTCGTTACAAGTGGTAGGGACAGATTCTAAGTATCAACAGCGTTTAAAAAGATGCAATCTAATCCTGTTTATGTGAAATAAGCCTGCTCCAGAGCAGGTTTAAGCTTACGGACCTGTTGCTATGACAGCAAGTCCAGGATGAGCGTCGAAGAACCAAACAATCCAAGATCATGCCAAATCGTCAACAATCAAATCCAGCTAACTGAGTTAGCGAAGTATGAATAACAGACCCCTGGTGATTTAAATTTATATTTGCACTTTCACTTTGAGGAGTGCCGTTTCAAATGATGTTTGCTCTTTGACTTTGAGGAGTGTTGTTCCGGCAGCGCATGCGCTTCAGATGATCAATGCAATCAATCACAGTTCTAATCACAAGAATGCATGTCAAAATGACCGTTCTCTAAATGTAATTGTTTAGCTCATCCAAAAAAGTTAATTCTGCATTTACTCACTCTCATGTTGTTTTTGGGGTGTCACGCAATCATTTGAACATCCATGTTTACTACATATACGTTGTTGTAAATCTGTTCATCATATAAAACCATCGTGTCTCTTCAGAAAACTTGGATTTAGAGTAGACCACTCGATTCGTTATTTTTACGATGCCTTTATGACATTTATTTGGATCTTTTAAGTTTGAGAGGAATGGACTTTAAATGGAGGGGCAGAAATCTCCCAGGTTTCATAAAAAATATCATCTTTTGTGTTTGGAAGTTAAACAAAACGACATGAGGGTGAGTACATGATGACACAATTTACATTTTTGGGTGAATTATACCTTATAAATACAGCAAGTTGAACCTTGGATAAAACAACTATATATCGCAAATCATATCGTTTACATTAATGACACATATCATCGCATATTTTTATTGCAATATATTGATTAACAATATATCGTTATACCCCTATGGTTTGGAATAAAGGAATGACTTGACCATCCCCAGTGCAAACTTCAGGCATGTAGGGAATACCGATAAGGCCTGTAGATCTTCCACTCTTTTTAGAGAAGTTATGGCTAGAAGGAACACTGTCTTAAGGGTCAGAAAATTTCACAATCTCAAGAGGCTTGAAAGGAGCCACAGATAAACCCCCTAAGCACAATAGCCAGGTCCCAAGCTGGAACCCTGTTACAAGTTGCAGGCCTTAGCCTCAAAGTGCCATGAAGGAAATGTGTTACAGATGCAGCACCCAACGGGACATGGTAAGCTGAAATGGCCGCCACATAAACCTTGAATGTGGAAAGGGATATCCTAGATGCAAAACGATCCTGTAGAAACTCTAGCACTAAACCAATGGGGCAGTTAACAGGATCCCACTGTCGCGTACTGCACCAGGAAGTTAAAACTCCACTTCAAGGCATAAAGTTTCCTCTGGGCTCTGAAGTGAAGTATGGTCTCTACAACCTCAGTTGAGAGACCAGAGTCTATGAATTAGGCCCCCTCAGAGGCCAAATCCACAGGTTCCATATATCTGGGTGAGGGTGAAAATCGTGCCCTCTGCCTGAGACAGAAGGTCCCTCCTGACTGGAATGTCCAAAGGAGAGCCACGATCTCGATAACTCATTATGGAGATTGGGAAAAAATGGAAGGCCCTGTGGTGGAGGTGCAGCACTTAATGACAAAAAGCGTTCGTCCAGTTTTCTTTTCAGATGAGCGCCCTGCTTCTTGGCTGGCCAGTCAATGCTTAACTTCGACACAGTGCAAGTTATCAATTCCACCAACTTCTCATAGGCAGGAGGGAGAGGTGGCGAATCCTCTTCCCCAACTTCGATGCTCAGCACATCCACCTCCTCAGAGCTAGACAGCTCCTCAGAGCTAGAAACACTGGGCTCTCTCCCTTGGCGGAAGAAGCCGTATAGCGGGCTTCCGATCCCTGAGAGTGAGCGCTGGATCCCCCGGTTAAAGGCAGAGAAAGGGCGGGGCCCCTGTGAATCCCACGATTGCAGCTTCTGCGCTGCTTCAGCAGCAGCAGGGCCAGAACCATGAGGAACGCTACCCTGAACACTTTCCTCAAAAAGTGACAGGCGGGAGCAGAGTGTGCGAAGCAACAGACTCCCAAAATATGCTCACAGTCAGCCTCCTCAAAGGCTGACAGAGCATGATCCACTCCCAAACACATAATACCTGGAATAAAAACTCGTAATAAAATGAGTACAGGTAGAAGCATACAACTTGAATACCTGCTTATTCGCCATCATTTTTATATAGTGAACACACTATATGGGACAATACAATAAAGCGCTTGCTGAGGCACAGAAGCTAATGCCGGTTGTTAGTGCTTTATCCTTTCCTGGGCGTGACATCACCTGCAATTGACGTTCACTCTCGCAAAAAAACTCTAGTTTTGTTTTCTTCCACCTTAATTTTTTTATAGAGTCTCTATGGTGGCCTGTATACAGTAACCAGCACAAAAGTCAAACAGGATTTATCATTTACACTAGATAATGTTACATTAAGCACCAACACTTCAAAGGAATTATATTTGAAAATATATACTATAGACATAAGTATAAACTATAGACTTCTCAATAGTTCTGAAGATATTACTATAAATTACAGCAACACCTCCCCTTTGCCTTTCAGACGAGGCTCATGTTTATAATAATAATCTTGAGGGGTGTCAGGTTTTAGCCAGGTTTCTGTCAAACACAGCACATCTAGGTTATGATCTGTAATCATATCATATCAGTGTTTTTGAGGAAAAGGTTGAATGTTCAACAACCCAAGCTTTATCATTTGTTCATCTGTATTTATATCTGTTTTTTTATTTGTTGAACCTCAATTAAATTTTTACCCTTAAATGGGTTTGGGAGTTTTTTGTATTTACTAATTCGGGGAACAGACACAGTCTCTATGTGATGATATCTAGATGAAAGAGTCTCTTTGTGTTGGGATTTATCTGACTTCTGTGATGTGAGACAAGCCAGCAGATGGTCGGTTTAGCCAGTCTGTCTGCTGCCGGACCTGGGCCCCAGTTAGTCAAGGTTTAGCTCTAAGACTATGCGCCATATCACTAGAGAGAAGAGGGATGAATACCATCACTTTTTAACAGGTCAGGTCTGCCCCAAAATTTTCCAATTGTCTACGAACCCTATGTTAGGCAGCCAGCCACTGAGTGAGCACAGTCTGCTAAGTATCTCATTACTCCGGCAAACAGGGAGAGGGCCAGAGCAAGTTATAGTGTCTGACATTATACTTGCAAGTTCACACACCTCTTTAATGTTCATTTTAGTGATCTCCGACTGGCGAAGTCAGACATCATTAGTGTCAACGTGAATAATAATCTCAGAGAATTTATGATTAGCATTAGTCAGCACAATACTCAAATATCATGTCTGTTAGGCAAGTAGCCTAGGCTGAGTTTCGGATCATTTATGAGACGCGCAGTTCACGTGTAATGCCGGCGCCTATGTCATGGTTATAGGATATTGTCTGCTATATTTGCTTCTTATTTATTAAATCCAGGCAATTGGCTGATATAACATTGATTAAAATTAAGATACAATTTATACAAAATGAAAAAATTTACTTTAAAGAAAGGCTTTCTACAAAACAAAACTTAATGAAGTGGTCAAAATCATGTCTGACCCACTCCATGTCTTCTGACATATTGTGCATCTTATGATGTGTCCTATCTTACTCATGCTGTGCACTTTTCATAATCAACATAGATGAAATAAAAAAATAGCATTAGGCTATAATATTTAAACATAAATATGAAAACGTATATATGTTTGTAATGGCTACAACAAGTAGCCTATTGTACACAAAATGTTTGACTGGTACTGTTTGACTGGTACTGGTACTATTTATAGCATCTGAGCAGAAATGTGGGAACAAAAGCTGTATTAATGTGACACTAGGCTATTTTACAGTAAACACTTCATAATCTGTCCAAAACAGGCCAAAGAAGTACGTCTATGACATTTTATGCAGCATATTTGTTATATTATAGAGCCAATAAATGTTCATCTGCAGTTTAATTCGTCACACAGAGACATGCTGGATTCATATTTAAATGGTCTTCTGCTGTTTAATATTCACAGACACTAATAGAATAAACTTACCTCACAATCCTCAAATAAACAGCATTTCTTATGAGGTAAATTATTCTAGGATTATTCCTCACCGCGTCTCAAAACGATGTGTACATGAGTACATGCATTACACTTGATGTGTTTTTTCGAGATGATGTGGGCGGGGATATACTCTCATAGATCGCATCAGTATTTGACTTTCAAAAGAATGTGTGCTCCGTGGGCGTGGCCGCATTAACACTAATGAAGACGCTGGTGATCGACTGACATCTCTCTATTTTCAAACAGATTACATAAACAGAGAATATTTGTTTTTGATTTGATTTACATTATTTAAAACCTGACATTTCAACGTTTCTTTAGACATATGTCTCATGTTTGTGTGACAAGTATTCACTAAGTTACAGTTCATTTTCTGAAGAAGATCAGAATGAACTTCATTGAGAGAGAGGCTGCAGATCGCGCATCATGTTTGTTTTCTTTATTTTGCAAAAAGCACAACATTTTGTTTTTATTGTGTGTACACAAATAAAAGTAGAAACTTAACAGATTATAAAGATGTTTAGCACTTGCCTGAATGACAAAAAGCGACAGAGTAGTTTGAGTCTCTTTTGCTTTGATAAGACAAAAAGTGAGGTGCGGCGGGGGGAAACACATCAGCTGATCTGAGGTACAATTATACATTACTTGAATATATATGATAATTGAAATGAGCTGATGACATCACCGTTTTCTCCAGAGCGGCTGTACAGCCCAATCAAATTCTGTTCATTATTTTCCTGTTTAACACTGTGAAGCTGCTTTGAGACAATCTGCATTGTAAAAAGCGCTATATAAATAAAGTTGACTTGACTTGACTTGACTTGACAATATTCTGGTTCAGACAGACAGATAATTTTTTCTTTTCTTTTCTTTATTTTCTTTTTTTTTTTTTTCAATTTTCACGTTTTTTTTGTTTTGATTCTGCACAAGTTGGAGAGAATTGTGTCATTTCTTCCTTTATTTTCAGACAGACAGTTAGAAATGCCATTTCATCCCTCAAACCCAGAGTATTTGTTTACATCCATGCTTTGGACCACTTATACCAACTCACTGTAAACACACTAGCCATTTACTTTTAATATAATACAGTGTTTATTTATTTTACTATCACTTCGAATCAGCTGAAGAAGTTTCAGTGTCTGTATGAAGGAACAGCAAAGCAGGGAAGCCCAACACTCCTGAATGAGATCTACACAGAGCTCTACATCACAGAGAGTGAAAATGGAGAGATTAATAATGAGCATGAGTTGAGACAGATTGAGATAAAATCCAGGTGAGCAGCAACAGAGGACACACCAATCAAATGCAGTGACATCTTTAGATCTTTACCTGGACAAGACAAACCCATCAGGACTGTGCTGACAAAGGGGGTCGCTGGCATTGGAAAAATAGTCTCTGTGCAGAAGTTCATTGTGGACTGGGCGGAAGGGAAAAAGAATCAGGACGTCCAACTCATATTTCCACTTCCTTTCAGAGAGCTCAACTTGATGAAGGACAAACCACTCAGTCTTTCAGATGTTCTATATGTCTTTTTCCCTGAAACAATGGAAATGGAAATATCCAGTTGTGAATATAAAGTGTTGTTCATATTTTATGGTCTGGATGAGTGTCGTCTGTCTCTGTACTTTAAGAGCGATGTGAAACTGTAATATATCTGAATCAGCCTCAGTGGATGTGCTTCTGATGAACCTCATTGCGGGGAATCTGCTTCCCTCTGCTCTCATCTGGATCACCTCCAGACCAGCAGCAGCTGATCTCGTCCCCTCTGAGTGTGTCCATCAAGTGACAGAGTTATGAGGCTTCAGTGACCCACAGAAGGAGGAATACCTCAGGAAGATAATCAGTAAAAACAGATTGACTAAAAGAATCACAAAACACCTGAAGTCATCAAGGAGCCTCCACATCATGTGCCACATCCCAGTGTTCTGCTGGATTTCAGCCACTGTTCTAGAGAAGATGTTGAGTGAAGCAGAGAGAGGAGAGATTCCCAAGACTCTCACTCAAATGTACACACACTTCCTGATCATTCAGATCAACATCAAACATGAGAAGGACGATGAGAAGAAAGTGAAAGATGAAGACATGATTCTCAAACTGGGGAAACTGGCTTTCCAGCAGCTTGTGAAAGGCAACCTGATCTTCTATGAGGAAGACCTAAGGGAGTGTGGCATTGATGTGACAGAAGCATCAGTGTACTCAGGATTGTGCACTCAGATCTTCAAAGAGGAGTTTGGCTTGTATCAGGGGAAAGTCTTCTGCTTTGTTCATTTGAGCATCCAGGAACATCTAGCAGCTCTATATGCACACATTTTCTTTACAAATGAGGACATAAATGCAATTGAACAAAGCACCAAACCAAGTCAGGTTTTAAACCAGAAGAAATATGTGTCATTATCTGAGCTGCATCAGAGAGCTGTGGATGAGGCTTTACAGAGTAAGAATGGACATCTGGACCTTTTCCTGTGTTTCCTTCTGGGTCTCTCATTGGAGTCCAATCAGACTCTCTTATGAGAACTACTGACACAGACAGGAAGCTGCTCCTACAACAAAGAGGAAACAGTTCAGTACATCAAACAGAAGATCAGGGAGACTCGCTCTGGCACCAAGATGTTAGCAGCAGATCCTGTAAGTTGCAAGGTGGAACCTCCATGGATCATGGCTCACGGAACTTGTTTGTTCAGCACATCCCACAGATGCTCGATTGGATTGAGATCTGGGGAATTTGGAGGCCAAGTCAACACCTCAAACCATTCCTGAACCATTTTTGCTTTGTGGCATGGCGCATTATCCTGCTGAAAGAGGCCACAGCCACCAGGGAATACCGTTTCCATGAAAGGGTGTACATGGTCTGCAACAAAGCTTAGGTATGTGGTACATGTCAAAGAAACATCCACATGGATGGCAGGACCCAAGGTTTCCCAGCAGAACATTGCCTAAAGCATCATGCTGCCTCCGCCGGCAAGCGAAAGCAAATGTGATTCATCAGACCATGCCACCTTCTTCCATTGCTCCGTGGTCCAGTTCTGATGCTCACATGCCCACTGTTGGCGCTTCCGGCGGTGGACTGGTCTGCGGCCATGCAGCCCCATATGCAACAAACTGTGATGCACTGTTTATTCTGACACCTTTAACTTCAACCAGCATTAACTTCTTAAGCAATTTGAGCTACAGTAGCTTGTCTGTTTAAACAGACCACACAGGCCAGCCTTCGCTCCCCATGTGCATCAATGAGCCTTGGCCTCCCATGACCCTGTCGCTGGTTCACCACTGTTCCTTCCTTGGACCACTTTTGATAGATACTGACCACTGCAGACCGGGAACACCCCACAAGAGCTGCAGTTTTGGAGATGCTCTGAACGTACTGACTTGTCTTGCCATCACAATTTGGCCCTTGTCAAACTCACTCAAATCCTTACGCTTGCCCATTTTTCCAGCTTCTAACACATCAACTTGTTGAGGACAAAATGTTCACTTGCTACCTAATATATCCCACCCACTAACAGGTGCTGAGATGAAGAGATAATCAGTGTTATTCACATCACCTGTCAGTGTATATCCCAAGTGTTACAAAGAATGAAAAACTGATGCATAAATACCAGAAGAGTTAGGAGCATGAACCGTTCAAGAAACGTGCAGACTTAGTCTTAATTGATCTATGTCGTCTGCCTGAAAGTAGAGTTAAGTAATGTCTAGTCAGGAGTGTGGAATCTCTAAGAATTGATGGACCTTTCTTCTGCAAATGTGAGACATAAATGTTGTCAATGGAAGAAAGATCACAACCTATGATCTTTGAGGCAGGCCACACTATATTACGAATCTGACTTTTCTGTTGGACTGTGGAGCTGCCAAACCACACTATTATTGAGAAAGTCAGCACACTTTCTATCACAGCTCTATAAAACCTGGACATACCGACTTTACTTTTTCAGCTGTCTTAAATACAGTCTCTGATGGGATTTCTTGATCATGCTTCTTAAGTTATCATGCCACTTCAACAATGCAGAAATGGTTGTTCCAAGAAACTTAAAACTATCAACATTTTCAATGACCTGATCATTAATATTTAATGGCATAACAGAATTGTTTCTCAGCTGAAAATCAGACACCATTTCCTTTGTTTTTTGAAATTACATTTCAAATTGTGGGTGTAACTCCATTCAATCAATATCTGTACCTCCTTTCTATAGCCATTACTGTCTGTTATCAAACCAATTATTGTAGTGTCATCTGCAAACATAAACATTTTAACTGATTTACTGTGCGAAACACAATCATTAGTGTACATGGAATATAATACTGGTGACAAAACACATGCCATCTCTCTTTCTGATTGTAAAGTTCCTGCTTATCTGAGCTGTATATCCTGAACTGAGACACTGAAGAGTGTTATTGTTCTCTACAGGTTGTGGGATTGTGGTGTTACAGATGAAGGTTGTGCTGCTTTGGCTTCAGTTCTGAGCCCATAAAACCCCTCACACCTGAGACAACTGGATCTGTCTGGAAATAAACTAGGAGACGCAGGTGTGAAGCTGCTCTCTGATGGACTGAAGGATCCTCACTGTAAACTGGAGAAACTAAGATTGTGTAAAACTCTCCACATTCTCATTCTCCTCCTACTGGAATTAATGAATGATATACAATAAAACAAAATTAACACAACAACTAAAATGTGTCCTGACAGATTACTAGAGATGTTGTTTTAATGTTCATTAGGTTCTTTACAAAGTGTCTGATATAATTTTACATACTATATTATATTTGTATAATATTTAAGCATGTAGAAGTAGGTCTAAACTGTAGACTGAACCGATTGTGAAGTTCCTGCTTATCTGAGATGTAGATCCTGAACAGAGAGACTGAAGAGTGTCAATGTTCTCTACAGGTTGAGGTATTGTGGTGTTACAGATGAGGGTTGTGCTGTTCTGGCTTCAGCTTTGAGATCAAACCCCTCACACCTGATAGACCTGGATCTGTCTGAAAAAACTAGGAGACTCAGGAGTGATCTGATCTGAAGGATGATCCACATTGTAAATTGGAGATACTTCTGTGAGTGGTGATTCATTTTTTTTTAATTTTCATTGAAAGTTAATATAGTTTCTTCTTAGGTAACTTTCTTGGTAATATTTACATACTATAAACATGTTTAATAAGAATTTTATTCCATTCATAGTTAAAATTAAGTATATTAATGTTTCTTTTTATTTCAAAACAATACAATATTTTGCGTGTATCGCTGACTTCATTTACATGAACTCTCATAATGCGATTGTCATGAGATTTAGTCATGTAAACACAATACTTCAATCAAATTGATTTGATTAAGCTCATAATTATAGTAACCATTTTCACTAAATTTTCAAATAAATATCCAAATAAATTTAAGTACTAAACTAAATTAACTATATCAACTGCATTACTTGAATATATATGATAATTGAAATGAGCTGATGACATCACCGTTTTCTCCAGAGCGGAATCAGCCGAATCAAATTCTGTTCATTATTTTCCTGTTTAACACTGTGAAGCTGCTTTGAAACAATCTGCATTGTAAAAAGCGCTATATAAATAAAGGTGACTTGACTTGACTTGACCATAATCTTATTAAATTATGTCAATTTTAATTGCAACAAACAGGCATGTAAACACCTTAAAGGATAATTCACTTATGTTCTAATGCCATATACCCTTTTTTCCTTTCCAGACCACAAAAGGAGAAATTTAAAGAAATGTCCCGCTTGCGCTCGTCAATATAACATTTCTTTAAAATTCTCAATTTTCCTTTTTGGATGAACTATGCCTTTAAACTATACTGCTCTGACCAAAGTGCACATGTTCCCAGTGTGGTTCCCAGTAGTTTAACATAAAAAAAATACAGTTGTAACCTTTTAGTTTTTGTGGGACAACCCTTATATTTCATTAACTGATAAACGTTATCATTCCATTTCACTAAAGTACTAAAATCTGCATTATACCTTTGTAAAATACTGATAACCACCATAATAATACAGGTGGGAAAAAAAAGAAAACCACATGATGACTCAAAGTTCACCACCATTAGTTTTCCACAAGCTGAGGCACACATTAATATAAAGAAGGTGCAGTGTCATGCCCACAAATACAAAACACCATCATGGTAACACATGACGCCAAAATAATGCCATAAACATTCATTAAACAATATATGATGTAACTTAAACCCCAAATGTGCATAACTGATAATAAAAACTAAGAAGAAACATCATTTTTTGAATGAAATAACATCAAATGTGAAGTGTCACACAGGGAATTATGGGAATGTCAATTGAGAGAAACAACAAGAACAGAAAAACGAGTAGAGACGAGCAGAAACACAAGAACTACAGCTGACTTCAGTCACAGCCTTAGATAAAATCAACTGAAGATAAAATAAGACATTCAATCTCTCAAGCAGATCTCAGCAGAGGAGGATTAAACAACTCCACAAACAGCATTACCAGCTTAATTTACTACTAACCAGATTCATTTTATTTCTGCCATATGTCTACAGAAGTTCTTTTTGAGAATTAACAGAGGTTTAGATGTTGATCATTTATTGTTTCATTTGAAGTTGCCATGATGCTGATCAGTGTTGCTTTAGTTGGGCTCTTGACCCTTGACTTTTTTTAAATGATCTTTTTCTCTGCCTGCTGTAACAGTGTGTTTGTAAGACACATTGGTTATGGTAAGAAAATCAAAAAAGAAAATGAATCAGGTGATATCATAATGTAGTGGCCTGATTGACTGATCTGATATAGAGTCTTATCTTTGATTGTATGGTTCAGGAATTGTACCTTATTTATAGTAGCCCTATGAATCTACAGCATGAGATCCATCAATGCTGATTCTTGATGTCCGTGTTGGTCTAAATCATACAGTAGTTGTACACTTTTGTTGTACAATGTGTTTTTAAAGTTCTTCAGATTATCTGTTTATCACTGCTGGCTCTTGTGCTGTAGGGTCACAGAGCTATTATACTCAAAAACGTGACATTTACTAAACATTCCTCATACAATGAAAGATAAGACTCTTTATGAGATCAGTAAATCAGAGCACTACATGATGTCATCGTGTTAAAGATACATCCTAGGATGCGCTGGGACACATCTTCAGTGATGTTCCTGGGGTCATTGGGCGTTTCGGGTGTTTCAACATCATACGTCCTCATCCAGGTGACCCAGCTAGGGTTAATCAGACCCTGACTTGTGTCCCAGCAGCACTGGCCCACAGATCACTTCTCTTAAGCCACAGCCATCTGGAGGTCTTTTCTGCAGGAGGGCTTTCCTCTTCGCAGCCCCAGTAATGCCAAGCAGCGTGTAGACCTTACACAGTGACCGACCAGCAAAGCCCCTACACCCAACTTCGATAGGCTCACAGCGTGCCTTTCAGCCCAGCCTTCTGCACTCCTCCACCAGCTCCTGATACTTGGACAGTTTCCGTTCATTTGCCTCCTCTATGCGGCCCTCCCAGGGAACTGTGAGATCAAGATCAGCTGCTTCGAAGTGGCTGATGTTAGCACCACGTCTGGCCTCAATCCAGTTGCCACGATGTGGACCGGGAACTTGAGCTGCCTCCCCAGATCAACTTGAAGCTCCTAATCCGAAGCCGAGGTGAAGAGCCCAGCTGCAGGCTTGGGCTGTGAATGTGGCCGCTCCCTGGCCTTGATACATTTTAGGATTCATATGATACAGTAAAATGATCGGTCATATGGCCGAGAACGCATGTATTCAGATCATTCAAACCAAGAAGGTATTCGTTCTGTTTCGGAGTTCAATAACATCAAATCGATCAAAAACATCAAATCGCTGCTAATTTATTTTCTCTCAGAGACAGATGCAGCTGAAATTTTGTGTAGGCCTATATTTAACTTTTTAAAATGGTCTATAGAGCTGCTGTCTTAACAATTTAACAAATAGACTTTAAAGAAAAACAACTTTATTTTATATAAAATAAGTTTATTAAAAAGTGTGATGTTTGTGATTTTTCATTTGTCAAGTAGCCAGATCCTGCCCATGAAATTGTGTGTTTTTTTTTTATGGCATTCATTTTATTTACTCAGACACAGAAGTAAGATGTCGATTATTTTACCTTTCTTTTTGTCAGTATTAAAAACTTTTTATTTTTTGACGAGCTGCAGAGATTTTCAAGGCGCTATATTTTCCTCATCCATTTTGAAACAAAACTTTGTATTATTAAATTGTATACTGTACATAAAATAATAAGTGTCATGTTTTTGTACTTCGTTATAAAGACTATAATAATGTGATTATTTTCAATAATCAGAGTAAAGACTTAATTGCACCTATAAACATAGTCATTGTCTTTTTATACCTGAAATTGTGTTTTGAATGTCATTTGCAATAGAAGATAATGGTAAATATTTATTACTTTCGTTGTCAAATAAAACTGACCCAGTGACAGGAGGAGGACAGTCATACAGGATTATGGATAGGGGTCAAGGGTCATCATTCATGGTGGTTTAGATGCAAAACCAATCTGAATGGTTAAAAAGATATTTAAAAAATTGTACACAGGGTTATTTTATTATCTCTGACTAATTGTGCAAATATTTTGTTTTAGCTGATCATTTGACTGTCTGTGTTTTTACAGGTTGCAGATGATAGTCTGACCTTCTCTGGATCAGCTGATGGAGAATAAAAAGCCACTACAGACACATCACATTCAACAGAATAAACAGACACAAACCCATAGTGAACATCACACACATTTGTGTAACTTTCCTGAATGATCCAATCCTTCATCCAAAGTCAAACAAAGAAACCTTTTTTGTTTTGTTTTTCTTCTGAAGAGACATTTATACTGGTACCCAGTTTTACATAATAATATAACTGAAGACTTCCGGTAAGATGGCAGAGTGAGGTCAGTGGTTGTGGCGCTCAGAACTGAGATTCTATAGAAGAAATAGAAGAAATGTTCTATTTCACTGCAAAACATCTACAAATTCTTAAAACAAGAAGCATTTACTAGACAAGAAAAAATTATTGTCTTGTTTTGGGCAAAATAATCTGCCAATGGGGTAAGGAAAATAATCTTAATTCAAACAGAAAACAAGATTATTTTGCTTACCCCATTGGCAGATTATTTAGCTTATTTTAAGCAAAGTAAATTTTTTGTAATTTTTTTTCCAAAACAAGACAAAAGCTTTTGCTTGTCTAGTAAATGCTTCTTAATGTAACCAGACAAAAATACTAGGTAAGAAAAGCATTTTTTGCAGTTTTCGGCTGTGAAAACATCCCTGCAGGTGCAGGAGCAAAAGCTGGAGGATGTTGAAGAATCACTCACCGATGTGGATGGTCTTCTCTGGAAACCATGTGCGCAGCTTTGTCGAAAGATACGGATTAAGGCGAAACTCGTCGACTTAGAAAACCGTTCTAGGAGGAATAGTGTGAGAATAATCGGCATTCCTGAGCACTCTGAGGCAACACGCCCTACACAAGGGGGAAATGTGGGAGAAAGTGGGTTGTTAGTTATAATGTTTCTTTTTGTTGAAATTGTCTTTTTGTATTTTGTCTTATAAAAGTAGCTATAAATAAAGTACTCAAAAATATATATAACCAGTTGTTTGTGACAGTGTGTGTCAATGTCTTTTAGCAATTAATTGACTTCATACAGTATTAAAAACACAATATGTGTTCTTTCTATGATGTTTAAATATATTGTTTCCTATTTTTCGAAGATCTGTGATCTCAGGTACAGGCTATAGACCTGAGAGAAACCATCCAGCTCAGAGGAGCTCTGACTGTGTTGAGTCGAGGGACAAAACGGACACTTCAAATCACATTTCACACTTTAGTCAGTGTTTTCTGTCAGGTGTAAGTTAATATGTCACATACTCATGTGAGTGAAGACATTACTGTGTGACTTAAGATATCTGTATAATCTGTAAAGATTTAAGAAAGGTAAATGATTTTGTAGTTTTTACAAAATAGTTTAGTTAAATTGTCATGATATTTTAGTTTTGATGTCTTTGATTTGAGCAAATGCTTTAGTACAGATGTCTGACAGCTCTCCAGATCTATAAATTGCATAGTTGTCTTTTTGTATTGTTTATACAATAGAGAAGCAGCCCATCCGTTGCTTCCACCTGTTCCTGTCTGCAACCCGTGCAAGATTTATAATGCTAAAGTTGTGGTATGTTAAAGTTTGGGCACCCCAAACCAAATAACATGTTTTGTGTATTTTATCATTAAGAATCCTTTCCGTAAACACACTTAAACTGCACATATTTCTGCTATTTTTATGCAGATTTATTTATAGTGATAAAGTTTGGCCAACTTTCAGTCGGTACTTAGTAACAGCACTTTTGGCAGAAATCACAGCTTCTAAATGTTTCAGATTTTCTAGTTTAACAATATTCTTAGTATCGCTCACCTACACTGCATTTTGTCTGTCAGAGTGAACAGTAACTGTAGTGTGCTTGCTACTGGTAAGATTAATTTTCGCTAGTTTAGAGTGTTACATAACTGCCCATCTAGGGTTGTGCAGTCAGCAACAAAACAAAGAAAAATTGGATAGAGAATCAAGATAATCCAACCTCCTGTCCCAGAATCAACACAACAACCAATTCAAATTATATCTTTTAATTTGAAAAGATAAATAATGATAACAGATCGCAATAAGTGTAACAGAAATAATGTCAAAGAATAATAATAATAATAATAATAATAATCAAAAACGGGATAATAACTTCAGGGGAGAGCTAGGCCAAAATAACAAATAAAACTTAAGGTAACTAAGCCAACAATTAATAAATTACCTAGAAAGAGATAATCATAGAAATAAATGACATAAAACATCCCTTTTTCCCTGCCTACTAATAAACAGGAGAAAAAGAGGAATACAAACAAAAATGGCACCCTCCCCCTACAATCCCCAGATTAAGATAAAGATACTAAACAAATATACTTAAGATATAAAAGTAATCAAACATACTGCAACACTTCAGTTCTCTTTCTGTTAAAGAACCCACTAGAGAATCCTGAGCTCACTTACTCAGAAACAGATCAACAAGTTAAACAACAGCGTCTGGGCAAACAAGAGAAGGAATTCTCTCTCTCTTCTCAATCGATCCACTTCTGCTTATATCTCGACTCCGCCCCTTCATTCTCCAATCACATCAAGCATCGTTAGACTGAATACAGCTGGTCAGAGTACCTGTCTTAATGATAAAAGGGAGAATGAGAGAAAAGGAGAGGAAAACACCCAAACACATACACAAATGCATGACCCACCGCAATAACAAATAAGCATACGTCCTTGGACGTAACAAGAGTTATCCAGTTGAAGTTTCAGTTGACAGTTTTCAGACTTTGAGCTGTTAATTAAGGAGCTGGACTCAGAAGTGAAACTCAGGCAAAGACCTGCAAGTCTCGTCTGCACAAGTCCACCAAACAAGGGCACAGACAAGCTACTGCATGTAACTTTCTTCCCTGATATTTTCTTGCTTTTTGTAAATGTAAATGCTGTGTGTCATCAGTTCATCCCTGTTGTTTACTGCAGTTAGAAGTATAAATGTGTCATCAGACAGAAATGCACTCCAGGTTACCTATGTTCTCTTGGCACTCCCTCACCACAGATCTGTGCTACTGTGGATCTGTTGGTTGGCTGTCAACAAAACTGAATTCAGTCATAGCCAAAACATGAAGTTTTGACTGACTGGCAAATAATGTCAGTGAAGCTATTGACACTCTCTGCTCCATCAAAACATCCTGCCAGCATGTGCTACACCCTCCAGTCTCTGGCTCACAGATGCTCTTCACGACCATCAAACCAAACTCAGAGCTGCTGAGAGCAAATGACTCAAGGCAAAAGACCAAGCTGTCCTGAGCAAGTATCAATCTCTCCTGTCAACTTTTTCCTCAAGTGTTTCTGCTGCCAGGGTCTCTAACTACCAGAACAAAATCACCAACACCTCAGAAACTCTTTGGTGATTGTAGCCAAAAAGTTCAATTTAAACTTCATCAGACCACAGCACTCAGGCCCTGTTTACAGCTGGTATTAAGATTATTTTGGTCGATCGGATCACAGGTGTAAATACAGGTGTAAACGTTTTGAGCTTGTCCACTTTCAACCACTTCCAGAGGTAGCTAAAAGCGCATTGAAAGCAGCCAGAGCCTGCATGTCCATTCCTATGGAAGTTGAACTTCACACTCGCGCTATGAATTAAGTGGAAAGCGCTGAGAGCTGCCGAGAGCATTAAAAGTTTGGGCAGTTCATTTTTTTAATTTTTTTATTGAGAAAGTGAGAGGTGAGATTACATAACAGAGCACCATAACAGCACCAGACGCTTCTACAAACATTTGTGCAAGAATGGGTCGCTCTCAGGAGCTCAGTGAACTCAAGCGTGGTACCGTGATAGGTTGCCACCTGTGCAATAAGTCCATTCCTGACATTTCCTCACTACTAAATATTCCACGCTCAACTGTTAGTGGGATTATAACAAAGTGGAAGCAATTGGGAACAACAGCAACTCAGCCACTAAGTCACTGGCCACGTAAAATCACAGAGCGCAGAAGTCGCCAACTTTCTGCAGAGTCAATAGCTCCAGACCTCCAAACTTTGTGTGGCCTTCAGATGAGCTCAAGAACAGTGTGTAGAGAGCTTCATGGAATGGGTTTCCATGGCCGAGCAGCTCATCCAAGCCTTACATCACCAAGTGCAATGCAAAGCGTGGGATGCAGGGGGGATTATGGTGTGGGATTGTTTTTCAGGGGTTGGGCTTGGCCCCTTAGTTCCAGTGAAAGCAACTCTTAATGCTTCAGCATACCAAGACATTTTGGACAATTTCATGCTCCCAACTTTGTGGTAACAGTTTGTGGATGGCCCCTTCCTGTTGCAGCATGACTGCATGAAGCGTTGCTCCATAAAGACATGGATGAGCGAGTTTGGTGTGGAGGAACTTGACTGACCTGCACAGAGTCCTGACCTCAACCTGATAGAACACCTTTGGGATGAATTAGAACGGAGACTGCGAGCCAGGCCTTTTTGTCCAGCATCAGTGGCTCCAGCCCCTGTCCAGAGTCCAGTGATGGCTCCAGCCCCTGACCAGCGTTATCTCTTTTGATAATTCTTTGCGTAATTCTTCTGACTCAATTCGCAGCTTCTCCAGATCCTGTAATTTACAAAAACAGACTCAAACTTATATCTGATTTTAATATATTATCAACTCATCAGGATGAAAAGTTATTGCTGAAGGCAAAACATGCTTTTTTTGAACATGGTGACAAGCCAAGTAAACTTGCACTTCCGTTAAAGGAAAAGTCAGCTCAAAATTTAATTTCCCAGATTTATCCGATGAAAATTTGATTACTGACCCTGATAATTACTATACATTTTAAAGATTATTACTCTTTGCTATAAAAGTCAGAACCCCCCACAGTTTTTTTTTACCTTTGCTTATATCTACAATAATCAGTGGTGGAATGTAACAAAGTACAAATACTTTGTTACTTTACCTAAGTAAATTTTTCACATATCTGTACTTTACTTAAGTAGAATCAATTGTGCATACTTTTGACTTTTACTTAGTTACATGCAGCAATTATTATACTTTCTACTCCACTACATTTCTACAACGTTCTGTTACATTTTCTGATCAGTTCTGACTGTCTGTCAAACATTTGTCTCACCAGTGCCTACACAGTGACAGGAAATAAAAATTAACGCAAAAAAACCTGTCTACCTTACCAGAGCATGTGAGCGGAGCTCCACTCATGAACCGCTCACCGGTAAAACGACGAGCGTTCAAATCCCGCTCCGACATGACATTTTTCTGTACTGTAGCCTACTGTAGGCTACTTGTAGCCATTAAAACACATATTTAGTTTCATATGTTTAAATATTATAATGTATTTTTTTATTTATTTAATCTACGTTGATTATGAAAAGTAAACAGGACACATCATAATATGCGCAATGTGTCAGAAGACATGGGGGACAGAAATGATTTTGACCACTTCATTAAGTTTTGTTTTGTTGAAAGCCTTTCTTTAAAGTGAATTTCGTTTTGTATAAATTGTATCTTAATTTTAATCAATGTTTTATCAACCAATTGCCTGGATTTAATAAATAATAAGCACATATAGCAGACAATGACATGGAGGCGCAGGCGCCACGTGAACAAAGGCTTAAATGAACAACTACTAGAAAAAATCTTTAGTCGGGGGCAGCCCTAGCTACTTATTTCAGATAGGCCTATATTCGAACCAGCATGTCACAAACGGCATTCTGGGTTGAGAGCGTGGCGCTGAGCGGAATGAGCTTTAGAAATGAACGGAATCTTCAGAAAGGCACTCTCAATATTACCGCTCTTTCTACGCAGAGTGAAAGCGGGATAGGGACTGGGGCGGATCGGGTGGCCAGGGCAGAGTTGGCAGATGAAGTGAACAGTAAGAGCCAGGCCGGTCAGGTGGCCAGTGTGACAAAGACGGGTCAGGTGGCCTGGGTAGCACAGGCTGGTCACGGGTTTGTGCAGACAGCAGGCCACTGGGCTGGGACACAGACTGGTAGCAGACATGGGCTGACTGCAGATCGCTGGGCTGAGACACAGACTGGTAACGGGCTTGGGCTGACTGCAGTCCACCAAACTGGGACACAGACTGGTAACAGGCTTGTGCTGATGGCAGGCTACCTGATTGGACCACAGATTGTATGCTGGTTTGTGCTGGTGGCAGGCCGCTGGACTGGCCCATGGATTTCAAGACAGCTTGTTCAGAGTTCAGGCTGCTGGCTTGAGATGATTGGAGTCTGGGCTGGGACACAGACTGTTAGCTGACTTGTGCTGACAGCAGGCCACTGGGCTGGGATATAGTCTGGTCCAGAGTCCTCTCTGGACTCGGTGCAGGGGAAGGAGTCCTCTCTGGACTCTTGACAGGGAACGGAGTCCCTCTGGACTCGGTGCAGGGGACGGAGTCCTCTCTGGGCTCTTGACAGGGGACGGAGTCCTTTCTGGGCTCAGTGCAGGGGACGAAGTCCTCTCTGGACTCTTGACAGGGGACAGAGTCCTCTCTGGACTCTTGACAGGGGACGGAGTCCTCTCTGGGCTCAGTGCACAGGATGGAGTCCTCTCTGGGCTCTTGACAGGGGACAGAGTCCTCTCTGGACACTTGACAGGGGACGGAGTCCTCTCTGGGCTCTTGGCAGGGGACAGAGTCCTCTCTGGACTCTTGACAGGGGACAGAGTCCTCTCTGGGCTCTTGACAGGGGACGGAGTCCTCTCTGGGCTCTTGACAGGGGACGGAGTCCTCTCTGGGCTCGGTGCAGGGGACGAAGTCCTCTCTGGGCTCAGTGCAGGGGACGGAGTCCTCTCTGGACTCTTGACAGGGGACGGAGTCCTCTCTGGGCTCTTGACAGGGGACGGAGTCCTCTCTGGGCTCTTGACAGGGGACGGAGTCCTCTCTGGGCTCAGTGCAGTTGACGAAGTCCTCTCTGGGCTCAGTGCAGGGGACGGAGTCCTCTCTGGACTCTTGACAGGGGACCACTGGTCCACTGGGCTCTGGACGGAGACAGGGGACGTCGCTGGGCCCTGGACGGAGACAGAGGACATTGCTGGGCTCTGGACGGAGACAGGGGACGTTGCTGGGCTCTGGACGGAGACAAGGAACCTCACTGGGCTCTGGGCACGGGCTGAAGGCCCAGATGTGGTGGCCATTCTGGGCTCAGTGCAGGGGACAAAGTCCTCTCTGGACTCTTGACAGGGGACAGGGGACGGAGTCCTCTCTGGGCTCTTGACAGGGGACAGAGCCCTCTCTGGACTCTTGACAGGGGACGGAGTCCTCTCTGGGCTCTTGACATGGGACGGAGTCCTCTCTGGGCTCTTGACAGGGGACAGAGTCCTCTCTGGACTCTTGACAGGGGATGGAGTCCTCTCTGGGCTCTTGACAGGGGACAGAGTCCTCTCTGGACTCTTGACAGGGGACGGAGTCCTCTCTGGGCTCTTGATCAGTGATCAAGTTTTACTTAAACTTTGCAATCTGGCAACCATGTGCACGCGAGCTCTCTCTCGCGCGCACGGATGATCTGAAAACGTCAATAAACAAGTAAGCTGCGTTTCAGCAATCTCTATTTGAGATTTTCTGCTTAAATTAAAGTGTCATTCAGTCGGTCTGTGTTCTGTCACTACTCACTTCTCAGTGATGAGCTGTAATAAATCCAAGCATGGATCTCTCGACTATTTGCGATTGTGTTTGCTGAATAACTGCACTTGTGTGAGCTACTAAAATGAGCCTTGCTGTGAAACAGCCAATCAGATCGGAGCTCAACATTATTATTCATGACCCTTCCAAATAAGGTAATAACAGCCCATTTCATTCTAGGGACAAATCCTAGGGTTGTAAATGGACATGTAAAACCGTTTCTGGAGTATTTTTGCCACATACCTTCTATGTAGATATCAGAGAACAATTTAAAATATTGTATTAATGCATTCTATGGCACCTTTAAATACTTTTTGCAACCTCCTTTTGCCAAGATAACAGCTCTGAGTCATCTCCTGTAATGCCTGATGAGTTTGGGGAACACCTGACAAGAGATCAGAGAGCATTCCTCCATACAGAATCCCTCCAGATCCTTCAGATTCCCAGCTCTTCTCTTCAGTTCATCACTCATTCTCTATAGGGTTCAGGTCAGGGAACTGGGATGGTCATGGCAGAAGCTTCATTTTGTTCTCAGTGACACATTTGTGTGTTGATTTTGATGTTTGTTTTGGATCGTTGTCCTGATGGAAGATCCAACCACGGCCCATTATAACATTTCTAGCAGAGGCCGTCAGGTTTAGATTTTTTATCTGTTGGTATTTGCTAGAATCCATGACACCATGTATCTGAACAAGATGTCCAGGACCTCCAGAAAAAAAAAATAGGCCCACAACATTAATGATCCAGCGGTATATTTAACCGTGGACATACAGTGCTTTTTATCCCATCTGGTGGGTTTGCTGCCAAAAAGCTCTTTTTATAGTTTCATCTGACCACAGAAACAGGTCCCTTTTGAATTTCCAGTCGTGTCTGACAACTGAATATGCTGGAGTTTGTTTCTGGATGAGCAAGAAGGATTTTTCTTGAAACCCTCCCAAACAACATGTGGTGATGTAGGGGTTGTTTGATTTTTTTTTTCTGACCCCAAGACTCAACTAATCTCTGTAATTCTCCATCTGTGATCTGAGAGTCCTTGTCCACTCAAACTCTCCTCCTCTTGTGCATTAGGACGATATAGACACACGTCCTCTCTCAGGCAGATTCATAACATCTTTAGTTGATTGAACTTCTTAATTATTGCCCTGATGGTGGAAATGGGAATTTTCAACAATCTTTTGCTGCACATCAGAATTATATTCTTTGGTTTTACTCATTGTGATGAATGATTAAGGGACTATGAGAAACCAGTGTGTACTAAACTACACTAATCACTGAGAAACCAGTGCATACTAAATTACACTAATCACTGAGAAACCAGTGCATACTAAACTACACTGATCACTGAGAGACCAGTGCGTACTAAACTACACTGATCACTGAGAAACCAGTGCGTACTAAACTACACTGATCACTGAGAAACCAGTGTGTACTAAACTACACTGATCACTGAGAAACCAGTGCATACTAAATTACACTAATCACTGAGAAACCAGTGCATACTAAACTACACTGATCACTGAGAGACCAGTGCGTACTAAACTACACTGATCACTGAGAAACCAGTGCGTACTAAACTACACTGATCACTGAGAAACCAGTGCATACTAAACGACACTGATCACTGAGAAACCAGTGCGTACTAAACTACACTGATCACTGAGAAACCAGTTCGTACTAAACGACACTGATCACTGAGAAACCAGTGCGTACTAAACTACACTGATCACTGAGAGACCAGTGTGTACTAAACTACACTGATCACTGAGAGCCCAGTGCATACTAAACTACACTGATCACTGAGAGACCAGTGTGTACTAAACTACACTGATCACTGAGAAACCAGTTCGTACTAAACGACACTGATCACTGAGAAACCAGTGCGTACTAAACTACACTGATCACTGAGAGACCAGTGTGTACTAAACTACACTGATCACTGAGAGACCAGTGCGTACTAAACGACACTGATCACTGAGAAACCAGTGCGTACTAAACTACACTGATCACTGAGAGACCAGTGTGTACTAAACTACACTGATCACTGAGAAACCAGTGCGTACTAAACTACACTGATCACTGAGAAACCAGTGCATACTAAACTACACTGATCACTGAGAGACCAGTGCGTACTAAACTACACTGATCACTGAGAGACCAGTGTGTACTAAACTACACTGATCACTGAGAAACCAGTGCGTACTAAACTACACTTATCACTGAGAGACCAGTGCGTACTAAACTACACTGATCACTGAGAAACCAGTGCATACTAAACTACACTGATCACTGAGAAACCAGTGCGTACTAAACTACACTGATCACTGAGAGACCAGTGTGTACTAAACGACACTGATCACTGAGAAACCAGTTCGTACTAAACGACACTGATCACTGAGAAACCAGTGCGTACTAAACTACACTGATCACTGAGAGACCAGTGTGTACTAAACTACACTGATCACTGAGAAACCAGTGCGTACTAAACTACACTTATCACTGAGAGACCAGTGCGTACTAAACTACACTGATCACTGAGAAACCAGTGCATACTAAACTACACTGATCACTGAGAAACCAGTGCGTACTAAACTACACTGATCACTGAGAAACCAGTGCGTACTAAACTACACTGATCACTGAGAGACCAGTGCGTACTAAACTACACTGATCACTGAGAAACCAGTGCGTACTAAACTACACTGAACACTGAGAGACCAGTGCGTACTAAACTACACTGATCACTGAGAAACCAGTGCGTACTAAACTACACTGATCACTGAGAGACCAGTGCGTACTAAACTACACTGATCACTGAGAAACCAGTGCACACTAAACTACACTGATCACTGAAAAACCAGTGTGTACTAAACTACACTGATCACTGAGAAACCAGTGCATACTAAATTACACTGATCACTGAGAAACCAGTGTGTACTAAACTACACTGATCACTGAGAAACCAGTGCATACTAAACTACACTGATCACTGAGAAACCAGTGTGTACTAAACTACACTGATCACTGAGAAACCAGTGCATACTAAACTACACTAATCACTGAGAAACCAGTGCATACTAAACTACACTGATCACTGAGAAACCAGTGTGTACTAAACTACACTGATCACTGAGAAACCAGTGCATACTAAATTACACTAATCACTGAGAAACCAGTGCGTACTAAACTACACTGATCAATGAGAAACCAGTGCATACTAAACTACACTGATCACTGAGAAACCAGTGTGTACTAAACTACACTGATCACTGAGAAACCAGTGCATACTAAATTACACTAATCACTGAGAAACCAGTGCATACTAAACTACACTGATCACTGAGAGACCAGTGCGTACTAAACTACACTGATCACTGAGAAACCAGTGCGTACTAAACTACACTGATCACTGAGAAACCAGTGTGTACTAAACGACACTGATCACTGAGAAACCAGTGCATACTAAACTACACTAATCACTGAGAAACCAGTGCATACTAAACTACACTGATCACTGAGAAACCAGTGTGTACTAAACTACACTGATCACTGAGAAACCAGTGCATACTAAATTACACTAATCACTGAGAAACCAGTGCGTACTAAACTACACTGATCAATGAGAAACCAGTGCATACTAAACTACACTGATCACTGAGAAACCAGTGTGTACTAAACTACACTGATCACTGAGAAACCAGTGCATACTAAACTACACTAATCACTGAGAAACCAGTGCATACTAAACTACACTGATCACTGAGAGACCAGTGTGTACTAAACTACACTGATCACTGAGAAACCAGTGTGTACTAAACTACACTGATCACTGAGAAACCAGTGCATACTAAACTACACTGATCACTGAGAAACCAGTGTGTACTAAACTACACTGATCACTGAGAAACCAGTGTGTACTAAACTACACTGATCACAGAGAAACCAGTGCATACTAAACTACACTAATCACTGAGAAACCAGTGTGTACTAAACTACACTGATCACTGAGAAACCAGTGCATACTAAACTACACTGATCACTGAGAAACCAGTGTGTACTAAACTACACTGATCACTGAGAAACCAGTGTGTACTAAACTACACTGATCACTGAGAAACCAGTGCATACTAAACTACACTGATCACTGAGAAACCAGTGTGTACTGAACTACACTGATCACTGAGAAACCAGTGTGTACTAAACTACACTGATCACAGAGAAACCAGTGCTAACTGAGGTATAGCTTTACAGTCTGAACACAACCTGCACAATATTATAGTATGTAGTTAGATTTTTAATTTGAAAGCTTTTATGATGTAATTTTTTATTTCACTTTACTCACCTATTTAGTGAAGTTCACAAACGTAATTTCAGAAGAAGTGAACCCATCTAATCTTTCAGTTAACTGCTGGAGCATATAAGCAGCCGCTCACCTTGCTCTGGCATCAGCTGTTTTGGCATCCCTCCACCTCCCAAACTTCACCAACATAATTTAGTCATCTTGTTACCATACTCATCATTCAAGCATCACTGGGGGGTATATCTAAGCTCGAGTTGAAGCTGCTCCCTCGAGCCCCTCGACTGCGGACAGCAAGCCAAATACTCTTAACCTTATTAGCTTTAATATGGGCTTTGCGGGTACCTTTAGTGGCAATTACATATCTGTTATGTATTTTAGTAAATATTGTATAATGCTTAAGAATGTAATGCATATGTGAATACGAGGAGTACGTTTGTACTTAGTGAATTAATCATGATGATGCAATAAAGTAGTCAAGTTCTGTGACCATCCTTGTTGTCTGGCTCATTCAAACAATATTACATGAAGTCAGAAGATGAAATGAATCAACCTCACAATGACACAACTTCAGACACCATCAAACCTTTGTCTCCAAGGAAATACTGACGAAAAATTGAAGATTTGCCATTTGTGGTGGCAAGTAGCATTGCTGAAAAGTCAGAAAAACTGAGAATCAGAGAAACTCAAGATAAAAGACAAAGCAAGTCACATTTAGGGTTGCAAAGTTTTCAGAAACTTTCCAGGATTTTGGACATTTTTGAAACTTTTGGAAAGTTTCTGGAAATGTACCAGAAATCTCAATCCTAGTCACATTTAAACTGTAGAATGCAATGTTCTGTCATTAAAGACTTTCAATTCACTGGCCCTGAAGTTGAAATTGAATAAATCTACCTGCAAGTTGCTTACATGCTCTGGACACCAGATGTCGCCATTGGGCCAGAAACTGCTGACCTGTGAATATAAAGGACAAAAACAGAGAATTGAGAATTGAGAATTTAATTCCAAATCATAGAAAGAGATGCACCTGCAATATTAGTAAGAGCCACATGTCAAGCATTAGGCATGAAGTGACATTCTAAAGGAATATGAAGATCTGTTCACTGGTCTAGGATACCATCCAACAGTTACGCCAGTAAAAAGTTATTTTTACAAGCTGTAAAGTGATAATTTTGTTCAGATCTTTTTCATGAATTCAAATAACAAACATAACACTTGTAAATAAAACAGTTTGATTTATACAATTTATTAATGTATACATTTTATTTCAAATGGTTGATGAAAATAAAGTGGGTTGAATCCAAGGGAGAAATTGATTTCTGACACAGCCCTGAATTGGTGTGATTGGTTCTGATGCTCACGTGCCACTGTTGGTGCTTTCGGCGGTGGACAGGGGTCAGCATGGGCACCCTGACTGGTCAGTGGCTATGCAGCCCCATACACAACAAACTGAGATGCACTGTGTATTCTGACACCTTTCTATCAGAACCAGCATTACCTTCTTGAGCAATTTGAGCTCCAGTAGCTCGTCTGTTTGATTGGACCACACGGGCCAGCCTTCGCTCCCCACGTGCATCAATGAGCCTTGGCCGCCCATGACCCTGTCTCCGGTTCTCCACTGTTCCTTCCTTGGAGCACTTTTGATAGATCCTGACCACTGCAGACCGGGAACACCCCACAAGAGCTGCAGTTTTGGAGATGATCACAACTTGGCCCTTGTCATAGTCACTCAAATCCTTACGCTTGCCCATTTTTTCTGCTTCTCAACTTTGACAAAATGTTCACTTGCTGCCTAATATATCCCACCCACTAACAGGAGCCGTGATGAAGAGATCATCAGTGTTATTCACCGGTCATAATGTTATGCCTGGTCGGTGTATATGTGTGTATTTAGTGTTGATATTGGATGTTAGATACATAACCTATGAGAACAACCAAACGTTATTATAACCAAAGGATCAGCTAATTAATATTAAATTTTTTGCAGCTGTTATATTTGCCCAGTCACATGCCGTTATTATCAGTAGCTTCCAGACGATGGCAATGTTTTGAAATTAATCGTGCTGGAGCTTCATGAGAGTTATTTGCATTAAATTTTGATAAAAAAAAAACAACTATATGCATAAATATCGTTACCTAATTGTACATCATTCTATCATTGGAATTCACTGTATAATCAAATTGAGTGGAAAGAGGTCTTTAGTTTAGTACTGTCTGAACAGTTAAAGAAGTTATAAAGTTATCCATTTAATGTACCCAGTGAGACAAGTAGTCAAGTAAGATTTTTAGAGACGTGTCTTTTGTAGAATCCTATTCTATGAATGTGTATTTACCCAATTTGTTGGACCAATATTGAATATCTAATACAAAACTGAAGATTGATCTAGCTATAAGATATGTTTATTGTATAAGAATAAGAGTTTGGAGGGAAGTTTGGTGATTAATTATGTATGGAAAAAAATATATACACAAAAAAATGGGCAAACAATAAACATCATATAATTTAAAACTCAACTAATGCGTTATATATTGAGACTTTAAAAGATGCAAGATGTATAGAATTCTTGAAACCTTTTCTCTTGTTAATTCCCTGTGTAGTTTACTGTTTATTTTATTTTTATGTAGTTTCCAGGCTTTATTTTAACAAAGAACTCAAGATACAATAACACGGACAGAACAAACGCAGCAATAACAGAAAACTAAACAAGACTCAACACTGGGCTTAAATACACAGCAACAAACCAATAACAAGACTAATTAACAAGACACAGGTGTTACATGGTACATGTCACTAGCTGCGTTTCCATTACAGATTTGCGCAAAACTTGGGGGATTTCGTTTGTTGGAAATCTGAACTGAATTTAGAAATGCTTTTGAAATTAAAAACGTTTAATAAACAAAATACATTTTTGAAATGAAGACAGCGTTTGGAGTGGAGTGCATGCAAAATAATCCGTTCCCTGAATCCACGGCCTTTGTTATTATTGTGAGTGTATACAAATAAAAGTAGACAGTTTATAGTTTATAATTATGTATTGCACTTATCTGTATGGCTAAAAATGATGGGAGTATTGTGAGTTATATCCTGCCATAAAGGAAAAAATCCATCAGAACGTGCCGACGCCTTCATCGGACAGAGGGTTAAAGAAAACCTAGCCTATTTAGTTTCATAGTTAGGCTATGTTTAAATATTAGCCTACAATATTTTTTTTTTTATTTCATATGTTGATTTTGAAAAGTGAGCAGCATGAGTAAGATGTGCATATGTCTGGAGACATGGAGTGGGGTCAGTCTTTCTTTAAAGTGAATTTCGTTTTGTATAAATTGTATTTTAATTTTGATCAATGTTTCATCAACTAATTGCCTGTATATTTAATAAATAAGAAGCAAACCAAGAATGTCGGGAATGGATTGACGTGCGTAACGAACCCACTGGCCATGTTTCCGCGGCCTTTGAGTAAGACTGAAACTATAGCGTCTTTCTGTTTTTAATACATTTGAATAAATGTCTTAATTACAGTAGGCCTATAGATAGTTATGATATGTGGCTGCACCGGCTCCGTCATTACTAGGTTAAAGTTATGCCACTGAGGCTAATCATGAGTGGTCCATGGCCCCCAAAAATTTAGATTTAGACGATGGCTATCTGTTATGAACTGTAGGCTACATCAATAAATTACAACACTTTCGTGCTATGGGCACTGCCATTGATACAGGCAGCGGAAGAGCCTATTTTACACTGAGCTTGCTGGCAAATAGGCTATATCAATTCTCTAATGTGGATAAAGGATTATTTTGTACTCATCACTATACAACATATGTCCTTATTAGGAGAAAATATATGTCGTTTTAACGAGAAAGATGTAGTTTTTACAACATAACATCTCATTATTACGAGAAAAGATGTTGTTAAAACGATATAATTGAGTGGGAAAAAATCATTTGTAGGCCCTATGTGGCAGCAATGAGTCACCGTACCAGGTGACCTGTAAATGCAAAAAAACTGTTTCCATTGCATTTTTGCAGAAATTTACTTTTTCGAATTGGTATTTGAAGGGTAATGGAAACATGGCTACTGATTCATATGGTTTATTCTGGGTTGTGCTGTGTTGTGCTGTGCTGTGTTGAGCTGTGTTGTGTTGTGCTGTGTTGAGCTGTGTTGTGTTGTGTTGAGCTGTGTTGTGCTGTGCTGTGCTGTGCTGTGTTGTGCTGTGCTGTGTTGAGCTGTGTTGTGTTGTGTTGTGCTGTGTTGAGCTGTGTTGTGTTGTGTTGAGCTGTGTTGTGCTGTGCTGTGCTGTGCTGTGTTGTGCTGTGCTCTGTTGAGCTGTGTTGTGTTGTGCTGTGTTGAGCTGTGCTGAGCTGAGCTGTGCTGTGCTGTGTTGTGCTGTGCTGTGTTGAGCTGTGCTGTGCTGTGCTGTGTTGAGCTGTGTTGTGCTGTGCTGTGCTGTGTTGAGCTGTGTTGTGCTGTGCTGTGTTGAGCTGTGTTGAGCTGTGTTGTGCTGTGCTGTGTTGAGCTGTGCTGAGCTGTGCTGTGTTGTGCTGTGCTGTATTGAGCTGTGTTGTGCTGTGCTGTGCTGTGTTGAGCTGTGTTGTGCTGTGCTGTGTTGAGCTGTGCTGAGCTGTGCTGTGCTGTGCTGTGTTGTGTTGTGCTGTGCTGTGTTGAGCTGTGCTGTGTTGTGCTGTGCTGTGCTGTGCTGTGTTGTGCTGTGCTGTGCTGTGCTGTGCTGTGCTGTGCTGTGTTGTGCTGTGTTGAGCTGTGTTGTGTTGTGCTGTGCTGTGTTGTGCTGTGCTGTGTTGTGCTGTGCTGTGCTGTGCTGTGCTGTGCTGTGTTGAGCTGTGCTGTGCTGTGCTGTGCTGTGTTGTGCTGTGTGATTGGTACTTTGGTTTACTTTGATGCTCTGGGATAAAAGGATTGTGGAGATTTGACAGTCTAAGCATGAGTTTGGCTGTATCTACTGGGGTTCTGTACTGAGCGTCTGATTAGTCAAAGACTGACGTCTGCTCATGTTTTTATAACCTCACATTGATATAATAGATGAGAAAAGGACATGTCTCTAAGTAAGCTATTTACAAGTGTTTGAATATCCTAAATATAACTACCACACTGTACATGCACAAAGACACAAATAATCCATACAGGAATAACACAGACACTAATTTGATTTCTCTTAAGTATTTGAATATCTTGTGTGTTTTCTTTATGGATGTTGGTAAAAGAGTTTTACACTTTATTTTGGACACTTATGTGGGTCTTGTAAAAGTAAACTCACATATTGGTCGAATAAATTCCCTAATGCTTTTTTTTGCATTATAGGAGAATATTTTAATGTATATATTTATAATTCTTTGGATAAGAGGACAGCTTGTTGCTGCACTATTAGGGCTAATAGATACATTTGACTTGGTGGACGTTTGGAGAGAAAGATTCCCTAACAATTTGAGTTTACCTGGGCCAACAAAAGTGGTTCAAAGCAAACCCAAATTAATTATTTGCTCAATTCAGAATTAATTTTGTACCAGAATGCTACTTCAATTTAGTTTATTTAAGAAGACTTGGAAAAAAAAGAGTTCTTGAAGAAGACCAGTTCATGAAATGATCTCAAACTCAAAACTTTGACTGCATGTCTTTGGAGGAAAGATCTGAAATTGCAGCTTTGCATTTTTGCGATATAAACTGCTTACTTCTGTGGAATCACAGCATCTCAACAATTGAGCAACTCTGTGTTGATGGAAAAACTGTAAAAGATTTAAAGGTGCAGTGCCAGCTTTCAGAAAAAGCTTTACAGTTGAAAAAGCTCAGAGCAGATGACGACTTCGTTAGTGAATTCAGTTAATCATGTTAAAATTATCTCTCAAGGTGACAGGATGTTTGGCATGATGTTTTTACTCCTGAAGAGACTTGATGAGCCTGAACTGAGCTTTACAAAATATTTGCTGGTGAACTTTCTCCTTTTGACTTGTGTTTTAAGAGAGAGTGTTGATAAAGAAGCTTTACCTCCTACATTGATGCAGGGTATCATCCCGTTAATTCCCAAACCAAAGAAAGATATCAGTGTCACCTGTTCCTGTTTAGTATTATTAGGTACACATCTCATATTTCTAATAGTGGTCTCCATGTAATCTCTATTGCTGATAAATGGGATAAAGAACTTTTTAGGTGGTTTTCTTATTAATATGAAACTATAAGATAATGAAAATCCCCCTTTTCATAGGCAAATGTTATTGGCTAGGTCCCTCATTATTAAATCATGTTAGCAAAGTGTTAAATCATGTTATCAGCATGTTAGCCATGCTAGCAACATGTTAGCAATGTGCTAAATCATGTTAGCCATAGATATGTATACGTAGATGCCTCATTTGACCGCTCCAGGCATGTCGATGCGCCTCCATTTTGGAACAGTAAACGCACGTCAACACTTCAGATGCTGTCACTCACAGTAAAAGAAAAAAAAGCTGAGAATTCAACACTCGTGATTTAAATTCCCAAAGAAATGGGATAACCTTTCACAGGTGAGAATGTATATGACACCCACACTCCATTATAATAATAATTTGTCACAAATGAATACATTTATGTCACAATAGGCCTATCACTTCTATCGCAAAACACTGGTCACATATGGACCCTTGAGTCTTAGATCTTTTCAATGATAGGCTATTTATTTTGTCAAGGTTAGAGAAGGATTTGATCGTAAAATAGTGCTGTAAAATTTGGTCAAATGTCTCGAAACAGCGAACTGCCCTTCTTTCCTGTTTCCAGGGTAAGGCAATGTCTGATTGCAAAACAGGATGATTTTTGAGAATTTAAGCTTTCAAATGATACCTAGTTTATGATGATTACTTAAAACGGTTTGAATAAATAGGCTATTTTGATGTTTGTTAAACACATTATTACTATTTTTTATAATTAATTTATTTTGATGGCTGATTGGTTGATTTATGATTTCTTCCTAATTAACTTGTTTACAATGAGTAATGTGTCTGTAGGTTTCTCTGATCATCAATAATAGTTATAAGATCTTTAACCAATATTATGCAGAATCATCTACCATTAATGATAAACTAAATCGTATAAAATCCCCTTAAGGACTGTGTAACTTTTTCTGTGAAATGTCTAGAATAGTTATCCTATTTTTCAGTGACAATGACATAAATTATAAACCAAGTATGAAACATTTCCAGAGTTCTCATGTTATTAGATTTTTTTCAAAAATTAAATTTGTACCACAGGTGGGATAAAATGCCCCCACTCTGCCGAAGCAATTTGCTTTATACGTTTACAGCAAAATCAAACATGTTTTAGCTTAAAATTCAAAAGACAAGCCAAAATAACAGTAGATAAATATGAATATTTATTAATGAACTTTTTTGAAAAATAGTGTTAGCTGATGCTAACTGGCTAGCTAACTAGCTAGCTGATGCTAACGTGAGGTAATTTTTAAATATAATAATATTTTAAAAGCAAAGAATGTGAAGTTCAGAACATGGCAGTATTTATGATAGTGGGAAGCGTTTTACCCCACAGACTAGGTCTGGAAAAAAAATGATGTAATTCTGAAAATATAATTATATTTTCCTTAAATAACAAGTAATCCCTAACTACAGGCCTTGCTCTTCTCATATCATATAAAACTGTGATGTTCTGCAAGAGAGCAAGCTTTAAAACACTTTTCTTACTGTTAAAAATATCACTTAACGTGAAATCTGTTTTCTCTCAGGTACGTCACCAGTGTAAGCTTCGCTGTGAAAACTTCTACATCACTCTGGTCAAAGTAGTCCATAGCAACAACAAAAACATCTTGATTTTATCTAGTGGTTTTCCCCACTCTACCCTATAACTGTTGCAGACGCACAGGCGACTTGCTTTCCAATGTTCACAAAACCTTCAAACTTCAAGCTTTTAAAACTTTTTCAGACTTTCTATTCAGGCTTTTTCAAGCCAACTTCAAAGTTTGTCTTGACCGTTTTGTTTTTATCTAGTTTTTTTTACTGGAATGGTTTTGTAAGTGGAAGAAAGTTACCTCACAAATCCTTAATTTACTTAATCGACTTCCAGGTTCATCGTCCTGAAGTCAAAGGGTTTTTGGTTATAAGGTCTGTGGTGAGCACAAGCTCAAGCTATTTTCACTTTTTATTTTATATAAAATACATATCACAGTTTGAAGTAAGGTGCCGGATCTAATCGCAAGGTTTATTTACAATCAACTCAAGAACTGAGAATATGAACAGAAGGAAATCAATACACTGAACAAACCAATCAACTAAATGAACATCAGGTGCAAACGATAATCAAACAATGAGTAACAGAAGACTAACTAGAAGTGGGAAAAAGGAACAAAGGAAACCAACTCAAACTCCACATGAAAAAATACTGTAGTATACTACAATATACTGTAGTATCTTTACTATAGTATGGTTCAAAAACACTATAGTATTTACTAGAGTAATTTTACTATAATATACTATAGTATTTTTTCATGTGGGGTAAAACAGGACATAACCCTGACAATACATCAGTACTAATGTACTAAGCTTTTACTTGTCTTGTAAACGTGTGTAAATGGGACTACAGAGGTTGTCATCAGCCAAACAAATTAACTCACGCGCTTGTCTCTTTCACAGCCTCATTGTGTTTATAATCACACTCTTGCAAACTATTATAACTCAAACTTTCAGGGAAAATGTTTCAGTCAAACATAGACTGAGAGTGTTACGCAACGTGGTATTCAAGCACACGAATACGAGGAATAAAACTAGGAGATAGACTTTAATGATAATACCTTGGAAACAGAGACAAACGCAGGAGTAACACATGCACACACACACACTAACACGCACGCATGCACGATTACATTAACGAGAACCGACAGAGAAAGAAGGAGAACACAGGGTATATATGACAAACAAAGAAACTTAACAAGATAATTAACGAGACACAGGTGAGGGAAATGATTATCAATTACACACACACACACACACACACACTGGGGAAAACTAAGTAACAGGGAAACCAACCAAAAACACAATGAAACACACCAGGGAGAATCACAAAACAAACTCAAACTGTAACAGAGAGAGCTGTAGGGAACTTAATGATGGTGTCGTGACGTCATGGGACCGTGGTGTAGTCCGTTTATAGCTTTTTGATAAATGGTTTAATAAACGCATAACATTTGTTGCTGATCTATTCGAGATATTTTATCATATGAAAGTTTTATGAATATCTACCAATATCCTGGCCTATTTAAAGAACTTAATTCTGTGATAGATGCTATTCAAAGCGTCTAATTTATATATATATATATATAGAATGCAATAATACATTTATTTATCAATACCCAATGAAATTAGGGAAGTACATTTTAATTGCACAATACTGTGACATAAATGATATATGCATGCACCTTCTGTACATATGAAAGTGGAGACATTTGTCTGTTTTTCTTGTAATGTATCATCACTTTTCTGAAATGATTTGAAAGTTAATATTAAGGATGTTAATCTATAACCTTCTTATTCTTGTGGCAAAATGTTATTCTCACAAAGAAAGGTTTGTTTTAAAAAAAACTACATTTATAGAGTTCTTATGCACATTTAATCAAATCACTAAGAATAATTAATAATAAAAATGTACTTCTTTTTTGAAGAGATATGACAAGATCTTTCATGTACCGTATTTTTATTTTTTATTTTTTTACTCTCTCGTTTTGTTTTTTTCCTACTGTGCTAGGATATACATATTTGATATATGTTCAAGATCCTGTAAAACATACTGTGTGCACTATTGTTTTGTTTTTGCAATTAATATGAGGGGGAAACAGGAAGTGCACAAGACTACACACTAAAAGAGTACAAAACGAGAGCAAACACAGTCGATATGTTATAATGTGATAGTTCATTGTAAAAGCAGAGGAGCTGATCACAGTGTCAGCAACCCAGGGACATAACATCGTCCTTTTAATAAGAAATAACATACAAAGTACTCTTTTTTTGTTAGCTGGTAACCTGTAGTTACATCAGCCGTATCGCCTCAGAAACAGCATGATGTAGTCAGTTTGGGGTTTCATAACAACAGAAAGAAGCGTTGCGCACTCCTCCGCAAACGTCAGATCTGCTGCGAAAAACAAGAGAAACTTCCACATGCAGTCCGGCTCTTTATCTGAAGTGTCAGATAATGCTTTTCCACTACATTACCCAAGCTGTTGACATTACAAGGAGAGAAACAACTGCTTCCTGCCTTCTGTTCAGTTCTGAAAGATCAGAAATGTCAAGCATTTGTGGTTTGCCTTTAAATGAAGTGAATCACCGAACACTTTAGAGTCTTTTTGTTCTGTTGTCTTTTGTTTTGTTTCTAGCGAGAATGAGATGATTATCAAACGAGAGATGTGTGACGATAGGGGCTGTTGACAAACTGTTACAAAATACTTCATACTGTACAAAACAGTTGATCTGCTCAATGTCTTTGGCAAGTGATTTGAACTAACCCTTGAGTCAAAATGCATGCTTTTACTTAACCCTGAGCATATGCTTGTTTATGCGTGTTGCTCGAGGCCCGTTCGTGTGGAGCTCGTATGTGAGATTGCTCAAGAGTCAGGCAGGAAATGCTCAATGCCAGGTAAGAGCCTGTGTGTGGAGGTCTTCAACACCCACTCAACTCTCACCCGCGTCAACATTTTCCACTCGCTCCCCATCAGCACATTCTGTGCACAGATTAACACAACCAACCAATCTAGGGCAGAAGTGCTGGTCAAAAATAGCTCATCTTTTCCACTCCATGCATAAATTATTAAATGTCTTTATGTAGGCTTACTGGTAGGATACATTGTTTAATTGCTAGTGGTCCCGGTCTTCAGTGTCTTATACTTTTTCATCTAGTTCAACAAAAAGCTGCATTAATAATAGGCCTAATAATGATTCTGCCAACAAACCGTTGATTTACTTGGAAAAAAAAGCTGTGATTTTTCACTAAAAATGGCTAAACTTCATAAATAATTACAAAGAAACAGCAAGCCACACTGTAGAAAGTGTTGTAACCAGTATATATTAAATAAATGGCAAGCAGACTTGGAAAAATGCCAAATTAATTGAAAAATTAATTGGTTGGGGGGGGGATTATCTGCCAATAGGGTAAGAAAAATAATGGGACAGACACAAGAAACAAGATTTCAAACAGAAACAAGATTATTTTTCTTACTCCATTGGCAGATAATTTTGCTTGTTTTAAGCAAAAACTCACTTCATTTTGATTTTATTTCCCAGAAAACAAGAAACAATGTGTTATGTCTCTTATCTAGTAAATGCATTTTGATTTAAGAATTTTTTGATATTTAGACTGGAAACAAGACAAAAATACTGAGTAAGAAAAGCATTTTTTGCAGTGGAAAAAGTGGAAAAAATATGCGTCTACCCTTTCAAATCCAAACATGACCACTCTGTAAAAAGTGGTAACCTGCAATTATTATCTTCAAGAACTACTTAAGCATAAGTGTATGCATTTATTGAAGGGCGAAGATCCACCAAAATTTGCCAAAAATCGCAAAATTGACATTTTTAATGTCACAGTTTTTATCAGGACAAATTTTGAAGGACTTGTTTTGTAAGATGGACCAAGAAAACCTTACCATTTTTATCACAAGTGCATTCAAAGAATTTTGTACATGCAAAATTGTTCAGTCTTTTCTTATTATTCAGTTTATAAAATGGTTGTGTTTATTGTATTGTTGTTGAATGGTGAATCTGTATCTGCTGTGTAGTAGCCTGTGAAGCTGATATGGCAGTAAATGTAACAACAACTAGATTTTTTTCAGTGTACTGAAGCTCCACCGTAGGAAACAAACATGTATATGAGTTTCTTTCTTTTGCTGAACACAAAGATATTTTGAAGAATGTTGGTAACCAACAAAAAGAAACTCATACAGTTGTTTGTAACAACATGAGGGTGAGTAAATGATGACAGGAATTTTCATTTTGGGTGAACTGTCCCTTAAAAACACCCTAAAAAGGGGTCACAAGGGTCCTCCAGAGGTGTGGTCGTCTGAAAGAACATTCAATTTTACATTGTAGAGAGTCTTTATTCTGGGGTCATATTCACCAAACATTCTTAAAGTCCCCCTGTAGTCAATAATTTTATCCCTTAAAACTCCTCTTTCATCACCAAAATGACATACACTCACCTAAAGGATTATTAGGAACACCATACTAATACTGTGTTTGACCCCCTTTCGCCTTCAGAACTGCCTTAATTCTACGTGGCATTGATTCAACAAGGTGCTGAAAGCATTCTTTAGAAATGTTGGCCCATATTGATAGGATAGCATCTTGCAGTTGATGGAGATTTGTGGGATGCACATCCAGGGCACGAAGCTCCCGTTCCACCACATCCCAAAGATGCTCTATTGGGTTGAGATCTGGTGACTGTGGGGGCCATTTTAGTACAGTGAACTCATTGTCATGTTCAAGAAACCAATTTGAAATGATTGGAGCTTTGTGACATGGTGCATTATCCTGCTGGAAGTAGCCATCAGAGGATGGGTACATGGTGGTCATAAAGGGATGGACATGGTCAGAAACAATGCTCAGGTAGGCCGTGGCATTTAAACAATGCCCAATTGGCACTAAGGGGCCTAAAGTGTGCCAAGAAAACATCCCCCACACCATTACACCACCACCACCAGCCTGCACAGTGGTAACAAGGCATGATGGATCCATGTTCTCATTCTGTTTACGCCAAATTCTGACTCTACCATCTGAATGTCTCAACAGAAATCGAGACTCATCAGACCAGGCAACATTTTTCCAGTCTTCAACTGTCCAATTTTGGTTAGCTCGTGCAAATTGTAGCCTCTTTTTCCTATTTGTAGTGGAGATGAGTGGTACCCGGTGGGGTCTTCTGCTGTTGTAGCCCATCCGCCTCAAGGTTGTGCGTGTTGTGGCTTCACAAATGCTTTGCTGCATACCTCGGTTGTAACGAGTGGTTATTTCAGTCAAAGTTGCTCTTCTATCAGCTTGAATCAGTCGACCCATTCTCCTCTGACCTCTAGCATCAACAAGGCATTTTCGCCCACAGGACTGCCGCATACTGGATGTTTTTCCCTTTTCACACCATTCTTTGTAAACTCTAGAAATGGTTGTGCGTGAAAATCCCAGTAACTGAGCAGATTGTGAAATACTCAGACCGGCCCGTCTGGCACCAACAACCATGCCACGCTCAAAATTGCTTAAATCACCTTTCTTTCCCATTCTGACATTCAGTTTGGAGTTCAGGAGATTGTCTTGACCAGGACCACACCCCTAAATGCATTGAAGCAACTGCCATGTGATTGGTTGATTAGATAATTGCATTAATGAGAAATTGAACAGGTGTTCCTAATAATCCTTTAGGTGAGTGTATTTAAATGTATTTTCGGTCCCACTTTATATTGGGTGCCCTTAACTACTATGAACTTACATCAAAAAATAAGTACAATGTACTTATTGTGTTCATATTGTATTGCAAAACACTTTTGCTGATATTGAGGTGGATACAGGTAAAGTTAGGGACAGGTGTGGTGGTTTGGGTAAGTTTAAGAGTAAAGTTAGGGACAGGTGTGGTGGTATGGGTAAGTTTAAGAGTAAAGTTAGGGACAGGTGTGGTGGTATGGGTAAGTTTAAGGGTAGGGTTAGGGGCAGGTGTGGTGGTGTGGGTAAGTTTAAGGGTAGGGTTAGGGGCAGGTGTGGTGGTATGGGTAAGTTTAAGGGTAGGGTTAGGGGCAGGTGTGGTGGTATGGGTAAGTTTAAGGGTAGGGTTAGGGACAGGTGTGGTGGTGTGGGTAAGTTTAAGGGTAAATTTAGGGACAGGTGTGGTGGTATGGGTAAGTTTAAGGGTAGGGTTAGGGACAGGTGTGGTGGTGTGGGTAAGTTTAAGGGTAAAGTTAGGGACAGGTGTGGTGGTATGGGTAAGTTTAGGAGTAAAGTTAGGGACAGGTGTGGTGGTATGGGTAAGTTTAAAGGTAGGGTTAGGGGCAGGTGTGGTGGTGTGGGTAAGTTTAAGGGTAAATTTAGGGACAGGTGTGGTGGTGTGGGTAAGTTTAAGGGTAGGGGCAGGGGCAGGTGTGGTGGTATGGGTAAGTTTAAGGGTAGGGTTAGGGACAGGTGTGGTGGTGTGGGTAAGTTTAAGGGTAAATTTAGGGACAGGTGTGGTGGTATGGGTAAGTTTAAGGGTAGGGTTAGGGACAGGTGTGGTGGTGTGGGTAAGTTTAAGGGTAAAGTTAGGGACAGGTGTGGTGGTATGGGTAAGTTTAGGAGTAAAGTTAGGGACAGGTGTGGTGGTATGGGTAAGTTTAAAGGTAGGGTTAGGGGCAGGTGTGGTGGTGTGGGTAAGTTTAAGGGTAAATTTAGGGACAGGTGTGGTGGTATGGGTAAGTTTAAGGGTAGGGGCAGGGGCAGGTGTGGTGGTATGGGTAAGTTTAAGGGTAAAGTTAGGGACAGGTGTGGTTGTTACAATCCACGCCTGTCCTAGACTCCATTTCCCATGATCCTCCCTGTCTCACACCTGAAATCACTCACTCCTCATCTCTCCCACTCTCCCTGGATTCCCTGCACCTGGTCATCATCATCAGCACTCCCTTTATATTGATCTCACTTCCCTGCACTCCTTGTCCGTTCTTATGTGTTATGCCTATGTGTGTCGTGTTCTGTTTCCCTTTATAAATAAAAACCCGTCTTTGTGGAAGCCCTGGATCTTCTCTTCCCTGCTGCACTACACACCGTAACAGAAGAACGGACCAAAAACTGCCAGGACTGCCCTGAAGATGGGAATCTTCCTAACCCCGATCTCTCCCGTGTCCCCCCTTAAAGACACGACAGCGGTGGATCACCTGTGGGGTCTCAGGCAGGGCGGTCGCCCGCTGGAGAGGTACGTGGAGGAATTCGCTGAGCTGTCTTCTTTGGTGAACTGGCCAGATGCACCACTTAACGCGTGTTTTCTGATGGGCCTGGACGAGGACACTATTCGATATATTGAACCTGCCTGTTCCTTTTCCCTAGTCGAGTCGATGAATCTGATTCTCTGTTTAAATTGTTCCAATTTCGTAATTGAAGAGGTTCAAGAGAATGACTGTCTTCCTCGTCCGGTCCCCTCAGAGAAGCACGCGGCCTGGTCAGTTCACCCACAGCCAGTTTCCTCCACATATCGCTCCAGTGGGCCTTCCCGTGTTGTCCTGCCTGTCCACAAACCCAAACGGCAGAGAAGGAGGGCCAACGCCAAGCCCTCGTCTCCGGCCAAGATGGCCGCTGCCACGCCAGAGCCACAGGACCTCTGGTTTATAGACTTTTGGAGCGATCCTGCCGCCTCAGTTCCCACTCCGAGTCTCCTGGATTCCACTCCAGGCTTCCCAGTTCCCGCTCCGAGTCTCCTGGATTCCGCTCCAGGCTTCCCTGTTCCCGTTCCGAGTCTCCTGGATTCCGCTCCAGGCTTCCCTGTTCCCGCTCCGAGTCTCCTGGATTCCGCACCAGCTCTCCTCGAGCCCGCTCCAGCTCTCCTCGAGCCCGCTCCAGCTCTCCTCGAGCCCGAAATTGAAATGATCAATCATGCACATATCATTGAATGATATGTGCATGTTCTCAAAGTGCGAGGTCCCAAAAGCGGCAGCCCACCTGATTCCCACACTGACCAACTTGGACTACTATAAGAAAGAAAGTTTTGGGGGGGGGGGCTATATACCCGGGGGTGGGGAACATGTGGGTGGAGCACATGTGGGTGGGGCTCCTGATCCGCCATGGACTCCCAAGGCTCCTGATCCGCCATGGCATCCCACGGCTCCTGATCCGCCATGGACTCCCAAGGCTCCTGATCCGCCATGGCCGCCCGAGGCTCCTGACCCGCCATGGCCGCCCGAGGCTCCTGATCCGCCGTGGACTCCCGAGGCTCCTGACCCGCCATGGCCACCCGAGGCTCCTGACCCGCCATGGCCGCCCGAGACTCCTGACCCGCCATGGCCGCCCGAGACTCCTGACCCGCCATGGCCGCCCGATGTCCTAGTCCCGCCCTGGAGACCTCTGTACCTGTCTGCACCTCCCCCGCATCTGCGTGTAGGTCTCCAGGGCGCCCACCCCCCCTCCCCGGTGTTTCATCTAAGGCGCGAGGACGCGCCTACCGGGCGGGGGAAGTAATGTTACAATCCACGCCTGTCCTAGACTCCATTTCCCATGATCCTCCCTGTCTCACACCTGAAATCACTCACTCCTCATCTCTCCCACTCTCCCTGGTTTCCCTGCACCTGGTCATCATCATCAGCACTCCCTTTATATTGATCTCACTTTCCTGCACTCCTTGTCCGTTCTTATGTGTTATGCCTATGTGTGTCGTGTTCTGTTTTTCTTTATAAATAAAAACCTGTCTTTGTGGAAGCCCTGGATCTTCTCTTCCCTGCTGCACTACACACCGTAACAGTGGTGGTATGGGTAAGTTTAAGAGTAAAGTTAGGGACAGGTGTGGTGGTATGGGTAAGTTTAAGGGTAAAGTTAGGGACAGGTGTGGTGGTATGGGTAAGTTTAAGGGAAAATTTAGGGACAGGTGTGGTGGTATGGGTAAGTTTAGGAGTAAAGTTAGGGACAGGTGTGGTGGTATGGGTAAGTTTAAGGGTAGGGGCAGGGGCAGGTGTGGTGGTATGGGTAAGTTTAAGGGTAAAGTTAGGGACAGGTGTGGTGGTATGGGTAAGTTTAAGGGTAAATTTAGGGACAGGTGTGGTGGTATGGGTAAGTTTAGGAGTAAAGTTAGGGACAGGTGTGGTGGTATGGGTAAGTTTAAGGGTAAATTTAGGGACAGGTGTGGTGGTATGGGTAAGTTTAGGAGTAAAGTTAGGGACAGGTGTGGTGGTATGGGTAAGTTTAAAGGTAGGGTTAGGGGCAGGTGTGGTGGTGTGGGTAAGTTTAAGGGTAAATTTAGGGACAGGTGTGGTGGTATGGGTAAGTTTAAGGGTAGGGGCAGGGGCAGGTGTGGTGGTATGGGTAAGTTTAAGGGTAAAGTTAGGGACAGGTGTGGTGGTATGGGTAAGTTTAAGGGTAGAGTTAGGGACAGGTGTGGTGGTATGGGTAAGTTTAAGGGTAGGGTTAGGGGCAGGTGTGGTGGTGTGGGTAAGTTTAAGGGTAAAGTTAGGGACAGGTGTGGTGGTATGGGTAAGTTTAAGGGTAGGGTTAGGGGCAGGTGTGGTGGTGTGGGTAAGTTTAAGGGTAAAGTTAGGGACAGGTGTGGTGGTGTGGGTAAGTTTAAGGGTAGGGTTAGGGGCAGGTGTGGTGGTGTGGGTAAGTTTAAGGGTAAAGTTAGGGACAGGTGTGGTGGTATGGGTAAGTTTAAGGGTAGGGTTAGGGGCAGGTGTGGTGGTGTGGGTAAGTTTAAGGGTAAAGTTAGGGACAGGTGTGGTGGTGTGGGTAAGTTTAAGTAAAAACATGTATGTACACAAGTCCATTGTATCAAATAATTAATTTAAATCTTCTCACTCATACGGACTCGTACAAGTCGATGAATCAGAATGCGTTTTATATATCGCTCTCTACAATGTCATAACGGTAATTGATATGATTATCCTTTTGCTTGACTACGTTATTAAACAGCTAATAATGTGTTGCTTATGTCACACAAACCATGTTCCCATTCGCCATCTCAGAGTGTCCTTACAAACACTTTGAACATTATAGAACGTCAGTGGAGAAAGACATATAGTTCATCATAACATCATAATATACATCATATACATAATTCCCCTGCTATATTGCTAAATCTACCTGATTTTTCATATCAACAGAAAAATATAGTGGGATAACCTGCTTCTCTTGTGACTCCCCTGATTCAGAGAATAGTTAATGATATGCTAAAGCCCGCCCCCCTCGTGACGTGATTGGTTACAAGGTAGTTTGTGTAAGAAACACTAGTAATTTCAAACAGTGTTTTTGAGACTGTCTTTGGTTCACTGCCGTTTTAAGTAGAAATTACTCAGCAATGGTACTGACTGATGAATTTGGACATGGTTTGTCTTAAAGCATATTAAAAACACCACATAGACATAAAAACAACATTAAACACTTGATTTTAACCTGCTAATTTAGAAAATATAATATTTTGTATTCCCAAAAAACGCTTAGAATGTTCAGGTCTTAAGAATTAAAATTCTTTTTAAAAAAAATTGTTGTATATCCCCAAAGATTAAACATTTAAACATTACAGAATTACTGTATAAAACTTGTTGTATAGTATACTACAATATTTTACTATTTTCTACAATGTATTTCACCCCATCAACATCCCTGACGAAACAGACTCGTTGAGTCGTGATACAGTTTTAATTTCCTCTATAAGAACCTCTCTCGCCTACTGAGGTTTGCATTTCTTTTCTTCTCGTTCATGTCAAATCAGCCGAATGGTTTCCATTGACCATTCATAGCAGATAATGTCAGTTAATGTGTTCAAACGAATGATCTCACATGCTTTGCATTCGAATCGGGATGTCATTTTTAAAAAAGCATAATAAACTGATACATTTATTTGTTCCAGCTATTATACTACTGTCATTGTCAAGAAAATACGTGAGAACTTCTAAAGAATTCTTCAAGAATTGCACTTTTCAGAAACAAACTTTTTTTAGAATTTATCTTAATAACTTTCTTTCTTTAGAAGATTTTCTTAAATCCGAACCCAAGAATTATTATCTACAATAACTGCTTTCATTGTGCAAAAACAACCAAAGCCTTGTTGAGGGTCATGCACTACGTTAAATTGAAAGTATTTAAGTTTCATTTCAGCTTGACCAGCATCATTTCATCTTTACAGTGAGCACTTAATTTAGAAACAAAGCTTCTTTTCAACGGTTCATGAAGAGCCTTTAACGTCTTTAACGTTTAACTAAAGCTTCAGAAAAATGTTCTTTAGATTAATCAAATGTTCTTCACACTTAAGAAATATATGGATATGAACTGATCACTGAAAATGGTTCTTCAACGGCATTGCTGCACTGTAAAAAAATATTTTCATAATTTGTAAATTTTTTTCTTTTGTCAAATCAACTGGGATAATTAATGCGGTTCAGATAACATAACATTCTGAGTTTCTGTCGATTAAACCAATCTGCTTCATTGTATTAACTCAACATTTTAATTTCAATGAACTCAGAATTTTAAAGGCGACCAGGTTACTTACTTTTTTAAGTTAAACCAACAATCGTTTTTTTACAGTGTGTTAAAACACCTTTATTTTTAAGACTGTTAGGGCTAGGGAGCGTCTGAGGCACAAATGCACACACTGAACTTCAACACTGTGTTTCTTCAGAGAACGAGCCTCATAACGGCCACTACTAACAGACGAACATGTGGGGCAAGAACTAATAAAGCATCAGAAGTGACATCATCTCTGCCTCGCTGAGCTCATACGCAGAGACGTCTCTGCTTTTAATGAGTTGCTTCCTCTTGAGCGTGGTGTCTTTGCCAATCAAAAGATTATTGTGAAGGAATGATGTGTCTGTGGTGAGCCTTGTGTCGCCATCTTTATGTGCCTCTGTAATCAGTGCCAGTGAGAGAATCGTGTGACGGGCACTCAGACTGGGAATGATCTGAGCGTTTGTTCCCAGCATTGATCCGCAGATGAAGATTGATGGTGGGAATGGATGTGTTGATTTGTTTTCCCACACTCATCTGTACATTTACTTTCCTCTGCTCAGAGTTTGATTTGCTATGGGAAAACAAGTGTTGCTGTTCATTTCAGTGGGTTTGAGTACCATGTAGTTATTAATAAGATTGTTTCGGTGACCTCAATCACACTTTTAATGTCTTAATGTCATTTAAAGAGCAATGTTATTTAAGATTAAAAGACACTTTTCGAGCAAAACATTTCACAAAAATACGCTTTTGAACTTGTTCAAGATGAGGACAAAACAGACACTTAAGTCACTCTTAAAATACAGAGTCGTGTCTGTTAACAAATGCGCTTGACCTTTTTTTTACAAAGACATTTTGGAAATTATTTCAACTGTTTTATCATTTCAAACCCGACCTGTCGGAAACAAAGTAGACTTTAACTTTTAGAAAGAGTGTTTATTATGGAAATAATATCGTTCAAAAGAATATACTAAACTGAACTGAATGCAATGTTTTGGATACGTAATTGCATGTTAATGAAATTTAAAGTGCTTTTTGACCCTCTTATATACATCTGTATATGTTATTTTATAATTACTTCTACTGTTTTTAAAACAGTTTACTAATGAATTTACTGAAAAGTATTTATAATAAAATAAAATATACTAGTCATTTCTGTTGAAACTTGTATCATGTATTTATAAATAAATAAATATATATAATTACACAGTTGTAATGATAAAGTTGCAATTTAGTACATTTAAAAAAATATATTATCTTCAAGGCGAGACACTACAGGCAAAAAAAGAGCATAAAGTTACGTTTAAGTTCAGACAAGTGGAAAGAAAACATCCAAAATGTTTATTTTATTGCACTTTATCTGTCTGCGCCTTTAGATTTCCATACGTATCTTTAAAGGTTATAAACCTCCGCTTCAGCAGCTTCACACACACCACACTTTACAGTGTTATTCCAATCTATATTCTCAAGGGTCGCCTGATTTATACAACATTATATTGCTAGAAACATGGTGAAAATGTTATTTTTTTTCTGTCTGTTGACAGTATTTTTTAGATTTATGAAGTGAAAAAATCAATGTCAGAATTTTGAACCTGGCTTTATCCAATGTGCAGATTTCTGTTCTGGAAATGTATGCCAATTTAATTAGATAATTCCTCATTAAACATCACATTTCAGAAAACTTGCTTTTTTTGTTGTTGTGCAATTCTTATGTAATCAATCAATTGGGGAAGTATGGTAATATCTGTTGGTTAATGTTTACTCTGTTCACCTGTAGTGTCTTGCCTTAATTGTAATATTGATAAACACATTCAAATGAAATCAAGTTTCACACTTGCCTTGCTTTCATTTGTTTCTCCTAGATGGCAATGACATTAAATGGAGGACAAAAGAAAAAGCCCAGAGTAGGGAATAATTTCAACATTCCACTAACTACAAGTAACTCCATGTCAACTAACTCTCAGTATTAGTAGACTGTCTGCTTAATATCTGCTAACTCTTTATTTTGATGCTCCCCAACAGACATTCTACTGACTTTGATACATGTCAACTTATGCTGCTAACCCGAACCCTAACCTAACAGTCTACTAATAATCTTATGAGAGCTAGTTGACATGTAGGTGCAAAGTTACTTACAGTTAGTAGAATGTCTAAAGTGGACTATCGAAATAAAGTGTAACCCTAGTCTCTAATCAAAATCCTATCAAATGAGACCCGATGGTCTGAGATGCAATTCACATTAGTTTAACATGTTCAACATTTATTTAACGACCTTTTTTTTCTCCTATTTGAGGAATCCATGTGTAAGTCCAGGCTGTCAGTCATAGAGGAAACGGTTCTATATGGAATCTATAAGGGTTCCGTCAGGCGTTTCAAATATAGAATCCCATAGGGGTTCCCATCATCTTATGGATTTAGTGTTCATTCATTAATTGGTAACACTTTATAATAAGTATAGTGTAATAAAGTACTTACAAATCATTTGCAAACTAGTTTATAGTTAATTAATAGTTTATAAACTGCAATTAATAGACTATATACAGTCATTGTTACTGTAATTAACAAAATATTATTTAGCTCATATGTAACGAGTTAGATAATGCTTTGTGTGTGTGTGTGTGTGTGTGTGTGTGTGTGTGTGTGTGCGTGTGTGTGTGTGTGGTTTAAAGCACTTAATTCATGTAATTCATCTAATCTAAAGTGATATCTGTTTACTGTTAATAAGTTAACAAATCATAACTCTTTACATATGAGTTTATTAAACCATAATGTTTTGTATTAATGACAGTGACAGTGACTGAAGAACTCACTATTTGTATATAGTCTATTAATGTATTAATTGCAGTTAACTGTCTATTAACTTACCCACTAATTCTGTTTTATTTGATTTTATTTCAATTTTATGAATGCATGTAAACAGGGAAAAAATTCAATGTTAAACATGAAAGTATTATGCAATACCATGGGGTTTGTTAATTACTTTATTTGGTAACAATTGCTAAATTGCTAAATGTAATTCACTAAATTACTAAAGTAATAACAGTAAATTATGCAAATGAGCATGCAACTAACCCTAAACCAATCCCTAATCCTATAGTTAGTACATGTTGCTAATTAATATTACTCGATACTTAAATATATAGTAACACTGTAACAGTGACACCTTAAAATAAAGAGTAACCAAAGCAAGTGTAACCCTTTATTTTAAGGTTACACTGTAATTATACATTGAAGAAGTATGATGTTTATTAATAGAGTTAGGATTAGGGTTTGGTTTAGGGTTAGTTGCATGTAACTATGCATCATTTATAGTTATTACTTCAGGAACTACATGTAACGTGTGTAACAATGTGTTACCAAACACTTCCTTAAAATTGAGTAGTAATTCTCCCAGCACTGCTCATTACGGCTCCTTTCATTGGTTTATTCAGTCTACTGTTGATTTGACCTGACATTCCTGCGCTGCACCTGAAGGGGTCAGTCATATTCAGGATTCTTGTCAGAATCACAGAGCTTTAATGCCAAGTGTGCTCATACATTCAGCTCTTGAATCTAATGTTCATTTCCAGAACATAGCGTTTTGAGCCTGGCACTGAGTGAGTGTTTATTGACTCTTAATTGGACAGAAAACAAAGCGTCTTCGTCGCTTTTTTGATTTTTTCTATCCTGCTGTCAGGCTGTGGGTTTGGTTAAAGTTGTTGTTTGTATGAAATAATCCTGACAATCTCCATGAAGCCCCCATGTTTCCCAGCATGCATGAGCATTCTAGCTGGATTTCAGTAGATTTGCTATTGTTATTTGAGTTCTGGCTTCTTACAGTCTGATGGTTTAGTAACTGGATTATTAATAAATGTCAACTGTAATCAAGGGTGCATGAATTAACACACATGCTACATGCCTTTATTTCCAAAGCTTCTGCCGTTTGAAAGGCTTTATCATTGACCTGCATACGGGAGATTTAAGAACAAATTTGTTTGTTTATTTATTCATTCTATCGCTATAGTTCCTATTTGATTGTAGTTTGCTGTTTTGTGTTACTCGCGTTAGACAGTTTAATAGGTCGAGAAAATCTCACTGAATTAAATGTAAACGTTGAAACTTTAGTTTTTCTTCCCATTTTAGTTAATCCAATATTATTATTAAGCTGACATTACACACATGACTGGCAGTCTTCTGTAATAAAGCAACATTATTTTTGATATTAAAAATAGGAAGCAAATTACAAACAAGAGGACAAATACAACAGAGGTTTATTTAACATGTAGTAAGAATACTATAGGAATTGAATAATCAAATGTTAAAATAAAACACTGTATAGTCTTCACTGTATGAAATAAATATAAATCGGTTCATATAAAAGATTAAAGTGATTCAGTCAAATGTTTTTATTTTATTTTTAATTAACATTTAAAGGGATAGTTCACCCAAAAATGTAAATTCTGTCATTAATTCCTCTCCCTCATTTCATTCCAAATTCCTTCAGAACACAAATGAAGATATTTCTGATGAAATCCGAGAGCTCTCTGACCCCTCCATAGACAGCTGTTTAATTAACACTTTCAAGGTCAGGAAAGGTAGTAAAGACATCGTTAAAATAGTCCATGTGACTCCAGTGGTTCAGCATTAATGAAGCCACGAGAATACTTTAGTGCGCAAAAACAAACAAAAATAACTAATTTATTCAACAATTTCTTCTCTCCCGTGTCAGTCTCTGACGCTGTTCATGTAGTAAACACAGTGTAGCGCTTCCGGGTTCTGCGTCAGAACGCCGGCTCACCATTGGCCGGCTCCTGCGTCAGCATCACACGCATGCGTCATGGTGCTCACGTGAACAGCGTCGCTGTGGGAATGGCGTTGCTGTCTATGGAGGGTCGGGGAGTTTCGGAGAGCTCTCGGATTTCATCAAAAATATCTTCATTTGTGTCCCGAAGATGAACGAAGGTCTTACGGGTTTGGAACGACATGAGGGAGAGGAATTAATGAGGGTGGGTGAACTAACCCTTTAATGAAAAGGTTGGCAACAGTTTATGAGGCTGCTGTCCCTTTAAGAATGAATGCACTGATCTAATATACTGTTACACATCCGATTTTCTCCTGTTTACATTCGCGTAGGACATGACAGACTGTGTGTTTATGAGAATACGCCACACAGTGTGCATTTTGACATAACCACAAAAAATATCTATTTGGGACTGAAACAAAAAAACAAGATTTCAATCAGAAACAAGATTATTTTTCTAACCCCATTGGCAGATAATTTTGCTTGTTTTAAGCAAAAACTCACTTCATTTTTATATATATATATATATACAGTGTTGGGGAAAAGTAATATATTACAATATTGCATTACTCCCTTAAAAAGTAACTAATTGCGTTACTTAGTTACTTTTTAAGAAAAGTAATGTGTTACATTACTTTTTCAGTTACTTTTTCTCACCTGGGCTGGGCTTGGTTTTTTTTTTATAACATAATTGTTCTATTTTTGGGCAAATGTAAAGACCCTTTCACACCAAAGTTGGAATAATAAGCCTCAGGCTGAAGGAAATGCATATTTATGCGTGTACAGTAGAGGACGCCGCTCAAACAAACCTTTCAGCTGTGCTGGAGAACGGGACACAGGAGAACTTACTTCACCAATAAAAACAAAAAAAGGTCAATTAATTTTTGCTTATGGTTTAACTGAAGGTCAGCAGCAAGTACATTGGTCAATAAAGTGAGATTAAATGCATAAAAATATTTGTTTTATTTAGCATATTTAATTATTGGAGGTTCAGATTTAGCATTTGACAGATTTTATTAATTTTAAGAAATACTGAATCTTTTTTGTGTGTTATATATTAACGAATAGAATAGGTAAGTGCTAGTCTTATTTGGTCAGGTGCTGCCATGATAAGCAAACTTATCTAATAAATGAATCTTGATTTAAGAATTTCTAGATATTTCGATTATTTACTCCCACCCCTAATATATAGATATGTATTCGTGGCACAAGAACATATTGCGTATTCTTGACCTATACATTTCTCATAATAGGCCTGTAGATGGCACTTCATTTATATATGTATATACCTCATTCTGAATAATGCACTTTCTGTGTTTATACCAAGCAGCAACCTTCCGGTCTCTCTCGGGAATCCAGCAGGGAAGCGACTTAAACTGCAATTCATCGAGTCAATCCCATAGACCCCCATGTAAAAATGCCCAACTTTACAGCAAAAAACAATTTACAGCATGGTACAAAAAGTGGTTTTGATCTGTACAGTTAATTTAGCCCTTCATGACAACTGTGAGGGGGGTGAATGTTTTTATAACTCATTCGTTTAAATTATATTAAGCCTTAAAGTTCTGCATAATTAAGGGGGTGTGGTCACTTGAGTGACAGGTGGATTGCCAGTATGGTAGAGCTAGGTGGGTCTGGTTTCACCAACCAGGCACCTCAGCTCCACCCACATCCCGCCTCTTTGCCCATTTTCGGTTATCCGGGAGTGACGCGCGGTGACATGCTGCCGGCCACTTTGGGCTTCCAAAATGCTCTTCAGAAAGGGACGTCACGGACACTACGTCCATTGTTATATACACTCTATGGTTTATATTTACATTTGCACCTTGTACTGTATTCTTAGACATCTGCATTGAGCTGGTCTCACCTGTACCTCATGTTTTGCACTCCTATAATGTTTATTGTGTGTGTATGTGTATATGTAAAGTCCCTTTAAGACAAGTCATTTCACTCGGCGGCCATCTTTGAAACGCGCGTGCAAGTGCAGCTCCTATCGCTTTGAATGGGGAAACATCAAATTCTCCAAAACTGTTTGAAATCAGAAATGAAAATACATTTCTATAGCAACCGGAGCTCATAATGGCAGGTGTAGGGGCGCCTTTACTAATCAACGATTGGCTCTTTCATTTAGAAGGCGGGGCTTATTCGCCATATTGGATGTTGCACTTTGGTTGGTGTATTATACACGACAAAGGGGCATCGATGAAGTAGGCCAGTGTAATATTTTTTTAATTTGTGGATTTTTAATTGAATTGACACACTAGCAATCCCTGAGAGAGCCATATGGTCCGCGGTTCTCGACTGCTATTGTTAAGTTTAAACAGGCCGTGTGGTCACAGCTATGAATATGCAACTACTGACATAAACTCCTTGTTTTTTATTTTTACAGTGAGCTGAATGATTACAAAAGAATGAGTGAATAGTGCTTAGCAAGTGATGTCAGAATGCCAATCTGTCAATCAAGAGTCAAAGCAAGACGCAAAAGAATTTTACAACTTTTGAGCGAATTTTTACTGTTTTGTACACATTGTCATATTACTGTAATTCAAATGCATTTTGTTTTATTGAGCACAATATTATTGTTGATAATTGTTGTGAGGGTCACGAGTCTGGAAATGACAGAAACAATGTTAGTTTAAAAAGATTCTGACTTCCAGTGATCAGATGGAGTTTAGATCAGTCAAACACACACACGCTCGCGGACGTGTTCACACACGTGTGTTTTACTCTGACGCTGCATGGGGACTTTCCATTCACTTCTATTGTTTTAAACTGAGCTAATTATGTTTTCTGTCCCCTAAACCCTCAAACATACAAACTGCATTTGGACATTTTAAAGAGGACATCCTTTAGTCGGTTATTTGTTGAGCTGTTCAGCTCTTACTATCACATTTAGTCTTCACAATTTAGTCAAAACCTTACATACACACACACTCTCACACACACACACACACACACACATACACACACACTCACACACACATACACACACACATGTTTGTTTCACTATATTAGTGAGGACAGTGCATAGACTTCCATTGATTTTATATCAGGTTAATGATATTTTCTATCCCCTAACCCAATCCCTATCCCTAAACCTACCCATCCCAGAAACATGTGCAAAACAATAGATTTAAATAAAAACATGCTTTGGCCGATGTATAAGCATTTTTAACTAGTGAGGACCAGTCAAATGTCCTCACTAGTGAGTTGTCATAATATTTTACTATATAAGTGAGGACATTTGGCCCCTCACAAGTATAGCCAAACAAGGTACACTCACACACACACATACACACAAACATACAAGAACACACACAGACACTCATACACACACACATACACACACACACACACACATACACACACACATGAACACACACAGACACTCACACACACACACACACACACACACACACTCACACACACACTCAGACACACACAAACACACACACACACACACTCACACACACACACACACTCACACACACACTCACTCACACACCCACACACACACACACACACACTCACGCACACACACACGCACACACTCACACACACACACACTCACACACACACACACACACACACAGTGGTTTATGAGATCTAAACAGTTCTCCATCATAAGAATCTATATCCTGTCCAATGCCACATCAGGGTCCGTGTGTGATGGAAACACTGGCCCCAAAGCCGCTGTTAAACATCAAGTCGACGCTCCACCCCCCCTCACCACTACAAACACACCACACCAGCTCCACACGGCCAATCACAGCTCCTCACGGACAAAAACAACACTCACAATTAATGCAGCGAATCAAATCACATTCATTCTTCAGAATCCCACAACACACATCCACAGCAAACTGTGAGAATCCTAACCGTGTGAACACTCCACGGGTCCGTGAATCCTTTGACAGCTTTCACTAAGTTCTTTATAGTGGAAATACAAGCTTGTAAAGCACAACAATATTAACATTACATTTCATAACTGTGGATTTGTGGATACAGTTAGTGTTTGGATCATGTTAAGGGTTACAGGTGAGATGTGCTGCTGCTTAAAAAGATGAACATGTTAAAGATAAAAATGAATTACCATAAAAATGAATTAATTATTAAACACTGACCATGAAGTTCTGTCAGCCTGATGTATTTAGTCAAAACTGTCCAGAATTCAGCCACATTAATAATAATAAAGTAATAAAAATGTATAATATTATATGAATTAAAATAACTATGAGTCATGGGAATTGCCAATGCAAAAAATAGGTTTCATTTTGTGTATATAAAATTATTTTTAACATAAACTAATAATGAACTGCACTGCTACATAATTAATATTAGCTGTATTTGTTAACATTAGTTAACGCACTAGCATGAACAAACAGTGAACAGCTAGATCTTCATTACCTGGCATTAACAAAGATTAATAAATACAGTAACGCATGTATTGATCATGGTTAGTTAGTTAATACAGGATCTAAAGTTAACGAATGAGACCTTACATTGCATTCAATTATTTGAAAAACACTTTGAATTGAATTGAATGGCTTTATTGTCATTGTATCAAACTAAATATTAATAATTCTGCTCTGCTGGTGCATTGCCACTCAAATGCAAAACACAACAGCAGATATAATAAAACAAGAAACATGGCAATAATGAATACACACACAGACACAGTGTGTATCATGTACTCTTATGCTAACATTTGTATTATTTTAATGCGTATTATGCATGCATATTTTGATAAGAAACCAGTGGCATTGATGAGCGGATGTGTATCTGATGGAGTGTGTTGTACAGGAGATCCCGCTGAATAAAGCCTCGAGTGACTTTTTTATTGTCTGGAGAGCATTATGTCTCTATCAAGCTCATACACGTTTTAATGAAGCCTTATAAAAGCATATGCATGCCATACCGATCATAAGAGGCTTTAATGAGGTGGTGATACCTCATTCACGTCACTGAGAGCTAGAGAATGTGTGTGTGTGTGTGTGTGGCAGTCAGTCCTGATGAGAATCACACAGACCATCTCCAGGTTTTATAGTGAATCTATTAATCCCCAAAGATCCATAAAGCTGCTCAAGATCGTGCTGAGAGTACAGACATGATGAAATCTCACTTCTGCTGTCAAACTCAGTCATTACTGCAAATCTGAATCTCTTTTAGTTGAATTAATACACTGTAAAAAATATATTTAGCTTTTGTCAAATCAACTTTCATGTGATTCAGATAACATCATTTTTTCTCTCTCTGTTGCATTAACTCAAATGTTTCATTTCAATGAACTCAACCTTTTAGGCAACCAGGTAACTTACTTTTTTAAGTTAAACCAATCGTTTAATTTACGGATTTCCTTTAACCCTAAAACTCAACGCATCGTTCAAAATACAGGTAAAAATCCTGCATATTTCTGCCATATTTTTACACACTTTTCTTAGTTCAAATGTGCACATAACCGTACATCTGCACTGTAAAAAGTGCTCAACTTAACTTTAAAAAAGTGAGCAAACACGTCGCATTAAAATGATTAATTAACCATGCATAATTGTCAAATTCACATAACTTAATTTTTCATTTTCAAGTTGATTTACTTAACTTGAGGAAACATGTTGCATTAAATTTATTAAGTAAATAAACTTGAAAATGCAATGAAAGATTAAGTTGACAATTATGCATGGTTAATTAATCATTTTAATGCAACACTTTTTACAGTCTATTGTGCATTATATTTTTATTACTGTAATGTATAGTATTATATTGAATTGTATTGTCTATTCTTTATTATTGTGTTATATTATTTTAAGCTGCTTTTTGTAAACATACTCAGCATTAAAGCTCACTCTGATTATGATCATTTATAGTGTGCAATACATGATTTAATACATTGCATTACTTTACATTAAGCAAGCACTTCTGCTACAATATTTTGTACTTTTCATAGTAAAATGTGTGTTATTTCAAAAGGGCCAGTGTGATAAAAATGTTACATTTTATTTCAAGCCACCTCAGGTTTGGATGCTATCCTTTGGATGCTAAATGCAAATAATATAGTGCAGTTAACGCTGTAATAGTGCATGTAAGGAACTGCATGCACAATAATATAAATTGTGCATGCACAATAATATCAAAGTATTTGGTCCAGTGTTTGCATATTGTTCAAGGTGTCTTTAATACATTGCATTGTTCAAAGGATGCCTTTTTATGGTGCTGCAAACTGATTTCAGTAAATATTATTATAATAATTTGTAAAATTTGTATTTTACTTTGTCAAATGAAACCCCAAAGGAAGAGTGAATTAAACACTTTTAAGTTCGTGGAAAAAGCTGCGATTGCATGGAAAATAATGTTCCTGTGAGAGCAACAGAACGATGAAGTTAATGAACTGAACTTTCCACTGAGGTAACCTGCACAAGTGCAGCGCGTTTCTGCACGCGATCGAATCTCGCGCGTCTTAAAATAGAAGCCCCGCGTCGGTTTGCAGCAGAAGGCAGAAAGATTATGCTTTTTCATTAATGTGTTATGCACGCGTGTGCAGATGAGCGTATATCGGTGTGTGTGTGTGTGTGTGTGTGTGTTAGGCAGAGAGGCTTGAATGGTTGTGCTTCACATCAAAGGCACAGGCAAGTCTCTGCATTAACAAGCCCCTTTGTTTCCTGGCAGAGAGAGAGAGATTACAACAACAGGTCTCTCCTGAGCGCGAGGACACGGACCGACCCCGTGATAACAAGACATGCAGAGTTCATCGCAACACCCATACACGTGACCAGTGCTGGGCTGACGCATTACAAGTAACGCGAGTTACGCGATCGGATTACTTTTTCAAGTAACGCGTTACTTTCAAATGTACAACAAAATGTCGGAGTTACTTTTTCAAATAAGTAACGCAAGTTACTTTTGTGTTGACTGGCAGCTCTCCTGTCCTCACACTGAAAAAAATAACTTTGCAATTAATACATTTTAAGTAAATTTTACTGCTACTGCTCTGTACAACTTACACGTACACGTCCTACGTACTATTGAACTTAACATTCATAAAGAAATTAAAGCTGCGGTCCGTTACGTTTTGCGTTAATAAACAGAACTGCATGCGTCTTGCGGACGAACACCTCGCGCGGAGCTACTCCTCTCTGTTTCTGCCTGTGGCGAGTCACGCGGGGACTGTGCTCCTCCGCAGCGGCTCCTACCAATAATAATAATAATCCCAATATAAACACTCATTATAAGTGTACCATAATGATTCAGGGTAAGACAAAACACGGTTTGGAAAATGCATTCATGTTGTGCATTCTCATTATATAATTTTTGTAATCTTGCATCACATCAGCTTTAAGTAAACATTACTTAATTATATTTAATTTCACATATAGAATTAAGTAAAATCTACTCAACTAAATTTAGTAATAGATCATTTTTGAGTGTGAATGTCATTTTGAGTAGAAAATACAGCTGGAAAAACAGCCAATAATTATTCATGCCCCAGTGCATGATGGGAACACCACTATCAGAAAAGTTGAGTAGGCTTCACTTCATTTTATATCGTTTTTGTTTTACGCTTTAATTTCTACATTGAGTACTAATAGAGAATTTATTTAGTTTTTTCAATTCTTGCCAGAATTACACAAATATATACACTATTATATTAGTGCTGGGCAATCGATTAATCGTGATTAAGCGCATACAACATAAAAGTTTGTGTTTACATAATATATGTGTGTGTGTGTGTGTGTATAATTATTATGTATATATAAATACACACTCTATATATATTGATATAATGTATCTTATATATAATTATAAATATTTTATATATTAAATGTATACATGCATGTGTAATTATACACAGTACACACACACATATATTATGTAAACACAAACTTTTATTTAGGATTTGATTAATTGCGATATATTTATATATATAAATAAACATATATACTTTATGTATTTAATCTCACTTTATTAACAATGTCTTTGCCGCTGACCCTTGACGGTACAATTCGACTATACGAATAAGCAAAAAATGACTTAAGATAATAATCACATTTACGTTTAATTTCTTCTCCTTCATCCGATTTTTCTGTGATCCAGGTTTGATTCAGCTGCGCCCTCTACTGTACAGGCGTGAGATTGCATTTATGATTCAGTTCACTTTTGATGCGAAAGGCCGTTAATATTTGGTCAAATATAACTTTTTGTTATTAAAAAACAAATAAGCAAGACCATCCCAGGTGAGGAAAAAGTAACGCAACGCTACTTTCCAATAAAAAGTAACTAAGTGGCGTAATTATTACTTTCTATGAAGAAATTATAGCCCCATGTATGCTTATTTATAAGTATTATAAATATATCTATAAAGACAGTTACTTTTTCAGTGCACATGCTCATAATCACTGATTTATAAATGAGCAAATGTAAAATAGTTCCAGAGACACTTGTTTACTGTACCAGTTAGTCTTTAATGGATAATGTTTGCATTTGTTAAAATATATATCCATATGCATATGGTTTTGCTTATAGCAGTTTGGAATTATACTTTAAAACATTTTTATTACAGGAATTATTGTGCATTAGTTACATTTGCAAGTAAACAACTTCAAATGTATAATGAGCACATCTGATTTCTGAACATTTGCTTTAGGAAAACTGCATCCTATGTTTTCACTTAAAGCCATCAGTGATGCATTTATAGAGATGAATAACTGTCAAGACGTCACATTTACCTCAGTGCATTTTGCTAAATATATGCACTATATTACACGTTCTATTTTTACTCTTATATCATTAAAAATATAACATTATTACTATATAAAACGCCTTATATGAATGGTATACAAATCAGTTGTTAATAAGTCGCTGCCCTACACATTTTTAAGTACAATCAACTTGGATGTTTAAGTCATTTCAACTTAAATTACATCAAACTGACTTAAAAAAAAAGAAAAAAAAAGTTTCATCTTGTATAACTTACAAAAACAAGATGAAAATTGCTTTACTTATTTTGATGAGTTAAAGCAATGTAAAATCCTAACTTATTTATCATATAATTTATTATTGTTATATTATAGTATTATTCTAACATTAATATTATCCCTAATTCTCAGTCCAAGCCCTGTGTCAGGAGGAAAGCGCTCGAAGGGTGCGGCCAATAAAACACACTGGAGTGGCTTGAGTTAAACTGTGCTCCTTCGCATGTGGCTCGACCTCAGTTAAAGGATGTGATTTAATTAGTTTGCTACTTAAATGCGTCTGGAGATTATTTAGGAAGCACAGTGTATAATTTTTAGGAACTGCATTTATCCTGGAAACCATCAAAGCCTGAAGTGCAGCCTGATGGTGTTCTGTTCCTCTCAGATTGAGCAGTTTGCTCTTCATCTCTTGTTGCTTGGAAAGGTCTCGCCTAAATATCAAATCTGGACCCGTTGTATCTTTGGTGAAAGATAAAGATTATGTTGAGCTTTTGAGACTACGTGCTCTTAAATCACGAACAAGCGACAACACACTTAATTCAGATTCTTGGAAACATGCACAAAAAAAACATCAACTCAGTGAACGCGTTTCCTGCCCCTGTGGCTTCGAAAATGCTCAATTATACACTCTGACATTTGAAGTCACACAATGTCTGCGCAAAAGACAAATGCTAAAGATAAAGAAATGATCTAGGCCATCTGAGGATGAAAAAACACCCTAAACTAAAGTTGAGCGCTCTGTCCGTCTGGCAGCATGCAAATATGAGCTCAGGATGGTGGAAAACATTGAGAAATCATTAGGAAAATGATGTGGAAAAACTGCTTCTGTGATAAGCAGCTGTCTATATTTAATCAAGGCAAATAAACAAGGTCTCATTTATAATTTAGATTTGCATGCATTAAACAGGCCATGTTTAATCCATTTATTAATATGCATGGAAGATATTGTATAAATATGCAGCCTTATGCAAATACTAGACACATTTTTGTTTGAATTTAATTCTTATTCCCAGCTGTAGTTCATGACAGTAAATGCACTCAGATATTATTGAAGGAAGGCATCATTATTTCTCCATTAACTCTGAAAGAGTCCAAACTCTTGCACAAGAAGGTGATTGCTCAGTATTTTACAAACAACTTACTTTTAACAAATTCTAATCAGCACATGCATTATTTTATGTAGTAACTAGTGGGTAATTAGTTGTAGTAACGTCATTCTTTTAAGGTGTCATTGTTACAGTGTAATTATATATTTAAGTACTGAGTAATATTAATTAACTACATGTACTAACTATAGGGTTAAGGTTTGATTGAGGGTTATTTGCATTTACTGTTATTATGTTTATGCATGTAACATATGTAACAACACTGTAAAATGTCTTCTTTCTTTTAATTTTATAATAAAATAAATTATATAAGAAATATTGTGATGTTTTTTGCCTTTTTTTCAATAAATATACAAAAATATGTTATGCATATTTGTAAAAACAAAGAAAAAAAAAAGAAAATCTCTTGTCAAGGTAAACTGGAGCTCTTCCTCGGTCGCTAAAAACACAATAATCTCTTTGATGGTGGGTTCATTTTTTTCTCAATCGACTACGCGCTAATATATTTCAAGCCCAAATTAATATTTATAAATTACTCCACGGCTTCCCTCTTTTAAAAGGTGTTTTTTGTGAATTTTATTCGTGTGGATATGTCAAAAGCATTGAAACTCAAAAGTGTCGTGTCCCTTTAAGAGCAGACCCCCCTTCGGCTCATTGCAGCTGTCAATCACGCGTCGGTCGCTTTGATCTTCGCTGTTCTAAAGCGCGACTGTTTGTTACTTTCAAGTCGCGCGGATCGTCACAGCATAAAGAACTTTTCCTCCCTCGCGCGAGTCAGGAACGCTCATCTGAGCGCGGAAAACGGCGACAACAACAATCAAAAGTACATTAATAAAGTTCGCTCGAGCGCGTGAATATGCCGCAGCTGAACGGCGGAGGGGGAGATGATCTCGGGGCGAATGATGAGATGATCGCGTTTAAAGATGAAGGAGATCACGAGGAGAAGATCCGCGAGAGCGCGTTCACGGAGAGCGACCTGGCCGATCTCAAATCATCCCTGGTCAACGAGTCCGAGATCAGCCAGAACTCAAACTCTGCCGTAAGAGCCCGTCAGCACAGATTCATGTGTGTGTGTGTGTGTGTGTGAGAGTGAATTAAAGTGTGTTTGTAACGAGCAGGTGATCAGAAGAGGACATCAGGAAGATCAGAGGATCTACACCGATAAACGAGAACATCTGGACAACGGTGAGACTACACACACACACACACACACACAGAGAACTGCGACTAAATATGACAAAGTCAAACCATGCGCGTTGTTTTTGTTTTATTTTGAGTTTTTGAGGGATGGGCTTTAAGTGTGCATTGCTTTTTACCTGTGTGTGTGTGTGTGACCTTATTTACACAAATCTGTGCATGTGGCTTTGCTTAGTTTAGATACAAAATTGTCTACGTAAATTATCAGACTTTGGAAAAATTATGCATAAAGAAAAAATGTCTTTCTCTAATATTTATCTTGATTAAATTGGGGAAATTAGAAACGTTCACCTAGGTCTGCTATGCAACTGATGGACTTTTTCTCGGAAACCCTGAAACCTGCTTCATTAAATAAGCCGTTGACTCACTTTTTTTCTGTCTCAAACATGTTTGATCTATTTCCGTTATTTGCTCTTTCGAAGTGAAACCGCTTTGAAGAGAATCCTTATATATTTACAAGAGCGTCTATAAATGCATGGACAACAAACAGGTTTCTGTAGCGGAAGATGGTTATAAAGATGAAGTTTTCACAAGATTTATTGTTGTGTCTCGTTTCCTCACTTCAAGTGCCCAAACATCAAGATGGTGGAATGTATAAAGCGGCGTATTCTGGATACCCGTTCCTGATGCTGCCCGAGTCGTATCTCCCGAACGGACCCGTCTCACCATCTGTAAGTTCATGACATCACCGCCGTTCTTCTACTAGTATTGGATCATTAGAGTCCAGGTGTGTGGGAACCGCACTGAAGTTTGCTGGGCCGCAGAAGAACAGCTGAGACAGGCCTGTAATTACACTAGAAGAAAAGGGCGCTGGAGAGTCCCACTCCATCCAGTCCTTTGATGCGAATCTTAAAGGGATAGCTCTCCTAAAAATCAATCATTTACTCCCTCTCAAGTTGGAAGATGTTTAGGAAGATGTTTAGGAAGATGTTTAGGAAGATGTTTAGGAAGATGTTTAGGAAGATGTTTAGGAAGATGTTTAGGAAGATGTTTAGGAAGATGTTTAGGAAGATGTTTAGGAAGATGTTTAGGAAGATGTTTAGGAAGATGTTTTGGAAGATATTTATTTTGGAAGATATTTAGAAAGATATATATTTAGAAAGATATATATTTTGGAAAATATTTATTTTGGAAGATATTTTAAAAAAGATATTTAGAAACATATTTATTTTGGAAAAAAAAATTTTGGGAAGATATTTATTTTGGAAAATATTTATTTTGGAAGATATTTATTTTGGAAAATATTTATTTTGGAAAAAAAAATTTTGGGAAGATATTTATTTTGGAAAATATTTATTTTGGAAGATGTTTAGAAAGATATATATTTTGGAAAATATTTATTTTGGAAAATATTTATTTTGGAAGATATTTATTTTGGAAGATATTTAAAAAAATATATTTAGAAAGATATTTATTTTGGAAAAAATTTATTTTGGAAGATATTTAAAAAAATATATTTAGAAAGATATTTATTTTGGAAAAAAAATTTTTGGGAAGATATTTATTTAGGAAAATATTTAGAAAGATATTTATTTTGTAAGATATTTAAAAAATATATATTTAGAAAGATATTAGGAAGATATTTTGGAAGAATATGGGTAACCAAACAATTGTGGGGCACCATGGACTTCCATAGTATTTTTTCATTCTGTGGAAGTCAATGTTGCCTCACAAAAATATCTTCCTTTGTGTTCAACAGAATAAAGAAATTCATCTCTTAAAATGAATCTCTTTTGGGTGAACTGTCCGTTTAAGCTCAGTAGACATTCAAATATTGCTTTAGATCTGTTAAAACGCAATGCAGTTTTGGTGTCATAATGCACACATTTGTGTTGTTTGTAAAACTGTATTATTCGGACGTGGTTCTTTAAGTCATGGTTTGATGATTATGTGTGTTTGAGTGCATATGTGCAAACCTTGTAACTGTATACTAATGCCTTCGACCGTAAACCAACTACTTGCGTATAATTGTGCAGATCATTTTGATCATGATGTAGCATGACATCATTATCTTATTTGTCATGTATCTGAAGTCTTTGACCATGTGATTGTGTGGACGTAGTGTATTTATGAAGAAAAACATCCAGGTTTTAGCACTTGAAAAGGTTTCTTGTGAAACGCACATAAAGTGTAGTTATTATAAGTGTGTAATTGCACATCTATAACAGCCAGTTCTGTACAGTTCTTGCATATGTAGTGCCTATTTCAACTGTGCAGTTCACAGATATACTCTTTATGAAAGCATTAGTAGGTATGATGATAACGATGACGGCTTTGTGAATGTCCCAGACAGCTGTGAAATGAAAGTGTGTCTCATTTTTGAAGTGTCTTCCAGGTTTTTCCTCAACTTTAAATGCAGATGAGTGAGTCAGTGAATGTTCAGGGACGTTGTACGGGAAACGGTGTTATGATTAGTGGTTATGCCATAGCTAGTGCTATTTTTAGTCCTTTACCATTGTTTAACACTCTTCTTTTCATCAGTCCCATCTGAATTCAAGTGGTTTTCCACAGAGAAAGCAAACCGTAAGGTCTTCCAAATTCAAGGATTGTTCTTAGTGCCAAAAAAAGTGAAGATTATAAATTATAGTTGTGTTCTGGATTCAAGCTCTTTATCCATCTCTTTACCCACAATATACAGCTAAGCTGCTGGTTTTACACAGCCATCGGGGATCCCTTGTTGAGTTGACAATTAAACTCTGGCGATTGATTGAAGTCAAAGCTCTTGCTCGTCCCGAGACGTGCGGTCTTGTGTTGATCGAGGCTTGTTCAAGCAGCCTTTAGTCTCGGAGTAAACAATAGAAGAACACTGGCTTTGTGTCATTATCCATCCAGAGCAGCTCTGACTGACGGCGATAAGTAACAGACACTGGATTACACCCTCTTTAAGAAAAAAGCTCTTTAACCCATTCTGCCACTTCAGTCAGGACACAATGTGCCGCTGGAAAGCTTGAAAGTTGTAGGTCCGAAAACGGAAGGCACAATGAATGCGTGTCGCTTGTCGTAAGTGTGTGTAAAGCTCAAAGCTCAAATCTCCTCCAGCCGGAGGTTAATTCACGCCCAAGAAAACCAACAAGTTAGCCCAAATATTGATAAGAGAACCCATTTCGCCAGTCTTTGAAGCGAGCGCCTGCGGACGAATCCGCACAGTTATTTATGGAGCCGGAAATATTTGGGAAACTATCAAAACCTGTTGGATCCCCTCAGGTGTTTATAGCTGTAATTATTGGTGCGGTCGTGTCTGTTCCGCCGCGAGAGAGGGGGACAGGTGTTTAAGTCGTCTCGGAGCCGTGCTCCAACATGTCAAGCCCCTGAAGTCAGGGCTGTCGAGCAAATTCTTCTCAGATGAAGAAGACTTTTATCAAGGTGTGAGGCAGATGTAGTAGTAGCTTCGACTCCTGGAAACCATTACGCATCGTCAGGCCATTCAGCATTCGTGTTGATTTCCCTGTGAAATGCGGACATTGTGTCTCTGTGTTGATTGGACCAATTGTCTTGTAAGGAAACGTATTTTCCACCTTTAGTAAAGCGCAGGAAAATGAGCCCAAATGAATCAAAAGCAAAGCAGGATTTATTTGAAGGCTCCCACTTCTTTCTGAATTGATCACATCGAGAGGTTTTGTCCGAACTCCAGACTGATATACAGTCAAACCAAAAATGATTCAGACACAGATGTAATGTTTCTCTAGTCTATAGTTCATTTCTGTAAGTGAGGGGAGCAAAATAAAGTCAACTGTGATTTGATTATACCCAAAAATTCTTCATACAGTGTCTAACAGTAAAATTGATAAAAATTTGGGACCAAAATTATTCAGACACCATGTTTTGCTTCAGTGTTTGTTCTTTCATTGCTAATGTGACCTTTGACACCACAGACTGAACAAAATGAAGCATTGCTTGGTCATTGGTTGAGCTAAATTGGTATTATCTAATTGTGTACTTGCATTTAACAGCTGATTGCCATCCATTACATCCCTTTCTATCAAAGTGACCTGCCATTATCAAGAGGAATTTGATCTGACACAGTTTAACTGAGCTCTTGTCATATTTTATTACCATTTTCTAAACTATAGCGAATAAACTGTGATGATGTGAGAGTTGTTGAAGGTGTCTGAATAATTTTTGGTTTGACTGTATAACTGAGTATCATCAGCATAACAGTGGAAACTAATTCCATGTTTTCTTATAATATTATTACCAAGTGGCAGCATATATATTGAGAATAACAGAGGGCCAAACACAGATCCTTGTGGCACTCTGGCGTTATTTTTCCCTGTTTAAAAAGACTTGTAACGGTCTGACCACCTTAATGCCTGTCCCTGAATACCAGTGTAATTCTGTAGTCGATCTAAGAGTATTTTATGATCTATAGTGTCGAACGCAGCACTAAGATCAAGTAAAACTAGTGTTGAGATACAGCCTCGATCAGAAGCTAGAAGTAAGTCATTTGTCATTTTAGAGCGCAGTTTCTGTGTCTGAATCCAGACTGAAATTTTTCATAGATATCATTTTTTTGCAGGAAGGAGCAATCGTGTTGATTTCCCTGTGAAATGTGGACATTGTGTCTCTGTGTTGATTGGACCAATTGTCTTGTCAGGAAATGTATTTTCTGATTCCATTCGGTGACGACACACTTCACCACCTTTAGTGAAGCGCAGGTAAATGAGCCCAAATGAATCAAAAGCAAAGCAGGATTTATTTGAAGACTCCCACTTCTTCATATCACTGATGCCCGGCATGTATTGCGGTGCTGTTTCATATCGGTGTTTGTGCTACTGTACGTTTTGTCGTCAAGACTTTCTCTTAATGAATCAGCCCACCACTCGTCTTCATAAAAGCGCAGTAAAAGTGAAAGAAAATCCCCCACCTCAAGGCAACCATAAGTCTAAGTCGAGACACAGTCAGTGACGCATGTGTGATGTAGTCTTGTCTTGTAGATGAGTGTGAGAGGTGAGCTGGCGGGACCCTGGCGGGAGGCGACGGCTCGTTCTCACCGAGGTGTGTGGAGTCGCCCTTCCCCCTGACCCGTTCGCCAGACGTCCTGTAGGACGGGGACAACAAAGTCTGGCCTTTGAAAGACTTCTTAATGATGACAATCATGGCAGTCATGAACAAACACGTACTGTTCACTATTGCCACAGTTTTCATTACGATTCTTGATTCAATTATGATTTCAATTAGATATATCGCCATTTGGATATTTTTCTTTAGGGATTCAATCTAATAAGGTACAGGGGACTCAGTTCTAGTGTCAGTCTGTACATTGATGATATAAAGTTTAAAATTAGCATCAGTCCAAATTCAATTGATATTTACTTTTTAGATATAGTAATCAACACTAAAATGGACTAAAATACAATGATAAAAATGTTTCTACTTAAATGTCATATTTCAGTGGCTGTCATAACTTTATGCAAGCATACATTATATAATGAAGACAACAGGTTAACTAATTATATAGTGATTTTGTAATTTAGTGCATTTATTTATTTATCAAAAACGCTCCTTTCTAGTGTTCTTTTTTTAATGGTTGTCTATCGAGTTTATGGACATTTGTTGACTTTTCTGAGGTAAATGTGAAGTTGCGTGATATATTGTTCTCAGGTTGTTTTATTGACGTCTTTCTGTGGTTGAAACACTGATTGCATTTCAGTCAGTTGTTCTGTGTCTTTCGACATTCCTTCTGATGTTCATTCATGTTTATTTGCTGTTGTAACTAGAAGAAGAGGAAGAGCTGATCGGTTCAACTGAGACGCTTTACTTTTAATTACAAAATTGACCGAATTTTAAAGCTGAGACTCTGATTCTCAAAAGTGTAAAAGCACAAACTGTTGATCTGTCTTTAGTGTGTAATGTTGCTGTTTGAGCATAAAAAAGCTCCAGTTCTTCTCTATATCAGTGTCAGTGTTTCTGAACTCCTGAAACACCTTCGTCTTGAGTTTCTTCCGGGAACCAACACGTCACAATATTCCTCATTATAATAATTAATGGGCAACATAACGAGGTGGGGCCTGGTTGAGTTAGTTAGTAGTGTGTTGAGACTGGCGGTTATGGCAAGGTGCGTTTTCCCAAACACCAATCACAACACACTGCTCCAGTTGACCAATCAGAGCACATTGTGCTTTTCAGAAGGAGGGGTTTCATAGAGACAGGAACTAAACAGAGTTACTGACATACTGGGAAGAGAGGAGCCGCAACAATGGAGAATATGAGGAAATAATCAACATTCAACATTGCTCTAGTAGAGCCTTTGTGATAAATTGTAATATATTTAGTATGTGTAGGATGATGATGCACCAGCCCCGCCCCTTTATGCTGCCCATTAATTATTATAATGAGGAATATTGTGACGTGTTGGTTCCCGGAAGAAATTCGAGACTACAATGGAGGCGTTTCAGGAGTTCAGAAACACTGACACTGATAGAGAGAAGGACTGGAGCTTTTTCGTGCTCAAACATCAACATTACACACTAAAGACAGATCAACACTTTGTGCTTTTACACTTTTGAGAATCAGAGTCTCAGCTTTCAAATTCTGTAAGTTTTATAATTAAAGCGCATCAGTTGAACCGATCATCTCTTCCTCTTCTAGTTACAGCAGCAAATAAACGTGACATCAGAAAGAATGTCGAAAGATACAGAACAACTGACTGAAATCAATCATGTCTCATGTAATCGATTAAGGGAAATAAATAGAAACTTTTGCACATTTTGTTGTCATAGCACAAAATGTAAAAATATTCAAAGAGGTCAATTTGCATCACTAAGATGGGAAAACTTTTATAGAATATATAATTGACTTTTGATATCATTCTTATTAATATATATATATTTTTTTGTCATTAATATAAAATACAAAAAAAATTTGTTGACTTGAATTAATTAATTTTATTCTATAACTTTTATACAGGCATATGAATATGTACACCATTTACATATTTACATCAATATATGACTATTGATATTACATAATCAATATTTTATTTAATTGGACATATTTTTATTGAAGAAATGTCATAATAGCAACACTGAATTCAAATTAAATGATTTCACTCAATTAGCCTATAGGCTTTAATAAAGTAGGTGTTAATGAATAGTGAATGTGTGTGTGTGTGTGTGTGTGTATATGTGTATATATATATATATATATATATAGTGGAATTATTGAATAACAGCCTCATAAAAAATAATAACACTAGTAACATCAGACCATCAGACATATTTTTCACTTTAAAATAAAAACTATATTTTTAAATGTGTCCAGAGATACCCTATTAACCAGCAGTCACAAAAACATTTGATAATCCAAAACATACAAAAAAAATAGACCTCAAATGAACCTCAAAACTGACCAAATGTCAAAAATGTTAATATTCAGAAATAGAAAAGCAGTGTTGAGGTGAGATTTTGTGCCATCTATGATCAAGAGAAAAATGACCTCCTCTCACCCTAAATCAAGCCAAATTTATTTCCATAGCAATTTATATAAGTTTGAAAGTGGCGAATGATCATTGTTTTGGTGTAATTAGGACGAGGTTTGAGTCCTGCGTGCTCAGCTCGGTTGATGTGTCCTAGATGAGTGATCCGTTCCGAGCAGTGCAGTCGTTTGTGAATTGCTCAGTTTTCCGTCATGTTAAATCATTGATTCCCACTGATCTGTGGGACGTCACACTCTTGTTTTGAGCAGGGTTTCAGTTGGAAGGAAGAGTCTGAAACCTCCGCAGAGGCTCCTGTGATAACATGTATGTGTGTGTGTGTGTGTGTGTGTGTGTTGGGCTGTACCCAGCTGTGGCAGTCGTGCTGCTGGTAGATGGGTATCAGATGCGAGCGGGATTAGGCCGTGTGATCACACCCATGTGTGCCGCCCCATGTGGCTGCCGAGGCTCCAGTAGGTCTGGCCCGGCACTAATTCGGGGTGCTGGGGGCGTTGGCTGACCCCAGCAGTGGGAAGTGAAGCACAGGCTCTTGTGGGACAAACTCAGCATGTGTCCCACAATTCATAGTTCCTGTTCTTTTGCTCTGGCTGTGCATTTATGAGGGGCAAAGACCAAGAACAACAGGTCTGCAAGTGCCGTGATGTCATGATACGACGGTGATCGTGAAACGTGAACACGTTGATCATGAATGTCCAAGATTAAAGACTTGTAGAAGTGTAAATATTACAGTTTTGGTAATGACGAACGTCTGGTCATTTGCTCCCCTAAACTTTTTTGTTTGGACCTGTGTTCAATATGTTCTTTTTTATTCAGCTGAAGAAAGTCACATGGGTTTCTGGGTGAAGCGTCGCTTTAAGATGATTGATCGCAAACTGATCAGTTTGAAGATCTGCAGATTTGTACATAAAGTAAATATTGTGCATTCTATTGATTTCAATCACCCAATGCAACCTGTCAATTTAAGTTAAATTGACGCCGATATGAACATTTTGGCCGATACCGATAACCGATATTTTTTTATATTTTAAAGCCGATAACCGTTATATTGGCCGATAAATCTAAATCCAAATTTTTATATAATTTTTGAGAGCCTGATTGCAAAAACAAAAGTCTCACGCACACAATTATGATGTTCTCATTATGATTTTATGTAGTCTATATGACAGACTTGTGCTGCACATATACAGTATTTTCTTGTTTTTTAAGTGATTATATTTCAAGCAATTCAAAACCATCATGGCGAACAGTGTCTCAGCTGAAGGAAATATTATTTATCAGCTTTAATATATCGGCCACCGTATCGGTATCAGCCGATACATGTTCATTTATTTTTTTATGTTGTTGTTATTTGTCCGATAAGAAAATTTGGCTGATGTATAGTGCATCCCTGCTTTGTTCATCTAATGAGAAACATGAAGGCTGTTGAGTTCTTCTCAAAGCAACTAAAGAGTGTTTAGCATTTCAAACCTGTACGTTTGATTTTAACTACATGATTATCTGAGGCAAACATACAGTATTACCATAATGGGAAAATATATGCACATATTCCTCAACAAATGTTAATTCAGTAAAGATAGGAAACATTTACCAGCTAATTCACAGTGACAACAGCATCAGCATAAATGAAGCCATTTTTAATAAGAGTTAGCACATCATTTCAAGCTGCAGTGCATGCTGGGAACTTGCACAAAATGCATTGTGAAACGTAACATTTTTGTATGCATTTGGAGTTGGTCAAGATTTGAACAAATACTGGGGTATCAGGTCAACAAAACAAGTCTTGTTCATTTCACACAAAATAATAAACCGACTCTGTTCAAGCTCCTTTTTTACAAGTTTTTTACTGTACGTCATCATTTGTATACTGGCATTAGCCAATAATGTTACGTTTATCATGAAAGACTGTCTGCGTGGCTTCTTGCTTCTTCAGTCACATCACCTGTTGTTTGTTGTGTGTGTGTGTGTTTGGTTTTCAGAGGTTAAAGCGATGGCTGACTAACCTTCCTACATTATAACTATATCACACCATCAGCACTCTCTGTGTGTCCGGATCTGTGAATTACTGAGAAACACGTGGCGCTGACGCTGTTACAGTCGAGTCTGACAACAACGCCGTAACATCAGTCTTCTTGACATCACTGGACTTTTTTGTGGTGTTTAAGTTAATCGTTGCATTTGAAGTTGATAATCTAAACACTAACCTGTTGTACACAATCAATCTACTGTCGTGTGATTGATAGTTTAGACTTTTTTAGCAAGTAAAAGCTTTTAGTTTAATTGTACAAACGTCCTCCTTCAGAATAACTTTGATATTGTTTTTGATATTTCACTATTTTCAATTTTCACTATTAACTAACTATTAAATACGGCATTTACCTCAATAAACTCCTAATTACTGCTTTTTAAAAGTTAGTGAGGTAGTTCCCATATAGCAACATAGTGTGGATTCAGTGCTGACACCATGATGCTGTCTGGGTTAAATTTAGATTAAGGGATGTAGAATATGATGCAGAATAAGCCATTAATATGTGCTTTATAAATGCTAATAAACAGCCAATATCCTAGTAATATGCATTATAATAAGCAACTAGTTAATAGTGAGAATTGGACGCTAAACTAAAGTGTTTCCCTTACTGAAGCAAGCACATCATACACATCAAATATGACCGTCAGGCTTTTGAGGAACGTTCTTGTTTGTCCCTCAGTTGTCATTGCATTGCATTATATGTTCAGATCTTTGATAATAAAACTAAGCATTTACAGTAGGGGTGTAACGGTGCACAAAACTGATGGTTCGGTACAGCAGGGGAGAGAAAACTAAATATAAAATTGCTTTATTTTATTAAACAGTGGTTTACTGAACAAATTGTGTCTGTCCTTAAATGAATTCTAACTTTTCTTCTTAATTATAACTAAAAGTTTCTTAAAGATAATGCTGTAAACTATAGGGAGCGCTTACTAGCACATTACTATAATATTAAAGATTAACATCAGAGCCCAAACTATTAGTCTAAATTCAACACATCAAACATGTAAACTTCACATCAGGCAGTTTAATGCATTACCTTCTAAATCTAATTATAAAATGATGTTTTTACTCCAGTTCGTTGTTGAAATCTAATCATTAATTCACAGTGTCTTTCATTTTCATGATGTATTTAAACACACATTAATAATCCAGACATCAGTAACAGGTCCAGTGGAATATAATGAATATATGGGCTAATATAGGTCATATATTCAGTGAGAGTTGATTTCTCCAGTGCACTCACAGCTGTGGACACTGAGTGACTCCTGAAGGAAATGTGATGCTGCGGGACATTGATCTCAAGCTGTTTTACTGACGTCTTTCCGCCGGTGAAACACTGAGCGATTACTCCACATATGATGCGCTTCAGCTGTAATGTGTCCTCAACACACCTTCAGATGTTCATTCATGTTTATTCTTTGACTATGACGAGATGATCGCGTTCACTCGCCTATACAGAGATCTGACTCATTAAAGAGCGGCAAAATGGCATTTATCGTTTGAATTTCGTGATAACGTCACAGGATTGAGGCTCATTGAGCGTATCGAGAGAGGATGTAGGCGACTGCTGCAGTTATGGAAATATAGATGTGTATTTCAGCTGGGCCGTCGCCACTAACTGATCACTTTAAAAGTAGGGAGATCCCAGATCTGCTGCCCGCTGCCTTGTGGAAGGTGGTTTTCTGTGCGGTTTTTCCCCCTCTTATGATCGTCTAGAGCCAACTGGAAAGCATTTCACCGCTAAAAATAGCTCTCTGCTTGTGGGACCCAGAACAAGGTCTTCTTGGATCTGGAGGAAGAAGAAAAAAGGAGCACGAAAGCAATGCCAAACATAAAAGTAACTCCCCAGGTTTTCAACGATTTTCAGGGAAACCCCCCGAGAGTCGTTTGAACAATCATGCAGCTACGTGACGACAATAGTGCATTTAGCTCTTCTTTTAAAGCGTGCACGTGTTTGTTTTCATCAGCACGCACATGCACACGCGTGTATCTGTGTGTGTGGCGATGCCACTGACATACATCCTACATCCTGTGCTGTGTGATCTCAGCGAGGTTTCTCAGTCTCAGTGAGAGTGGAGTGAAGGTGAGGTGAGCTGTGGTTATGCCTGTGATTATCTGTGCAACTGCACTTTTACTACAATGCAAACGCTGGCTACAGGAGCTGTTGGAGGAGGAGGAGAACGCAAGTGTTTCCCTCCGTCTCTCTCTCGCTCTGTCTGCGTCTTATCTGATGGCTCGGAGGAGGTGTGGGTGGAGGGGTGTGGAGTAAACACGGCGTGAAGCTGCTCTCTTGCGGAAGGGAGTCAGCAGTAAACACAGAGGTTGGTAACCACGCGGCGCACCTGGTGCACCTTGTTGCGAACGACTTTAAACAGTCGAAGGCGCTCGCTTTTCTTTCTTAACTCTTTCACAGCCTGAGATCTCTGAGGCATGTAGCCGGTGACCGAAGTTTCTAACAAACACGATTCGCACGTAAACATGAGCTTTCTGGCTGTAAACAAGGGCTCTTAATGTTGTACGGTCTATAATAAAGGGGGTTCCCCAAAGTACTTAAAAGAATGTGAAGAATATTTGAGTAATCCCTTTTTGTGCAACGGAAATGTTTAATGGATGTTAACCCTATAAAGCCTACAAATTTCTAAGGTCTGTAAATGATCAAGACTTTGCTGTCGCACACAATCTCCTCCAGTCCTTCTGTCTCTGATTGATAGTTTAGGAGTGTGTGTGTGTGTGTGTGTGTGTGTGTGTGTGTAGTGTACAAACATCCTCCTTCCGCTCGCGTGTTTCTGCTGTCAAATCTGACCTGGTTTTTAGTAACCAGTAAACAAGAATAACTTTGATATTGTTAGTGATATTTCAGACTGAAGCAGGTTTACTTGATTATCCATACATCAGAAATCATGAGTATGAAATATGATCGTCAGCTTTTGAGGAAGGTTTATAGGTTTATTTGAGCTTTGATCATAAAACTAAGCATTTAAATATCATCTTACTAAGACATTGTTATTAATATGTATATGCATGTTATGTAAGTATCTGCTGTACTGTAAAGATCTCATTGATTTACATCACAAGCATCAGAATTTCATCGCTTTTTGTCCATGTAAATATCAGCATCTGCAGCAAATTGCATATTTTTGCTGAGTTGAAACTCAGCAAAAATATGCAATTTGCTGCAGATGCTGATTTTTTCCTCCATATTCTCACTTTTTAGACCATATGAGCCATAAAAGCCTTCGATGCCTGCACTGTAAAAACTTATTTTGATGAGTTAAAGCAATGCAAAAACATATGTTGTCATAACTTATTAATCATATAATTTAAGCAACTTTTTTTAATAAGTTATACAAGATTCAACTCTTCGTTTAGGGGTCACACTCGGCTTGAAATGAAGACTTGAAATGTAACTCTTTTTTTTTTTTTTTTCTCCAGGAAATCCAATGTAGTATATTTTTGTTCAATAATATTTTTTGATTATTATTTAGAATTTTGAGAGGATTTTATGAAACTATGCAATATTTATGCAATTTTTATAAGCTATTTTTTCCCATTGGAAATAATACACAATTGTTTTCTAATATATTTTTAAATGATTTGTCATATTCCATGTTAAAATAGAGACAAGGCATTTCAAATCCAATTTTTTTAAGATAGATTAGTGCCGTCTGGTAGGAGTAAAAAAACAAAAACTTGTGTAATGCCCTGGTGTGACCACTAGATTACTATTTAGCTCTATATAAAATGGCTTATAAATCTAAGTTTTTTTTAAAAAACATAAATACTTAGTTTTATCAAGTTGTGTATTTGGATTTATACTTAGACATTCTCAAAGACTTTTTGTCATGGTTTAGATTAGTTTTTTGCTTGAAATGTTGATTTGAAGTGTCAGTTTTTGCATTAATTTTACTACAGTCAAACCTGAACACGGACATTTTGTTATATAAATACAAAATACAAAAAGAGCTTAATCAATCTGATTTCAACCTCTTATTTGAGACTCAATTTGGGCATATTGTTACAGCCACACCAGTTCATTTGTGTGTGTAATAGTGTGTTGTGTTTGTGTGTTTGAGTGAGTTAAACATCCAGGTTGATTGTACTTAAAATCTAAGGCAGCAACTTTTTTGTTTTACAGTGTGTAAAGAAGCTTTATTTTCAGGAATGTGTGTGTGATTCATGAATGGAAGCTCCAGAGAGATGAGAGTGTGTTTGAAGAGGCGCTGCGGAGACTCCCTGTTGTTTAATGGCCGATGAAGTTCATCTCCTGACAAATAGGAGTGTGATTTAGAGCGGGGTGAGATCATCCCAGACTGTGTCATCCCTGCTCGTTCTGAGGGTTAAAGATCCAAAGTATGACCGTATTTGGTTTTGATTCAGACCCTCGCACTCTGTTAATTTATGCCGACTGCTGCTTTTAATTATATCCTTTTCAGCCAAATGTTGGGATGAAAGGAAGGAATATGCGTCAGGAAAAAGCCTGTCCTCTTTGACTTGGTCTGAGTGTCCGTGGCGTTGAGTTTGCTGGATGTGAAGGGTGGGTGGGCGTGTTTTGCTCGAGGCTTTGTGTATGTTTGCTTGTTTGAGTACAGTTGTGTGCGGTAAGATCTTGTGGTTTACCATGGAAAATGAGACCAGGCTGAGCCTTCTCTCTCACCTGAAAAACAAAGCAACCCTGCAGCACAGGCAACGACATGGAAACTTTCACAGACTCGTGGTTATATCATATTATAGTAGAAATCCAGCAGTGGATGTTAATAAACCCATGTTAGTGTGAACCAGACAGAAGTACAAGCTCAATAATATGTAAGGATTATAACCGTGTCGTTTAAAAAGGTTACTACTAATCTGCACTGTGAAATAAGATTTTTGATTGTAAATAAAACCAAGACTATTGGAGAATAGAAACGTCAAGTAACACAATTAAACATTTTCAATGGCCGATTCTTAAATACCAATTGTTTGATGTTTTTTGGGTTACGTTCAGAATGTTTCACTGCTCTGATATTATGGGGTTTACTTAAAGGATTAGTTCACTTCAAAATGAAAATCTCCTGATCATTTCCTCACCCCCATCTCATCCAAGATGTTCATGTCTTTCTTTCTTCAGTGGAAAAGAAATGAAGTTTTTTGAGGAAAACATTCCAGGATTTTCCTCCACATAATGGACTTCAATGGGGACCAACGGTTGAAGGTCCAAATCAATGCAGTTTCAGAGGAAGGGCTTCAGAGGCTCTGATGATCCCAGAGGAATGGGGTCTGATCTAGACAAACCATCGGACATTTTCAAGAAAAAATTAACATTTATATACTTTGTAACCTCAAATGCTCGGTGGAAGTACCGACCCAGTGCCGAAAAACTCCATCTCATGTTCTCCTCCAACTTTAAAATCGCCCGACATCGTTGTTTTACCTTTATCTTTGTAAAGGGCGTTTGATTTAGTCTTTGCACGTCCGTTTTAACACTGGGTCGGTACTTCCACCTACGTCACGTGACCTTTCCGACGTGATGACATCATACGCCGTGAAGAAGCACAACACCGAAGTCGAGCATTTGAGGTTAAAAAGTATATAAATGTTTATTTTTTCTTGAAAATGTCCGATGGTTTGTCTAGATGAGACCCTATTCCTCTGGGATCATCAGAGCCTCTGAAGCCCTTCCTCTGAAACTGCATTGATTTGGACCTTCAACCGTTGGTCTCCATTGAACTCCATTATGTGGAGGAAAATCCTGGAATGCTTTCCTCAAAAAACTTCATTTCTTTTCCACTGAAGAAAGAAAGACATGAACATCTTGGATGAGATGGGGGTGAGGAAACTATCAGGAGGTTTTCTGAAAGCCCTTATACTATAATGTATTATAAAGGTATATATAATGTGCGTTATAATGCATTATATCTATTCATAAATAATTGCATTATCTTATATTATGCGTAATATTTGCAGACAAACTGGTTGTTTGTCGTGGTTTAATGGATTATGCTTTCTAAAGGTGTAATGATGAATAGATGTAGTGTTTTAATGTATTATAACTGTGGTTAGGGTTATTCATGAGAGCATACAGTGCATTACAAGGCATAATTAATGCATTAAAATATGTTTCTAATGCCGTATACTGTGTGTGAGTGCATGTGAGTGAGTGAGTGTGTGTGAGCATATGTGTGAGCGTGTGTGTGTGTCAGTGTGTGAGTGTGTGTGTGTGTGTGATTGTGTGCGTGTGTGATGGGTAGGTTTAGGGGTAGGGGTAGTGTGTGTGTGTGTGTGTGTGTGTGTGTGATGGGTAGGGGTAGTGTGTGTGTGTGTGTGTGTGTGATGGGTAGGGGTAGTGTGTGTGTGTGTGTGTGTGTGTGTGTGATGGGTAGGGGTAGTGTGTGTGTGTGTGTGTGTGATGGGTAGGTTTAGGGGTAGTGTGTGTGTGTGTGTGATGGGTAGGTTTAGGGGTAGGGGTAGTGTGTGTGTGTGTGTGTGTGTGTGTGATGGGTAGGTTTAGGGGTAGGGGTAGTGTGTGTGTGTGTGTGTGTGTGTGTGATGGGTAGGTTTAGGGGTAGGGGTAGTGTGTGTGTGTGTGTGTGTGTGTGTGTGTGTGTGATGGGTAGGTTTAGGGGTAGGGGTAGTGTGTGTGTGTGTGTGTGTGTGTGTGATGGGTAGGTTTAGGGGTAGGGGTAGTGTGTGTGTGTGTGATGGGTAGGTTTATGGATAGGGGTAGTGTGTGTGTGTGTGTGTGTGTGTGTGTGTGTGTGTGATGGGTAGGTTTAGGGGTAGGGGTAGTGTGTGTGTGTGATGGGTAGGTTTAGGGGTAGGGGTAGTGTGTGTGTTTGTGTGTGTGTGTGTGTGATGGGTAGGTTTAGGGGTAGGGGTAGTGTGTGTGTGATGGGTAGGTTTAGGGATAGGGGTAGTGTGTGTGTGATGGGTAGGTTTAGGGGTAGGGTTAGTGTGTGTGTGTGTGTGAGTGTGATGGGTAGGTTTAGGGGTAGGGGTTGTGTGTGTGTGTGTGTGATGGGTAGGTTTAGGGGTAGGGGTAGTGTGTGTGTGTGTGTGTGTGATGGGTAGGTTTAGGGGTAGGGGTAGTGTGTGTGTGTGTGATGGGTAGGTTTAGGGGTAGGGATAGGGGTAGTGTGTGTGTGTGTGTGTGTGTGATGGGTAGGTTTAGGGGTAGGGGTAGTGTGTGTGTGTGTGTGTGTGTGATGGGTAGGGGTAGTGTGTGTGTGTGTGTGTGTGTGATGGGTAGGTTTAGGGGTAGTGTGTGTGTGTGTGTGTGTGTGTGTGTGTGTGTGTGTGTGTGTGTGTGTGTGTGTGTGTGATGGGTAGGTTTAGGGGTAGGGGTAGTGTGTGTGTGTGTGTGTGTGTGTGATGGGTAGGTTTAGGGGTAGGGGTTGTGTGTGTGTGTGTGTGTGTGTGATGGGTAGGTTTAGGGGTAGGGGTAGTGTGTGTGATGGGTAGGTTTAGGGGTAGTGTGTGTGTGTGATGGGTAGGTTTAGGGGTAGGGGTAGTGTGTGTGTGTGTGTGTGTGTGTGATGGGTAGGTTTAGGGGTAGGGATAGGGGTAGTGTGTGTGTGTGTGTGTGATGGGTAGGTTTAGGGGTAGGGGTAGTGTGTGTGTGTGTGTGATGGGTAGGTTTAGGGGTAGGGGTAGTGTGTGTGTGTGATGGGTAGGGGTAGGGGTAGTGTGTGTGTGTGTGTGTGTGATGGGTAGGTTTAGGGGTAGGGATAGGGGTAGTGTGTGTGTGTGTGTGTGTGTGTGTGATGGGTAGGTTTAGGGGTAGGGGTAGTGTGTGTGTGTGTGTGTGATGGGTAGGTTTAGAGGTAGGGGTAGTGTGTGTGTGTGTGTGTGTGTGTGATGGGTAGGGGTAGTGTGTGTGTGTGTGTGTGATGGGTAGGTTTAGGGGTAGGGGTAGTGTGTGTGTGTGTGTGTGTGTGTGTGTGTGTGTGTGTGATGGGTAGGTTTAGGGGTAGGGGTAGTGTGTGTGTGTGTGTGTGTGTGTGTGTGATGGGTAGGTTTAGGGGTAGGGGTAGTGTGTGTGTGTGTGTGTGTGTGTGTGTGTGTGTGTGTGTGTGATGGGTAGGTTTAGGGGTAGGGGTAGTGTGTGTGTGTGTGATGGGTAGGTTTAGGGGTAGGGGTAGTGTGTGTGTGTGTGTGATGGGTAGGTTTAGGGGTAGGGGTAGGGGTAGGGGTAGTGTGTGTGTGTGTGTGTGTGTGTGTGTGTGTGTGTGTGTGTGTGAAATGGGTAGGTTTAGGGGTAGGGTGTGTGTGTGTGTGTGTGTGTGTGTGTGTGTGTGTGGTGTGTGTGAATGGGTAGGTTTAGGGGTAGGGTGTGTGTGTGTGTGTGTGTGTGTTTGATGGGTAGGTTTAGGGGTAGGGTGTGTGTGTGTGTGTGTGTGTGTGTGTGTGTGTTTGATGGGTAGGTTTAGGGGTAGGGGTTGTGTGTGTGTGTGTGTGTGTGTCTGTGTGTGTTTGTGTGATGGGTAGGTTTAGGGGTAGGGGTAGTGTAGGGGGATAGAATGTACAGTTTGTACAGTATAAAAACCATTACGCCTATGGAATGTCCTCATAATTATAGGTGCACCAACATGAGTGTGTGTGTGAGTTAGGGCTGGGCGGTATATCGAGTTTGTACAATATATCGATATATTTTTTTAGAAACGATATAGAATGAGGCAATACCATTTATATAAATATACAGTGGTTTGATACGAGCGCATCTGAAGAATAGCAGATGCAGAGTGAGCTGATGCAGGGAAAGTACAACCTGTCCTCAACACGACACATGCTTTATATGAAGGGCTTCAGAATAACTGGTCAGATATAGTTAACACGTATAGTTTAAAGCAGCTTGCCCTGTCAGATGCTCTGAGAGATACATGTGCTGACTGACAGAGAAATACTTGTGTTTAATGTGTTTGAGATGTGGTGCTTTCCTCAGTGCAACACTTCACAGGGATATTCTCCATCTGTAAATGTTAGAAAGTCATGCAAATATGTCCATTTTGCTGTCAGGAGAGGACGAGCCTTCTACAAGTGAATCTTTAGGACATCATTGGGCAGGATGTGAAATAAAATTATTATTAAAATAAATACAGATTTTTTTTAAAATCCAAATAGAAAAACTTAGAAAATGCCGGGATATATACCGTATATTGCCATTCAACCAAAAAATACAGAGATATGATTTTTTGGCCATATCACCCAGCCCTAGTGTGAGTGTGTGTGTGTGTGTGTGTGAGTGTGTGTGTGAGTGTGTGAGTGTGTTTCTGCACTAATATGCTTGTATATAATATTAAAGGTGCCCTGCCACACGCATTTCATTAGTTTTGTGGTAATGTCTGAAGTTCTACCATGGACTCTTTAACATTTTTTTGTGGAAAAAATGCCTTGGTTACCTTGTTTCAAGCCATTCTAGCGTGGAACAGAAAGCCTGCAGGAAGACTCATTAATATTCAACAAGATAAGCTGCTTGACTCTGATTGGCTAACAGCTAGCCAATGAGAGCCTGGCTATCAGCATCCTTTACCCAGCGCAACAAGTAGAGGAACTTTGTTTACTATCGTCTGGAATGGCTGCAGAAATGGCTTCTTCAGGTTTATTGCCATATATATATGACGTTCAGCCATCCTTGCTGTACGAAAACTCTCACTGAGCTCGACGAATTCTGTGGGCACGGTCTCAACTGGGCGAGCTCATGAATAGTAATGAGCTCAGGCAACACCACGCCAGACTGACTTTTGTAAATGATCATATTTTGCTAGTGCCACTAGTACATCTTTCATGTAGTGCCAAACATCTGTGATGTGATTGAACACTAGATTGAGATGTTTCATGATGATGAGGATGATGAGGATGATGAGGATGTGTCCGTCTGTATGACGAGGCTCACAGTGGCATGTCTCCGAGTCGCCGCGGTAAAGCCGTGTCCTCAGTTGAGCGCTGTTGCTGTTGGCCTTTAATGAAACGCTGGTGTCCTGCACCGCATGAGAGGCTCCGCCGCGAGCCCTTTCCTGGCAGGAGCTGCTCTCCATTAGCGGCGCGGCTCCGGGATGCCGCTCGTGGAAGTCACTGGCAATTATGGGATGCAGGGGGAAGGAATATCCAGAGCCGGCAGAAAACCTCATGTTTACAGTACAAATCATCAAACAATGCGTCCGACCACAGGACAAATGGGAGCGGGAGCATCGGAGCACTGGTCTGAATGAGAGGAGTCCCTTGCGTCTGCTAAATGAATGAATGTGAGGAGATCATGGATGGAGTCATGTCTGTGATGTACAGTACATGTGTGAGAAGGGCGTAGAGCATGAAAGGGTTAAAGAAACGCCATAACTCGAGCCCTCTGTTGCATTCTGGGCTGTGGGAGATGAAAGCCTGAACATCAAATCAATACTCCAGTCGATAGAAACACGAAGAGAGATTAAAGCGCAAGGCTTTAATTGATGCGCGCGGGAAGAGACGGAATAATGTGTGGAGGTGTTGTAGTCAGGAGTGGATCTTCAGAGAGCTCCTTTAATCACACACATTAGAGCCGCTTCATCTCTGCTCCTCCAGCGGCTGATATGAGCCGAACATCAGCCCGTTTGCATGCTCGTCCGCTCACTGCTCTAACCCTGAGACGCCAGCAAACGCACTGTATTCATAAATCACACACGCTAGGGGCTCAAAACATTATCCTTCCTGGAGCTTATTCTTAACTTAGACTGGGTTTTTTTTTGCATTCTCAAAAACATTTAAAAATGATCTTTTATCTTTTTTTTCTTAAGATTGTTCTAAAGACAAAACTCCTAATTCCTTTTTTTTTTTACTTTTTTTGACTCCATTTTAATGGTTAAATTACATTTTAATAATCAAAAAGCATGTCTGATTAAATGAAATCATGAAATTTATACAATTTAACAACGATTTATTAAAAGTTTAACAAAAATGACATGTTTAGAGCCCTGTGAAATAATTTTTTTTCTCAAATTCTGTGTTTTCAGTTTTCTGGATTCAATTTTAATGTTTTAATTACATTTTAATAATCAAAAAGCATGTCTAATTAATTGAATTCATAAAACACACATATATATATAATTTTTTTATTTAGTTATTTATTTGTACTCTTTTATTTCTATGAATTATATTTTCTTTTTCAGAAAATATGTTTTGTGTATATCAATTTTTTTGCCATTTATTTTTTCTCGTTTTTTTGGACTCCATTTTAATGGTTAAATTAAATATTAGTATTTAAAAAGCATGTCTAATTAATTTAAATAATGAAATTTATACAATTTAACAGCAATTAATAAAAATGTTAACAAAAATGACATGTTTAGGGCCCTGTGTAATAATTTTTTTTTCTCATTCCGTTTTATTTTTTAAAAAAAATAATTTTTACTAAATTCTGCGTTTTCTATTTTAAGTTTTTTGACTCCATTTTAATGGTTTAATTACATTTTAATAATCAAAAAGCATGTCTAATTAGTTGAATTCATAAAAAACAACCATTTAAATTTTTTTAATGATTTTCTATGAATTATTTTTGCTTTTTCAGAAATGATGTGTTGTGTATTTAATTTTTTTGGCAATCAAATGAAAGCATAAACCATTCATTTAATTTAACAGAGCTTTACTGTTCAAATTAAAACATGATGAACATGAAAGATTTAATAATAATGTATTATTGTTATTGTTATTATTATTATATTGAGATGTGAACTCTACCGTACAGCAGTAATATATTTCTGTCATAATTTCCTGCTTTTATTTTGACGGGTTGCCGTGAAGAGCTTTGAGTCTCTGTGTGTTTATGATATTATGATGATAGTTTTCCTCAGATGAAACGGCTCTTTTTGTCACGGACAGGATTTTGTTTCCTCTAATAAAGCTTATTAGTGTTATGGCACTGACTTCACTTCTGTAGGAGAATGAGCTCAGATCAGTTCCACACACAAACACAAAAGTTGACAGAAAGATTGAATCCAGTATTTGGTGATTATTATTGCATAACGAGAGATTTACAAGCAATTTAAAAGACTGTTAAAATGCACCATTTTTTTGGAGAACTTCCTGAGATGTTTCTCAACTCATTTTAAGAAGATATCCCTGAGTCTGTGCCCAGAACACCTTATATTTTCTGTAAACACCATAGCAACCAGTCAGAACACCTTAGCAACAGCAGAACGGTCCGTCATGTGTCGAGTTTGGTCGGCTCCTGGCACTTTGACCTGTTTTCACTGCAGCCGTGTGTGTGTGTGTGTGTGTGTGTGTGTGTGTGTGTGTGTGTGTGTGTGGGTGGGTGTTTGACGTCAGATCTGATGAGATCTCACAGACGCAGAGATAATAACCTGTCAGGATGTATTATCTCATTCTTTAGCAGGAAGTGATGTCACAGATGAAACTTTTAATTTCCTTTTTCCCCCAATCAAGATTTAGGGCTGTCCACTCACTCACACACTCTCACACACTCACACTCTCTCTCTCACACTCACACTCACACACACTCTCACACACACACTCTCTCTCTCACACACACTCTCACACTCTCACACACTCACTCACACACTCTCACACACACACACACACACTCACACTCACTCACACACACACACTCACACTCACTCTCACACACTCACTCACACACACTCACACACACTCACTCTCACACACACTCACACACACTCTCACTCTCTCTCACACACACACACTCATCTCACACACTCACACTCACTCACTCACTCACTCACTCACACACTCACACTCTCTCACACACACACACACACACTCTCTCACACACACACACACTCACTCACACACTCTCACACACACTCTCTCACACACACACACACACACACACACACACACTCACTCACTCACTCACTCACACACACACACACTCTCTCACTCACTCACTCACACACCCACACACGCTCTCACACACACACACTCACACTCACACTCACACACACACACACACACACACTCACTCTCTCACACACACATATGGAAGATCTGTGACATCATCTCAGAGGATATTGTTTACATTGAGTGTGTGACACTTGCATTTAAATTGTCAGTTTATGTGTATAATGTCATAACTTTCCTCTGATGATGGCAGTCATATTTCTCGTGCAGAATAAATCAAAGCATGATTCTTTCCCGTCGGGAGTTTGGTTAGGAAACATATGAAGCACTGAAAACATTTTCCTCAAAGAGAAGCCACAGGATGGAATATGATTAATATCTGCAGCCACATCTGAGCGCTGGAGCTCGGCCGAGCGTCACAATCAGACGAGAACTGATCAGTGATGTCACCAAACCTTATCAAACGCACACACGTCTCAGAAGAATCCAGGCGTAAGTGTGCTGTGTGTGTGTTCAGGCCTGTTGTCTGCAGCTTTACTCCTTCATGATCATCTCTGACGTGGCTCGCTCTTCTGCTGTTCTCCAGCTCTGAAATCCCTCTCGTCCACACTCGCTGTGGCGTCTGAAGCCGGTCACACATCATCACCGGTAGAGCCGATGCATGTTGGTAAAGGTTTAGTGTGTTTTCGAGACTGACCGTGTAAATCATTAAATGAAAAAGAGCAGCTTGGGCGTTCTGATAAACGTCTCGTTTTGTGTTTTTATGGAAGAAGGAAAAATCTGGATACATGAGAAGGCCTCATTTTGATTAAGACTTGGAAAATATTAATAATATAATGTAATAATATTTTATTGGGTTAAACATCTTATTGATTTGTTTAGGTTTGCTAAGATATAAAACAAAATGTAGGTATTATTTTAGTAAAAAATGATGTGTTATCTAAAATATTTTATTGGGAATAAATGTATTATAAAATTATGTGTTTCTAGTTTTGACAAGCTCTGAAATATTTTATAGGTTCTAAATTGGCTAGAAAAAAATAATATTTGTTTAGTTTTGTCAAGCTGTAAAATATTGTATATGTTGTGTAAAGGATGGTATGTTCAGTCTTGCCAGCGCTTTGAATGATGTGCTGGACGGTGTGAATCTCTGGCTCAAGCGTCCAGTGTTTGGGCCTCTTGACCCCTGCACACTCCTCCTGTCCTGTGACTGAGGACGGGCCCCACAGGCCACCGTAGGGCCCAGCGGGTGGCTGCTGAAGCGCTGTATTCCTCCATCCAGCAGGGCAGCATGAATTAATCACAGGGAATACATTACGACATGAAAGAGGCTCGTTCCCTGTCCATGCATATTTGAGGCTGTGCAGATCCGTCTCTTCCACGCTCAAACCACATTCCTCATCATTCAGTCCTGAAAATATGATTCTGCTCCATGACAATCAGATCAGCCATGTTTGAGGCGACAGGAAGCCGATTCTAACGACACGCGTCTGACCGGATCAGCAGCTGCGCATTCATTCAGATGCTAGGATAGTTTCCATTCATATTTGGAATAGATTTTGTTTGTTTGTTTTTTCAGTTAAAAGTTGTTTTTGTCATTTTTATAAGTTTTTACTTTTTAAAATATGTCTGTATAGTTTTTATTAACTGAAAAAAATGATATATTATATTTGTAACTGATCAAAAAACTCAAAACTTCAAACAGCTACGAGTACAATACTATAGTATAATATATGGCCCTATGAAATCTGCTTTATTTGTTCACCATTTTTCCATTTTAATGGTTAAATGAAATGTTATGAATCCAAAAGCAAGTCTAACTATTTGAAATCATGAAATGTATACAATTGAACAGCAGTTTATTATAAGTTGTGTGTTTTAATTGATCTTTTAATGAAATGAAAGTGAAACCCTTTCACAGCAGAGATGCAGAAGTATCAGTTCATTATGTGAATAAGAAATACACTTTAGCATCCTTCTATTTTAACACAATACACTTAAGTGTGAAGTGAAAGTAATACCGTGCATGTGTATTATACTTTACATTTATATTAAATGCATCAAGTTGAACTTTAGAGCTTTTTTGACCACTTAAGTACATCTTTCATAATTCTATTCTCTTTGAAACATTGTTGAAGTGTACTAATGAATCACAAGCATTTATGGTAAGCTAAAATATACTTTAATGTAACATATTTAAATGCATGACGTACATTTAAAATATCTGAACTTTAATGTAATCTTGAATATGTTATAATCAAGTATTTTACAGTGTGTCAGCAACACATCAAAATATCGAAGTATCGTCTTTAAAAAGAGACCAAACTTCAGTCTGTGCTCCAAAGCATTTATAGTTCAAGTCTATGCTCAAAAAAAGTCAATAAATGGGTTAGAAATACTGCATAAATATTATTTAGTACCATAAAGTCCCCTAAAAATACAAAATATTATATAAAAAATATTATCGAACTAAAATATAGTTCAATAATAAAAAAAAAGGTCATTAAGTAAACGTATACTTTTAAGATTTAAAGAGTTCATGAACTGCATTGTTTTATAATGGTGGTACATTTATAATGTTAGTAAGATTTTTACATCAAAAATGGTCATAATTTAGAAATAAAAGGCCCTGATTTTAGCCTCTGATTTGAATGCTCTGTTTGAAGGGGCGTGTCTGCTGTGATTGGCTGCTGTGAGACTTCAGTGTAAACGCCCACTGCTGTGATTGGCTGCTGTGAGACTCAGTGTAAACGCCCACTGCTGTGATTGGCTGCTGTGAGACTCCAGTGTAAACGCCCACTGCTGTGATTGGCTGCTGTGAGACTTCAGTGTAAACGCCCACTGCTGTGATTGGCTGCTGTGAGACTCCAGTGTAAACGCCCACTGCTGTGATTGGCTGCTGTGAGACTTCAGTGTAAACGCCCACTGCTGTGATTGGCTGCTGTGAGACTCCAGTGTAAACGCCCACTGCTGTGATTGGCTGCTGTGAGACTTCAGTGTAAACGCCCACTGCTGTGATTGGCTGCTGTGAGACTTCAGTATAAACGCCCACTGCTGTGATTGGCTGCTGTGAGACTCAGTGTAAACGCCCACTGCTGTGATTGGCTGCTGTGAGACTCAGTGTAAACGCCCATTGCTGTGATTGGCTGTTGTGAGACTCAGTGTAAACGCCCATTGCTGTGATTGGCTGCTGTGAGACTTCAGTGTAAACGCCCACTGCTGTGATTGGCTGCTGTGAGACTACAGTGTAAATGCCCATTGTTGTGATTGGCTGCTGTGAGACTCCAGTGTAAACGCCCATTGCTGTGATTGGCTGTTGTGAGACTCAGTGTAAACGCCCATTGTTGTGATTGGCTGTTGTGAGACTCAGTGTAAACGCCCATTGCTGTGATTGGCTGTTGTGAGACTCAGTGTAAACGGCCACTGCTGTGAATGGTTGACATCTTTGCATATGAAATAGCTAGTATTACATGTGAAACTCTCTCGCATGTAGCATGTTTTTACTATTACAGCTCTCAAGGTTAACTAATCGTGAAAAGTGTTGATTATATCATTATATACAGATATATGGCATTATATTCAGATCGTGGCATTAAAGGTTGCAGTGATGAGCATTGTAGCCGATCACAGATGTGTTGAGCGCATGAATGCCGTGATCTTGTGATTTCTGCTTTCATCATAACTAACAGTGCAAACACAATGTAAATAAGAGATGTGTTGATTATAACAGGAGTTTTGGCGCGAGTCACTGATAAACTCACGCTGTTTGATTGACAGCTCCAGTGATCACAAAGTTCTTTGATCGCTTTCTATATATAATTTAATCAAAGTTTAAATAACAGATTATTTTCATCCTACTAAGAGAAACAATGTGAAGTTGAGCGTTTAGTCACTGGTTTGATTTACTGACACAGACAAAGATCATCTGACTGTATGAATCATATCAGAAATCACTGGTCTCAGATCAGGCATTAGAATTAACACGGTTACGCACATGTTGTGGCATTACTGTCGAGTCCATATCGTAAAAGTCTGTTTGCAAAGCCTGCGCCGAAATTGTGACTGATTTACCAAAGAATCCACAGAGAAATGTAGCGAACACAAATAAATAATGCTCAACTGAGACATTCACATTGTTGAGAATAAATAAGCACATTCCTAGCATTAGGATCCTTTGGAAGGTAATGTTATTTTTATCTCTCCTTGTCATCTCACTAACACTCCAGTGGGCGGGGCCAAAGTTGCAATGATGAAATAGGCATTGATTTTCATCCACAATGAGTCGTTCTCTGGACTTGGTTACAATGAAAGCTGTTTTTGGACTAAGGAAGTTTTCAGCTCTGAAACCTACAGGATATTCTTATAGTATGATGACCTCTTATATGTCAAAAACTCAAAGAAAACGTGATTTCTCAGTTCATGAGCCCTTTAAAGGACACATCCAGTACAATTAAGCAAATTTTTTTTACAAGTACTGAAAAGAGGAAGGTTTTGTGTGTTTATGTTTGCAGTTCTGATGCTCTGTCCGTATGGATAAAGCGTAATATCCTTATCAACTTTGGTGTTTTAGGAAGCGTCAGTCTCTCACTTCCCCCGCGTCCTTGTTCTGGCTCAAGCCTTTGATGTTGTAGCCATTAGTAAAGAGCCCTGCAATGACACTTCCTTACACACACACACACCCACTCCTGTTCCCAGAGGCATTACCACCAACAGTCTCCGTCTGCCTTGCCTGGACTCATCGCGTCTCCTGTCTCTTTCATCTGTGTGTTGTGATGCTGTAATTATCATCATGGTAACTGCCGGCAGCAGCGCTGTTGAAGGAAAGGTGTGTGTGATAACTCTCAAACAGCCACGGGTCTCGGCCGTTCAGCTCCTCCTGCGACGCTCGGCAAGCCCTGATCATGGCATGATGTGCGTTGCTGCGAAAAAATGGACGTGTTGGGCAACTCCATGCCTCCCAATCGAGAGTCAGTGCCAGGGGAGGAAAACAGAGAAATCTGCTGATGAAGAATGATGGGAATTATGTTGTAGTTTTGTCACACAAGCCACTAAATGGCAAGCTTTTCTGACAGATTTTCAACCTAATGCATAAATAAACCCTCCTAAAAACACCACGAGAAATACCCTGCAGACGATTTCAATCATCACTGTTTTGAGTGCATGTCTGTGCGTAAGCAAATTCATTTTTTTCTGCGTTTCCAAGTAATATTGGGTTTTTTTGCTCTGGCGAGGTGTTTCCCTCTGGTTTCATTTTGAATATTTGAGTCTCGACTTCATTGTGCGCTTTGAAATCGTGTTTGATGTGCGGCGCTTTCAGGAGTTTCTCCTCTTTATTTACAGCAGCTTTTATTTGGCCTCTCCTTAAACGGCTTTCCCCTGTTTTAAAGTGATTATGATTTATTTCAATAATAATAATGCGCTATTCAAAGCGTTCTTGTGTTGAGTTCCTCCAGACCGCAGGACAAACACTCATTGTGTGTTTTTGATGGGTTATTTGTCTTTGTGTCGTCTCTCTCAGATACTGTAAACAGGCCAGTTATGAGTTATGAGTTATTGCTGAGGATGCAGCTTCACGCTGGAATGAATGAGCTCGTCTTTGTTTTTGGCTCTTTATCACTCATCTGGTTTTAGGAGTTAATATTTAGCAAGCCAAGATTTATTGCAGTATTTTGAAGAGCGCATAATTGAAGCAAGTAATTGAATATCTTCATTTGTATCGTATGAAGACGGGCTTCATCACACACACAGAATAACAAGTGCTGCTGCCAGTAAATCATGACGCTGTTACATTAATATCACAGACCTTTATAAGAAGGAACACTTAATACATTTAATTTTGACCATGTGTGTGTGAGTTAGTGTGTGTGTGTGTGAGTGTGAGTTAGTGTGTGTGTGTGAGTTAGTGCATGTGTGTGAGTGTGAGTTATTACGTGTGTGTGTGAATGGATGTGTGTGATTTAGTGTGTGTGTGTGTGTGAGTGTGAGTTAGTGTGTGTGTGTGTGTGTGTGTGTGTGAGTTAGTGCATGTGTGTGAGTGTGAGTTATTGCGTGTGTGTGTGAATGGGTGTGTGTGAGTTAGTGTGTGTGTGTGTGAGTGTGAGTGTGAGTTAGTGTGTGTGTGTGTGTGTGTGAGTTAGTGCATGTGTGTGAGTGTGAGTTAGTGTGTGTGTGTGTGAGTGTGAGTGTGAGTTAGTGTGTGTGTGTGTGTGTGTGAGTTAGTGCATGTGTGTGAGTGTGAGTTATTGCGTGTGTGTGTGTGAATGGGTGTGTGTGAGTTAGTGTGTGTGTGAGTGTGAGTTAGTGTGTGTGTGTGTGTGTGTGTGTGAGTTAGTGCATGTGTGTGTGTGAGTTATTGCGTGTGTGTGTGAATGGGTGTGTGTGAGTTAGTGAGTGTGTGTGTTTGAGAGAGTGTATGTGAGTGTGAGTTAGTGCATGTGTGTGAGTGTGTGAATGTGTGTGTGTGTGAGTATGAGTGTGAGAAAGTGTGTGTTTGTGTGTGAGTATGAGTGTGAGAAAGTGTGAGTATGAGTGTGTGTTTGAGAGAGAGAGAGTGTGAGTGTGTGTGTGAGTGAATGAGTGTGTGTGTGTTTGAGAGAGTGTGTGTGATTGTAAGTTAGTGCATGTGAGTGTGTGTGTGTTAGAGAGAGAGAGTGTGTATGTGTATGAGTGAGTTAGTGTGCGAATGTGTGTGTGTGTGTGAGTTAGTGAGTGTGTGTGTGTGTGTGTTTGAGAGAAAGTATGTGTGAGTGTGTGTTAGTGAGTGTGTGTTTGAGAGAGAGAGTGTGTGTGAGTTAGTGCATGTGTGTGTGTGTGTGTGTGCATGTTTATGTGATTTATGAGGACACAAATTTGTATAATGACATGGGTCATGGTTTAATATAGTGGTATTACAACGTAAACATTTCCTGCGTCCTCATAATAAAAATAGCTTTAAAAACATACAAAAAAATGTAAAAATGCAGAATGTTCCCTGTGATGGGTAGGTTTAGGGGTAGAGGTAGTGTGTGTGTGTGTGTGTGATGGGTAGGTTTAGGAGTAGGGGTAGTGTGTGTGTGTGTGTGTGTGTGTGTGTGTGTGATGGGTAGGTTTAGGAGTAGGGGTAGTGTGTGTGTGTGTGTGTGTGATGGGTAGGTTTAGGAGTAGGGGTAGTGTGTGTGGGGGTAGTGTGTGTGTGTGTGTGTGTGATGGGTAGGTTTAGGAGTAGGGGTAGTGTGTGTGTGTGTGTGTGTGTGATGGGTAGGTTTAGGGGTAGTGTAGGGGGATAGAATGCACAGTAATACAGTATAAAAACCATTACGTCTATGGAATGTCCTCATGATAGGTGCACCAACATGTGTGTGTGTGTGTGAGTGTGTGTGAGTGTGTTTGTGTACCTACAAAATATCCCTTTGAGGATGTCCTCTCTCATAAGAAACCTATAAAAATGAATACAGTTTTTGTTTAAATGCACAGTTTTCTGGGTGGGTTATGTTATAGTGCTCATGATGAGCTGTGGAAGTCTATGGACTGCCCTCATTTAGAGAGATACGTGAACATGTTTGTGTTTAATCTGTGAAGTGTGAGAACACACAGTGAGAACATGAACTGAACTGATGCAGCGATACATTCATTCACTTTTAGGGCCACGTGTGAATTTTAGTTTCTGCTGAGGAGTGGAGAACAGTAGAGGTTCAGTGAACAGATGATGATAACCTGTTCTGTGGAGATTATCAATCCTGACGCTGCTTGTGAATATAGCAGCGGATCCTAGTATGGTGAGTAATCATAAGCATGAGCGGGTATGAGATGATCAGATCTCCAGCACACGGACACATGAGGGGGTTGAGTGTGTTTAGACGTGTCTCTGTTGTTATGTCTGCGTTCCCTTTGATGTTCCTCAAACCTCCAACTAAGTGGCACTCATTTTCCCCATCGCACAGATCTCAGAATTATTTCCAGATTGCGGTGCCGTGCCACAGGGAGCCGCCGTGTCAGGAGGCGTAGCGCTGAAGGGTTCGCGGCATCACCATCACGGCTCCTAGCCTCATTCAAGAGGCATCGAAATGAAATTGACCTCGATTCTAATAAGCCCACGCACGTTTACCCTCAACACAACAGGAGGAGATCCACAGCCTGTAAAGACCACTGTGGAAATTTTGCTTATCTCACTTTCACTCACTCAGGAAATGGAGTTTTTTCTCAGTTACAGTAATCTGAGGTGCAGACGACAGTTCGGGGATTGAAGCGTTCTTAAAGCGTCCAGTATTCATAAGGTCATATTTTGAATCTTCAGCTCATCCACTCTTTTATTGAGAGGTTGAATTCATCTCGCCTTCATGATGTCTTCATGCACACGGTGGGAAGAACGACTTCCTCCAGCGTAATGATGTGCTGATAATTTATCAACTGGAAACTGAATCGATCTTTTAGTAAAACATTATTTTGTAGTGCTTTGATACTTTTGAGAATCAGAGTCTCAGCTTTCAAATTCTGTCAGTTTTATCACTAAATTCAGTCAATAAATGTGGTTTTGTTTTTTAAATTTGAAGTTTGATTTTTTTGTTTTGCTTTTAGTATGAATATGTTAGTCTTACTGTTATCTATGAGCTAGTGTTGCTCCAAAACAATGACACAACTCAAATTTAGAGGATAAAAGGAATTCAAATCTTAGTCTTTCACTTTCTCCAATATGGATCAATGATTTTGATGACATCACTCTGATTTTCTGTCCAATCAAATGCTGTCTAGAATCTGAAGCCCGCCCCCTACATTATAAACAGACGCTGAAGTGCACTATATAGGGGATAGGGAACGATCAGACAATGCACTATATAGGGGATAGGGAACGATCAGACAGTGCACTATATAGGGGATAGGGAACGATCAGACAGTGCACTATATAGGGGATGGGGAACGATCAGACAGTGCACTATATAGGGGATAGGGAACGATCAGACAATGCACTATATAGGGGATAGGGAACGATCAGACAGTGCACTATATAGGGGATGGGGAACGATCAGACAGTGCACTATATAGGGGATAGGGAACGATCAGACAGTGCACTATATAGGGGATAGGGAACGATCAGACAGTGCACTATATAGGGGATAGGGAACGATCAGACAATGCACTATATAGGGGATAGGGAACGATCAGACAATGCACTATATAGGGGATAGGGAACGATCAGACAGTGCACTATATAGGGGATGGGGAACGATCAGACAGTGCACTATACAGGAGATAGGGAACGATCAGACAGTGCTCTATATAGGATATAGGGAACGATCAGACAGTGCACTATATAGGGGATAGGGAACGATCAGACAGTGCACTATATAGGGGATAGGGAACGATCAGACAGTGCACTATATAGGGGATAGGGAACGATCAGACAGTGCACTATATAGGGGATAGGGAACGATCAGACAGTGCACTATATAGGGGATGGGGAACGATCAGACAGTGCACTATATAGGGGATGGGGAACGATCAGACAGTGCACTATATAGGGGATAGGGAACGATCAGACAGTGCACTATATAGGGGATAGGGAACGATCAGACAGTGCACTATATAGGGGATGGGGGACGATCAGACAGTGCACTATATAGGGGATGGGGAACGATCAGACAGTGCACTATATAGGGGATGGGGAACGATCAGACAGTGCACTATATAGGGGATGGGGAACGATCAGACAGTGCACTATATAGGGGATAGGTAGGGTTAGGGCTAGTCTGTCATATAGGCTATATTTTTATATAAATTTATTTATTTATTTGCCAATATTTCGGTTATCGGCATTCAAATATAAAGAATTATCGGTTATCGGTATCGGACAAAATGTTCATATCGGTGCATCCCTAATATTTAGTTAACCTGTTAGTGATGCCTTCATTATGTAAGTTTTTATTACAGCCACCATTTAAATTTTCAACAACAAATTGGAGTGGAAACATACATATTATATATGATATACATATATCATTTTACAATTATATAATTGAAAAGCTGTCCTAAAAACTGTCTAATGTGCCATTTCTAATTCTTTTTACTTTCTAATTATTACATTTGATCAATTAATTGATTATTAAATACTTTATCTTCTCCTTTCGATTGTGAAAAATCTAGGTTTCTAGGTGTCAGTGTAAGTAAAGGAGTGATCATGTGACTCTTCAGATGTTCTTGATGATCATCATCGGAGATGCACTTCCTTCAGGCATTATCACTAAAGACCAAAGGCAATGAAATCAATCAAAACCAATGACAGCATAAAGCGTGTGAAATCATTCAAATGCCTCGTGCTCGACACATCCGAGATTAAAGACGTAACACTCAAAAGCTCTCGCCTCCAAAAGGACCTCTAATTTCCGCTTCAAAAAGAGCACTTCGATTTTTAAAGCAAAGAATACATTAGACGTGACAGTGTTTGAGAGCGCCGGAGCCCACGGGTCGTCGTGTCCCTCACCGGTCAGTATTAAAGGACCCGTCCCTGCATTCCCGTTCAAAGAAACGCAGGATTAAAGGAAAGAACCACATGCAAATAGACTTTGTGCTCTGATATATAATTGCCATGTTTGTTTGATTCTATATGAACACAGTGAAATTAATTTATACTTGTGTTTAAGATGAACGGGGCCTAAAACGAACTTAAGAACATGTACCGGCCATGAAACTGCAAAAACAGGCAATAATGACACAAACATTTTAGATACCGGTGAAAATTCACAATTCTCTATTCCAGTTTCGATACAGCAGCTAAAACTATACTAGCCTAACTAATATCAATTTAAAACATTATTAAAGACAAGTAAACAGTCCGATAAATAAAATATAACACCGATCCAAATAAACTTCTCAGGTAGGTCTGACAGTAGTTTTCAGACCAAACGTAATATAACACCGCATAATCTTCATTGTATAAATTAAAAATCCTTATTAATTAATCCTTATTAAAGTTACTAAAGAGCAGTGAGTGATTTTCTCTTTGTCTTTTGTTGTTTGATTAACATTAAAAACAGCCGCAGGAGCATTAGGCTACTGTCACTTTAAGAGTGAATGCACGGATCTAATACACTGATACTGATGCTCGACTTTAGAAGTGGGAATTATCAAATTTCCGATAGCAAATGAAGGCAGCATAATACACATGTTTACTTTCTCAACTGGTTACGTTCACTTAGGACATAACCGACTATGTTTACTTGGATATTTGCAATTTTTTGACATAACTTTGTGTGAATTTGTCCGCACAAGTGCAAGAAGACGTGAAAGAGAGCTCAGTTTAGTATCCGTGCGCTGTCTGTGCGCGCGCTTTGGATGTTTGCGCACACTAAGCTTTCCTCACAGCGAGTAACGAAATGAGCTCGCGTCTTCTTAATATTTAAATTGTCCGAGCTTAAACTTTCGCAGCGCTGTCCCTTCATACATTGTTAGAATTCATAAAAATGTTACCGGCCAACTGGCGAGTTTCACCGTTTCATACACTCGCCAACGCAGATTTTTACTCTCTTTTGGCGCTTGAGAGTGTTCATTTTAGGCCTTGCTTTTTCCTCAGCAAACATTTCTTGTCTTCCAGCAAAATATTGAAATGTCTGTAAAACTAAATGCATTGTGAAGCGAAGTTGTGCAATATAAATACTGCATGTATGGTGAAATGCTAGACTTTCCCAGTGTTTTACATTCATGAAATGGATTCTTTATTTCCACCAAAATGAACAAAAATGACCCCCAAATTCAAGAAAATGCACAATTAAACTGCCATGACTAACAGTGAAATTTGTTGATTGCAGAATTACATTTAGATCTGCTCGTGTTGCATCAATCCCCTTACAAAAAAGACGTTTATTTTATGAAGTATACTTAAGTAATGCTCAAGTATATTTTTAAGTATACTTTATGTAGTAAGTATACTAATATCAATGTGTACTAGTAGTAAACTTGTAAGTGTACTATTTCAGTACTACTTGGGACTAAATTGGCCCACTTTTCAGTATATATGTTTAAGTGTACTATAAGTGTAACAGTAGTAAACTTTAAGTGCACAACTACATTTCTCATTTGTACTGCATCTGTACTACAAGTGAACTTATAAGTATACTAGTAGTTTACTATTTTAATACTTGTATTCAATTTTGTTAGTTTATGAAAGTACACTTTGAAGTATACTAGATTAGTAGTTTATACTGCAAGTATACTTGTAAGTTTTGTTTAAGTGAGCTTAACATCATACTTATATTTTACTATTTATATATATATATATATATTAGTTTTGCACTCTAAGTATACTACTATGTATCATGCTTGAAATATAACTCTTTCCATTTTAAAAGCATTTTATTCTAGCTTCATGCATTCTTTTCTATGAACACTTGACTGTATAGTACAAGTCAAGTATACTTAAGTGCAAGTATGTTTCTGAGAAGTACTTAAAAAGCAGACTGAAAGTATACTTTCTTATTTTTTCGTTTAAAAGAAGTATACTAATAGCAAACTTCTTTTTCGTAGGGGTCATCATTCACTTGTTATTTTTTGCAGCGGTGAGCATTATAACCAATCACACGTTTTCTGTTGAATGCAGTGGCCAATCAGAGGCGTTAGAAAACACGGGAGATTTGTTGAGAGCGCCGAGTTTTCCACTCTCATCATAAACAGATCCGATGTAAATGAGATTGATTTCGCAGTGCAGCTTCAGCAGCTACGTCTCAGTTTTTGCAAGCGTGCAGAAGTCGACGGTTAAGGAAATATGATCCCCCCCCCCCCCCTTTGCTTTAATGCCTGGGTGTGTTGAACAGGTCTTTAATGCTGAGGGTCTCCATCTTCTGTCCATTATGAAGAACTAAAGGAGAAAATGGGCTTTTCACATAAATGTGGCCACACATGTCAAATTCCGTCGTTTTCTCTCACTAGCACACATGTGCACTGCGCTCAGATGAAAAGACGCCCATATGAAAGGCTCAGCAGTCAGAAGTTTGGCCAAGAAATGCAGCTACTTCCAGCCATGCAACCGCCATGACACATCGTGTCAAACAACATGCTGTTAGCATTAGCAAACTGGATTTCACATGAGTTATTGAAGGCCATTTGTAAACAGAGACATGAAAGCAAACAAGCTCTTGTGCTGCTGGCCTTGATCATCAAAGGCGTATCGATCAAATGGCTCCTTCCCATTGATTCTCTCAGCAAATGTATTCAACATCTGACACGCTCGTACGCCGCCTTTCAAGCATCAGACTTCAACTGACCAGGATCTTATTGTGTGTGTGTGTGTGTGTGTGTTTCTTGCAGTCCAACAAAGTGTCGGTGGTCCAGCCGGGGATGCATCCTCTCACGCCGCTGCTGCCGTACGATCACTTCAGCCCCAGTCCTACACACATTCCCACAGACGTCAGCCAGAAACCAGGTACGCTCACACACTCGTCTTTATCAGACTGATGCTTTCGCTCTCGAAGCGCCCTGGATGAGCTGTGTTCAGAGCGGTAAAACAGCCGATATTAACTGTTAACTGAGACTAAGGGCCAGATTTACTAACAGCTTCCAGTGCAAACCCTCTTTTGGAGTTAAAAAACTGCTTTCAGGATTTACTGAAGACACGCAGTGAACATTCAGCGCTGAAAACTTTTTTTTGCGGCTTTACTATTCAAGTTTACTAAAGTTTGCTGTAATTTACTGGTATTTGCACCTGTCCAAAAAATGCATCTCTTCTCATCCAAGATGTTCATGTCTTTCTTTCTTCAGTGGAAAAGAAATGAAGTTTTTTGAGGAAAACATTCCAGGATTTTCCTCCACATAATGGACTTCAATGGGAACCAACGGTTGAAGGTCCAAATCAATGCAGTTTCAGAGGAAGGGCTTCAGAGGCTCTGATGATCCCAGAGGAATAGGGTCTGATCTAGACAAACCATCGGACATTTTCAAGAAAAAATGAACATTTATATACTTTTTAACCTCAAATGCTCGACTTCGGTGTTGTGCTTCTTCACGGTGTATGACGTCATAACGTCGGAAAGGTCACGTGACGTAGGTGGAAGTACCGACCCAGTGCCGAAAAACTCCATCTCATGTTCTCCTCCAACTTTAAAATTGCCCGACATTGTCGTTTTACCTTTGTTTTTGTAAAGAGCGTTTGATTTAGTCTTTGCACGTCCGTTTTAACACTGGGTCGGTACTTCCACCTGCGTCACGTGACCTTTCCGACGTGATGACATCATACGCCGTGAAGAAGCACAACACCGAAGTCGAGCATTTGAGGTTAAAAAGTATATAAATGTTCATTTTTCTTGAAAATGTCCGATGGTTTGTCTAGATCAGACCCTATTCCCCTGGGATCATCAGAGCCTCTGAAGCCCTTCCTCTGAAACTGCATTGATTTGGACCTTCAACCGTTGGTCCCCATTGAACTCCATTATGTGGAGGAAAATCCTTTAAAGGTTTAGTTCATCCAAAAATGAAAATTCTCTCATGTACTCTCCCTCATGTCGTTCCAAACCTGTAAGACCTTCGTTCATCTTCAGAACGCAAATGAAGATATTTTTAATGAAATCCCAGAGATTTCAGTCCCTCCATTGACAGCCTATGCAACTACCACTGTGACGTTTCAAAAAGTTCATAAAGAGATTGTAAAACGAATCCATATGTGATTATATTGTAAACAATCAACTTCATCAAACACACAATCTCCTCCAGTCCTTCTGTCTCTGATTGATAGTTTAGGAGTGTGTGTGTGTGTGGAGTGTACAAACGTCCTCCTTCAGCTCGTGTGTTTCTGCTGTGTTTTATCAAGTAGACATAATAATAACTTTGATATTGTTAGTGATATTTCAGACTGAAGCAGGTTTACTTGATTATCCATACATCAGAAATCATGAGTATGAAATATGATCGTCAGCTTTTGAGGAAGGTTTATTTGTTCATCTCTCAATCATTGTTGCATTATGTTTTAAAACTACAGAGCTTAAAACGAAGCATTTAAATATCATCTTACATATTAGTGGAAGATATTTATATGGATTTTATGTAAGCATCTGCAGCACTGTTATAAAGATCTCATTGATTTACATCACAAGCATCAGAATTTCATCACTTTTTGTCCGCATAAATATCAGCATCTGCAGCAAATTGAATATTTTTGCTCAGTTTGAGCCTCTGAATAAAACTGAGCTGTTTATTCTCACTATATGAGCCATAAAAAAACAAAAAACACATGATTTAAATATACTGTCTAAAGGTTCAATTAACTCTTCCATGTTAAAAATAGATTTTTTAAAATTTGAATAAAAGTTTTGATCATGTTGATCACTTAGAGGCCTTAGAAATTGTGTGCGCGTGAGTGTGTGTGTGTGTGCGTGCGTGTGTGCGTGTGTGTGTGTGTGAATCAGTGAACTGTACCAGACTCACCCACCATGACCCAACTCGCTCACATGATAATGTGTCATTACCGTACATCCAGGTAAAGTACAAAAACGAACATTGAACATTTGAACCGTGACACTTTTACTGTACATGAAGGTTCATGTCTTACTGTAGTTTGTTTGATATCCCGATGGTGTTTTCTTTGAGCCTGCGGTCCAGTCATCTCAGGCATCTGATCGGTTTCACTTTCACAGGGTTTGGTGAGTGTGATGTGGAGTGTGTCTTATATTGAAAGACTATTTTTAAAGCATCTTGTTTATATGACGTGTGTTTAACTACCATGTACAAACATTTACATAAACAATTTGGTACATTGCACTTGCATTGTAGTTGCATTTAAAAATACCTGCATGCTGTAATCAATTTCTGTAATTGTACATCTATAATGACACTGTTGACCTTCCCTTACACTTGAACTCACTCTTAAACCAGCAAACCTGCCCTAAACTTACCCGTATCCTCCTCAATAACAGGTCATGTGTCTCACAGTGTCTCACGGGTCGAGCCGCTCTCTCAGGACTGACTCCGATCGACTCACATTCCAGCAGCAGATTTATTGAGGGTTCGCTTCACAAACAGGCCCAGAGCAAATGCAAATTATAGTCATCAAGTAGCATTCTTCAGCAAACACAGGCTCGTAACTGCCGGCTGCTCGCCGCTGACAAATCACTTCCTGCAAGAAAACACACGGGCGCGTCTTTCTTGTGTTTTTTACAATTACAAAATCATCAAATGATGGTTTTATCCACAAGCCACCATATCAAAACTGCAAATCTACACATCTCAAGTCAGGAACGCGTACGTTTATTTGCTCTCAAACGTGAAGGATCTGACCTGTGTCTCCTCTAGAGTCTCAGAAGAGATCAAAGGTCAGAGATCTCAGTACGAACGGCTCTCTACGTTCATTTTACAGCTGTGTACTCGTACTGTATGACAACTATTGACTCATCTGGGTCTGATTTCCATTTCCATTTTGGAGAAACATCTGTTGATGCTTAAATTAATCATAACTGAAAGTGTCCTGAAGATATAAAGTCTAGAGATATCTGTGCTGTTCCTGAAGTCCATCTATGATTTGCGCACAGGGCTCGACATTAATGTTTTTGCTGTCCAGCGACTGTTACTAGCCACTCAGCATTTTCACTGGCCACAGTTTTGCTGTTGGGAAATTACGTTTTATTAAGAGTGTGACGATACACTCTCAAGATCACGGAACACGATATTGAGTTCACGAGAACAAGATGATATTTTTGCACTATTTTTAAGAAATCTTCAATGACGAAATACACCGATCAGGCATAACATTATGATCTAATATTGTGTTGGTCCCCCTTTTGCTGACCCGTCGAGGCATGGACTCCACTAGACCCCTGAAGGTGTGCTGTGGTATCTGGCACCAAGATGTTAGCAGCAGATCCTTTAAGTCCTGTAAGTTGCGAGGTGGGGCCTCCATGGATCGGGAGCAATTTGAGCTCCAGTAGCTCGTCTGTTTGATCAGACCACACGGGCCAGCCTTCGCTCCCCACGTGCATCAATGAGCCTTGGCCGCCCATGACCCTGTCGCCGGTTCTCCACTGTTCCTTCCTTGGAGCACTTTTGATAGATCCTGACCACTGCAGACCGGGAACACCCCACAAGAGCTGCAGTTTTGGAGATGCTCTGACCCAGTCGTCTAGCCATCACAATTTGGCCCTTGTCAAACTCGCTCAAATCCTTACGCTTGCCCATTTTTCCTGCTTCTAACACATCAACTTTGAGGACAAAATGTTCATTTGCTGCCTAATATATCCCACCCACCAACAGGTGATGAAGAGATCATCAGTGTTATTCACTTCACCTGTCACACGGACCATATATTAGCGCAAGCTCAGAACAAACGCGTTTACTCGCTGATGTCACGATCACATGACCCCTAAACAGCATTTTAAGATCCAAGTTCTGCAATATTCTTGATATAAACCACTGATGTCTCTATGATGTAAACTAGTTTAAAGCCAGCGCTGATGGTAACGTTCTACTAACTATGAGTAACTTTATTTATAAGTAACATTAATGCATTTTAATCATCATTCTGAATCTAAAGTATTTGACAAAAAATTCGATTTTCTTTATGAAACTTACCCACATCCAATTGTTGATAAAAAAAGAATGCAAAATATTCTGTTGGCCATGAAAGTTTTGTGAAAATGATCAAAAGCGCTGCCGGGGAAAGAGTTATGGAATATCACAACATTTTTCATCCATGTTTTAATTCAAACAGTAAACATGTTTTGCAGCACTTTGTTTGCATTATTTTTATAATGCGTTATACATAAAGGCTTTATGTGAAAACTTCACGCTTTACTTAAAGCCTTTATGTATAATGCATTTTAAAAGGGTTTTTAATGCAATAATTATGCCTTATAATTAACCTTATAATGCATTGTATGGCCTCAATAATAAGTTATAATACATTATAATACACCTTTAGAAAGTATAATGCATTAAAACATGTCAAAACAACCCATTTCAGATGAAACAAGGAATCTGTGAATATTATAATGCATTTAACTTTGATTACAGTTATTAATTAAAATATATAATACATTATAATGTGCATTATGAATACCTTTATAATGCATTATACATAAAGGCTTTAAGTAAAGTGTTACCAAGTTTTTATTTGATTACATTTTAAAAGATTAATCAAAAATTTTAAATATTTATGCATTTATTTCATTATCACTATTTTTGATCATAAACACTATTTATTTATAAAAATGTTATTAAATTGTTAATGTTTATAAAAACTTAAAACAGAATCCAGAAAAAATCTAAAAACAAAAAAAAACAAAAAAATTGGGAATAATGGAACGGAACAGAATATATGAAAAAAATAAAACTAATTTCATAAAGCCCAACAAGTGTAATATTTGTTAAACTTTTAATAAATTGTTAAATTACTAAATTTTTATGTAAAAAATAAAACTGATTTCATAGAGAAACTCTTAGGCTGTTTTTTTTATCATAAATTTGTATTAAATCATAAATCCAGAAAAATGTTAAGTATTTTTATAACAAAAAAACACACTCCAAAAAATTATTATTATTATTATTATTATTACTATCATTTATCATTTTGTTTATTTAACAGAATCAGAATAATGTTGGCTCAGTATGGGAATGTTAAAGTCTTGAATATGTGGTTTCCCTCCTGGACAGAATTGATAGTCATTTAAACGCTGGTTTTCCGTCTACAGTTCCTGCGGGAAACGCTGCTCTGTCTCTCTCTCTGAGCGCTTGACCTCTGAGACAGACCGGCATAATGGCAGGTTCCCAGCGTGTTAATGATGGCCCGGGTCATGTGACCGTCCTCCTCTCTCTGTCTTACAGGTGTTCACAGGCATCAGTCGCAGGAAATCTCCGGTTTCTACTCGCTGCCTCAAGGCCAGATCACTCCCTCCATGAACTGGTAAGACTGAAGCACCGCTGTGTGTCCAAACATGTCATTTCATATCGCAAATGGAGCAAAGCATCCGAAGCCAGATGAACTCCATCAGTGTCAGTGGCCTTTACTATAGAGTAGAGGGATTGGTGGGTCGTGACCCCAAAAACGGGTTCCAGCTAGAAAAAAAAACTGACCAGATCATCTGACATAGGATACCAAAATGAACTGACTTGTCAACTTTTAAAAGGGAACCTATATTTTAAAAATCTTTCTATATTTTCTAACTTTCCCATAACAAAATTATCATAAATTCCATTATTTATTTTTTTTTAAGTTACTGGTCAAGTTGAAAAACATTCCCTCGCACCCGTGCCACCCGGTGGCTTTAGGAAAGCGGAGCACGGTGGGCAACGTCAGTCATTTGTATTTGCCACACTTCCTGCTACCAGCTGGTGGCGCTATGACTATAACTACATTTTAGCGTGTAGATGTCTTCAGGTCAGGGCTCTTATCAAACATGTGAAGTTTGGGGCAGATCGGACATTGTATGCCTGAGTTACAACAACTTCCTGTTTCATGTCGAAACATCAAACTTTGTCAGGCCGCCACGGACACGCCCTTCAGCGAAAACTCAAGATCTTCAGAGTTTAACGTCGCAAAGGTCTTTAGATTAGACTGACCAAATATGATGATGATCTGATTAAATCTCTAGGAGTTTGTTAAAGTACAACGTCTGGAAATGGCAAAAACTGCTACATTTTTGCAGAGAAAATTCAAAATATCTGACTTCCTGTTGGGTTTCAGATTTTGCAGCCTGGGACTTTTTTGTAGGCATTGGGCTGTTACATGTGTGTACCGAATTTCATACTCGTACGTGAAACGTAGAGCGAGCGGCGCTTCATTGAAATGTTGTAGGTGGCGCTCTCTGGAGCCGTTTTGCCACGCCTAATTCTGAAACCCATATCAGATGTAAATGTTTACCACTTCTGACGCGCGTGCAAAGTTTCATGAGTTTTCGAGCATGTTTAGGTCCATCAAAAATGCGATTCATTTCAAAGAAGAATAATAGGCCAAGCAGTTCCAATCCTCACACCATCGGTGCTCGGGCCCTAATTACTGTTTTTTTCTGTATTTTTGATCAAATAAATGCAGGCTTGATGAGCATGACTTCTTTCAAAAACATTAAAAGTAGTAATGTTTCCAAACTTTTGACGGGTACTGTATATATGAGCAATATCCCATGAGAAGGAGTGCGATATATCATATCATAGCTCACATCTCAGAAAACACATTTTTCAAATAAGTTGCATGTTTGATGTCTAAACGAATACATTCTAACCTTAAAAAAAACTCCATTCCGTGACACGATAACAGTGGTATTTGTAAAAGTATAATGGGTTTGCTCCTCCACCATTGACGCTTGCTGTGAGAAATGCTGCCAGTATAGATCCGGCGGAAACAAGCGGAGTGATACGAATTGTGAAACGGTTTCCGTGTGTGTGCGTCGTGCTGCACTGCTAGCAACGTCGAGTGCCATTGAAGAGTTGTCCTGCCTCCGTCAGTCATTGGTCAGACAAACGTTTGAGTCGGGACGTGTTTTGAGAGGCGGCTCCTCTAACTGTGTCCCCCGACCCACAGGCCCAATCAGCCTGTCTATCCTCTGCCCTCCTGCGGCTTCAGACAGTCCTTCTCCTCCAGCCTCCAGAGCAGCTCCTCCTACCCCAGGTACAGTACCAGAGCGCCAGCCGTGCTTCCCGACGCTTCAGCCCTGTGTGTGTGTCGCAGCTCCGTCAGCCCAACTCCACGCTAAACAGAGCCACGCTTAAAGAGCGTCACGGGTTCAGTGTCAGTTCAGCTCCACTCTATTTTAATCTGATCAGATTTAGCAATCGTGAACGGCTGTAAACACATTCTCCCACCATTTTGTAAACTGAGAATTGTGATGTTATATAAAATCATGTCATCAGAGCTTGAACTGAATGAACCCGAAACGTTCCTGTGAAGGCACGAGAGATCCCGTCACGGCTAACGTGCTTTAATACGCAGACACACGTTAAACGTGTCCTTCCATCAGTCGATCTAGTGCGGTCATGTAGACTGAGGAACCCAAGTGTTGTGCTGCAGGTCAGTTTGGCCCACATTCGGTTTTTAAACCGCTTGAAACACTGCTTAAACTGTTTCTTTCTTCTCATTCGGGCCTGTAGATGTGTTTTGGAAAGGCCGTATGAACTCGGGTGTCCTTGCTTGAGTTGGGGTCATGTTTTGTCCCCCTTTGGTTTCCATGAAATTTGACAGTTTGAGTCGGGTAAAAAACACAAGACTTTTATTGTAGCTTGTCAAAGACTAAAATGTGACCCTGGACCACAAAACCATTTAAAAGGGTCATTTTTCTGAAATTGAGATTTATACCTCATCTGAAAGCTGAATAAATAATCTTTCCATTGATGTATGGTTTGTTAGGACAATATTTGGCCGAACTATTTGAAACTCTGAAATCTGAGGGTGCAAAAACATCTAAATATTGAGAAAATCTCCTTTAAAGTTGTCCAAATGAAGTCCTTAGCAATGCATATTACTACTAATAATACATTTATGATATATTTACGGTAGGAAATTTACTAAATATATTCATGGAGCATGATCTTAATATCCTAATGATTTTTGGCATAAAAGAAAAATGGATAATTTTGACCCACACAATGTATTTGCCACAGACACACCCGTGAGACGCAGGACTGGTGTTGTGCTCCAGGGTCACATATATGAAATGCATGATATTTAAGAATCAAATTCAGAAACAGCTGAGTTTATTAAAATGACCCGTTCAGAAGTTTATGAACCACTGACTCTTAATCCTGTGTGTCGTTCCCTGATGATCCGTGGCTGTGTGTGTGTGTGTGTGGTCCGTTCCCTGATGATCCACATGTGTGGGAGTGTGTTTTGTTCCCTGATGATCCGTGGCTGTGTGTGTGTGTGTGTGTTTTGTTCCCTGATGATCCGTGGCTGTGTGTGTGAGTGTGTGTCGTTCCCTGATGATCCACGGCTGTGTGTGTGTGTGTGTGTGTGATTCTGAGATCTGAGGACGATTGAGCGACTCAAACACAACTATTAGAAAAGATTCATCATTCACTGATGCTCCAGAAGGAAACACAACGCATTAAGAGCCGGGGGTGAACACTTTTGCACAGGATGAAGATGTGTAAATTTTTCTTATTTTGTTTAAATATCAGGGGTTTTTTTTCATTTAGTACTGCCCTTCGGAAGCAACGGAAGATACTCACATGTTTCCCGGAAGACAAATCAAGGCTCTTAATGCGGCTCTTATGCGTCGTGTTTCCTTCTGGAGCATCAGTGAATGATGAAGCTTTTCTAATAGTTGTGTTGGAGTCGCTCAATCGTCCTCAGATCTCAGAATCACACAGTCACTGCTGGAGAGGCTCAGATATGCAGAAGATGCTGGAAAACTGAAGGATTTGAGGATTTTTCTGAAGAACGTTGGTCAGTTTAACTGATCAGGACAAACAAGAGACTCAAGAACAACCATCACACACACACACGTGGATCATCAGGGAACGACACACACTCACACACACATGTGGATCATCAGGGAACGACACACAGGATTAAGAATCAATCAAAAGAATTTTCACAGATTCTGCAGGCGGTGTGTAAACTTTAGAGCACATACACAGTTAGTGGCCAAAAGTGATGTCTGGAGGAGATATTTGTTTTAACAAGTTCAATCAGAATATGAGAAACATATTTCATATGTTTTAAATATTTTAAATATGAGGGAAGAACAAAACACTAAACTTGGTGAAGGTGTTTATCTGACAGAATTATTTAGCAAAAAAGGCAAACTACAGCTACAGGTTTTATTAAGAAAACTGCACAGGAAAAAATCATACATTGACTACAACATAATCAGTTATTAATATTTCATTGGTTCTCTCATTTTTGCATGTGTTCATAATTTCTTTGTATGACAGCCTTGCCAAAAATTATCTATTTGCCAAAATTATATTATTTCCTAGGTCTGACATCACTTTTGACCACTACTGTGTGCATTTATTGATTTATTTAGTGTCTGTGTTTCTAATTTTAACAAAAATACACAATTTTAAGTTCAATCTCTCATATTTTATATGTTTTAGTCTCTGCCAAGCAGCATATGTTTTTTTGTGTGTCATGACCCTTTAGTGTTTTTGTAGTGTTGGTTTTTGGGTAATTTGCATGGAAACCCCTGGGGGTCAGTGTTTAAACACGGTGATGATGAACCAGAAGACCGCAGCTGTACATGTTGCAGTATTTATAGTAAAAAGCTTTCTTGTGAATGTGTATCCTCAGACACATCGTCCAGTCCAAAAGTAACCCAGAAGTCTATCCGGTACCGTACGCTCAGGGTTGGATGTTTCCGATCTCACGTGTGTTTCGAGCCGTTTGTGCCGTCGGCTCCGTCTCACAGAGGACTGGGTCAGGCGGTCCACGGTCTCCCCGCTCAAAGAGGCCTGTGGTTTCACTTTGTAACCCAAAACCCGAATTAGATGAACAAATCATGTTAATATGCTTACATGGAGTAATAAATCCAAGCTGTGGAAATGGTTTTATTCAGATGTCAACAGACGACTCACATCTTTCTTCAATTCTTCTCGTGTCGAGGGCAGAGTCTCGAGGACGCTTTGTTGGAGGAACGAGCCGCTGTAATCCTCCTTCAGTCGGCTTTCCCGTCAGGATTGGCTGCTCAAATATTAGCGCTGCTAAGAGCTGGCTTTGAAACGATGTTTGTCTGACTGAGATTGGATGCTTGTTCTCCTTCATGCAGAACGAGGATCAACGTGCTTCAGCAGTGCAGATAGAGCGCCAGCTGCTGGTCACATGATGCATTGACGCTTGCAGATATTCATTAAATACTCAAACTCTATGGCAAGCCATTTAACATTTAATCTTTAAAACAAACTAGTATCTATTTTCATGCTACTAGTACTTATTCTTTAGGTAGTGCCTATTCTTTAGACACTAGTACTTATTCATTAGTTACTAGTACTTATTCATTTAATACTAGTACCTATTAAATAGATACTAGTACTTATTCAATCAATACTAGTACCTATTAAATAGATACTAGTACTTATTCATTAGTTACTAATACTTATTTAGTAGCTACTAGTACTTATTCATTCAATACTATTACCTATTAAATAGATACTAGTACTTATTCATTAGCTACTAGTACTTATTTAGTAGCTACTAGTACCTATTAAATAAATACTGTACTTATTCATTAGCTACTAGTACTTATTCAATAAATACTACTACTTATTCAATACTAATACCTATTAAATAGATACCAGTACTTATTCATTAGTTACTAGTACTTATTTAGTAGCTACTAGTACCTATTCAATAAATACTAGTACTTATTCATTCAATACTAGTACCTATTAAATAGATACTAGTACTTATTCATTAGCTACTAGTACTTATTCAATAAATACTATTACTTATTCGATACTAGTACCTATTAAATAGATACTAGTACTTATTCATTAGATACTAGTACTTATTCATTAGTTACTAGTACTTATTTAGTAGCTACTAGTACTTATTTAGTAGCTACTAGTAATTATTCAATAAATACTAGTACTTATTCATTAGCTTCTAGTACTTATTCATTCAATACTAGTACCTATTAAATAGATACTAGTACTTATTCATTAGTTACTAGTACTTATTTAGTAGCTACTAGTACCTATTAAATAAATACTAGTACTTATTCATTAGCTTCTAGTACTTATTCATTCAATACTAGTACCTATTAAATAGATACTAGTACTTATTCATTAGTTACTAGTACTTATTTAGTAGCTACTAGTACCGATTCAATAAATACTAGTACTTATTCATTCAATACTATTACCTATTAAATAGATACTAGTACTTATTCATTAGCTACTAGTACTTATTTAGTAGCTACTAGTACCTATTAAATAAATACTGTACTTATTCATTAGCTACTAGTACTTATTCAATAAATACTACTACTTATTCAATACTAGTACCTATTAAATAGATACTAGTACTTATTCAATAGCTACTAGTACTTATTTAGTAGCTACTAGTACCTATTCATTAGTTACTAGTACTTATTTAGTAGCTACTAGTACTTATTCATTCAATACTATTACCTATTAAATAGATACTAGTACTTATTCATTAGCTACTAGTACTTATTTAGTAGCTACTAGTACCTATTAAATAAATACTAGTACTTATTCATTAGCTACTAGTACCTATTCATTAGTTACTAGTACTTATTTAGTAGCTACTAGTACTTATTCATTCAATACTATTACCTATTAAATAGATACTAGTACTTATTCATTAGCTACTAGTACTTATTTAGTAGCTACTAGTACCTATTAAATAAATACTAGTACTTATTCATTAGCTACTAGCACTTATTCAATAAATACTACTACTTATTCAATACTAGTACCTATTAAATAGATACTAGTACTTATTCAATAGCTACTAGTACTTATTTAGTAGCTACTAGTACTTATTTAATAGATACTAGTACTAATTCATTCAATACTAGTACCTATTAAATAGATACTAGTACTTATTCATTAGCTACTAGTACTTATTTAGTAGCTACTAGTACTTATTCAATAGATACTGATACCTATTTATTAGATACTAGTATTTATTCCAAATGTTACTAGTAAGATTTGTTTATTTTACTAGTAAGATTTTTAATTGAACTCTACAGTGGCCATTCTGACTAGTCCTAACTTAAAAAAGCAGTTAGGGCTAGTAAGATAAGAAATGTTACTAGTTACAATTAAAAAGATACTAGTCTCTAATGAATAAGTACTAGGATCTATTGAATAAGTACTAGTAGCTAATGAATAAGTACTAGTAGCATGAAAATAGATACTAGTACGTTTTAAGGATTAAATGTTAAACGGCTTGCCATACAAGCTCTTTTTGAGTGGTTATGTGATTCTCTAACGCGTTATGTCTTTACTCTGATGCGTGGGCGAGTTGTGTGGGCTGAAATAACAGTGATGTTCGTGTGTGTGTGTGTGTAGGTTCTCTCATTCTCTGATGCTTCAGTCTGGCATGCACCCGACAGGCATCCCTCACCCCGCTATAGTGCCCCCCTCAGGCAAACAGGAGCACGACCATTTCGACCGGAACATCTATCCGTAAGTGCTTCAAGAATCTCATGCTTTGTTTTATTGTACTTGTGTGTGTTAGTGTGTGTGTGTGTGTGTGCATATGTGCAGTTTTTTTAATCAGCCTATTGGTGTTGTGACCAACACGTGTCCATGTCTGAATACAGTGAAAGCCTTGGTTTGAGCTTCAGCCTTCAGCTCTAGTTTTCCTGGAGGACGTTAGTGAAATTCATGTTTCACAGATGCACTTGGAATCCGAATCTGTGTTTTTATCACACAACCTCTGTAAGCAATGCCTGCTGTTTTTCAGTTTTTGGAGAAATCTTTAGCCCTGTTCTAACACGTTTCTCAATACTTAGGTCACTTTTTCAACTTGGCACAGCAGTTTATTTCAAAATACACTAAAACTACTAAAACACTTCATTCATGTCTTAAATAACTCGTTCCCCTTACGAAAAAGTAGTATACTTGAAGTTCATTTTATGAAGTATATTTAAGTAATGTTCAAGTATATTTTTAAAGGAACACACCGACTTTTTGGGACTTTAGCTTATTCACCGTATCCCCCAGAGTTAGATAAGTCCATACACACCATTCTCATCTCCGTGCGTGCCATAACTCTGTCTGACGCACCCACCGCTAGCCTAGCTTAGCACAAAGACTGGAGGTAAACGGCTCCAGCTAGCCTACTGCTCAATAAGTGACAAAATAACGCCAACATTTTCCTATTTACATGTTGTGATGTGTATAGTTACATCCTGTACTAAGACCGACGGAAAATGAAAAGTTGGGGACTTTGGAGTTGAAATGAAAAGTTGGAGAGCATGCTGGGGACTATTTTCAGGCGCTGTGTAATATCATTGCGCCACTGCACCCATGGGACGGCAGCAAAGCTCCTGTGTCATGTGTACTAGTAGCAAAATTTCAATACTACTTGGGACTAAATTGGCCCACTTTTAGTATATACAAGTATATGTTTAAGTGTACTATAAGTGTAACAGTAGTAAACTTTAAGTGCACAACTAGGTTTCTCATTTGTACTGCATCTGTACTACAAGTAAACTTATAAGTATACTAGTAGTTTACTATTTTAATGCAGGTAGTAATTTTTTTTAGTTTATGAAAGTACACTTTTAAGTATACTCTCAGTAAACTACTAGTTTAGTAGTTTATACTGCAAGTGTACTTGTAAGTTTTCTTTAAGTGAACATAACATTATACTTATAGTAAGGAGGAAGAGTAAAATAGATTTTAAGTAAATTCCTATGTACACTAGCAGTGGACTAGCTTACACGAAAATTCAGATACGCAGAATTAAGAACATATCTGTTTTATATCAATATTCGAAAAGTTTTCCTTTATTTCATAAAGTTTTCCTCGTGAAACTGAAGGACTAACACTTGTGAATTTAATCGAATTGTTCTGATAGTATTTCATTTTTTTAGTTTTTGAATATATTTCAATATGGTATCACTGTAGAAACTTTGCTAATTTCTGTCTTATGTTAGGTTTTGAACTTAAGTTTTGAAAAGAGAATGTAAACATGTGTAAATTGGCCTTTATAGTATATCATATATCACCAATCATATTTCAAACAATGAAAGAGTCTGTGAAACTGAAGTCTCTCAGCTGAAGGAAATATTATTTATCTGCTTTTAAATATATCGGCCAAATTTTCTTACTGGGCTAATAACGATAACATTAAAAATGAACATATATCGGCCGATATGGTGGTCATTATATTGTGCATCCCTTCTATCTAATAGCCTAACAATTGTGGGAAAAAAATATTATAGTTTTATGCATTTTTTGTGTCCTGTATGACTATTGCAGAGGTGGACAGTAGTGAAGTATTTTTACTTTCCACTCAAGTACAGTTTTTAAGTATATACTTTATCAGTTTTTCTTTGGAAAACTTTTACTTCACTACATTCCAAAACATAATATATGATGTCACACTTTTTACTGCACTACATTTCATAAATAAAAGTTTACCTTTAATACTTAATTACATTTAAAATGTAGTACTTTCTTACTCAAGTAACTTTGAATAACTTTTACTTGAGTAAAAGTATGCAGTACTACATTTTTTTAAATGTAATTAAGTATTGAATGGGTGGTTGAGTGCCCCTTTTTACAAGCTGTAAAATAAGTCTCTGATGTCCCCAGAGTGTGTATGTGAAGTTTTAGCTCAAAATAGCCCACAGATAATTTTTTATAGCGTGTTAAATTTGCCACTTTTTGAGGGTGAGCAAAAACGTGCCGTTTTTGTGTGTGTCCCTTTAAATGCAAATGAGCTGCTGCTCATGGGGCGGAGCTTCAAGAGCTCATGTTAGCAGCTCTGATAACCTCATGCAGACACACACTGAAACTGTTCAGCCTTTTATGTTCAAACCGGAGTCGGACAATGATGGAGAGACTCAAGAAGAAGAGACAACATGTAGAATGAGACAGGATGTTTCTGAAGGGTTAGTTGATGAATTTATGAGTTAACTATCTTCAAGTCATTGATTAGCATATTCTGTCATGATAATCTCTAAATTCCCAACATGGCCTTTGTTGCATGTTCCCGGGGGCGGGGTTTATGTAAATTTCAGAGTTAGTGAACCCGGGAGGAAGCTTGTGTAGTCCCTTCCAGCCGTTTGTTGTAGTCCTTAAAAAAGCAATTTCTGTAAAAGAAAAGATCTCCCTTTGCTTTGAACTTTGAGCGTCGTAACTTTGCAGGTGTTGTTTATGCTCAAACAGCAACACTACACACTCACTAAAGTGAAATTATAATCAACCACCTCTTTAAATGATATTCAATATATAACGTAGTGCAGTAAAAAGTATGACATTATGCTTTGGAATGTTGTGAAGTAAAAGTTTTCCAAAGAAAAACACTTGAAAAATGTACTTAAGCAGAGTAAAAATACGCCTCTGGCCTATTGTACATCTAACATAATGCATATGGCAAATGTGGTGTCCTAATTATAAATAAAACATCACAAATCACAAATTTCTGAAAATTGTGATCATGAAAAATCACACACACAAAAACCCCTGGTGGGGCTGATACTGTATTATCCCAACATGTGTGTGTGTGTTTTTTGACTAACCTCAGCTTCCATCTTTAGTTGACTAAAATCTTATGATATTTATTCTTATACTAAAACTAAAACAATTCAGATGACTAAAACTGAATGGCATTTTAGTCACTCAAAATTTGCTGTCAGCATCAACTCTGTTCTTCTTTATCACGGACCTCAGTAAATCTCATCCCGACGGCAAGCGTGAGAAGGAGCCCAAGAAGCCGGTGATCAAGAAACCTCTGAACGCGTTCATGCTGTACATGAAGGAGATGCGGGCGAAGGTGATCGCCGAGTGTACGCTGAAGGAGAGCGCCGCCATCAACCAGATCCTGGGGCGACGGGTTGGTCACCATGTCTATCTGTCTGTTGTCAGGATGTGTTTGTGTACGGTCTGAGACGCTTCTGTCTGTGTGTTGTGTAACAGTGGCACGCTCTGACCCGCGAGGAACAGGCTAAGTACTATGAGCTGGCGCGGAAGGAGCGGCAGCTTCACATGCAGCTTTATCCCAGCTGGTCCGCCCGCGACAACTACGTGAGTGCTTCCTCTTTCCTCAAATAACTCCAGAATGATTCTAACATGTGGGAAATAAGAGTGAAGGAGGAGCAGATCCAGTGAACAAACTCTCAGCTTTCAATAACATGCATGTAAAGAAGGGGTGCGACGGACCACAAAACTCACCGATCATAATGCGGTTTCCGTGGCATTTTTCCCATCAGCAAAAAACGTGAACTTTAAGTACTTTGATACCACAGCAAAAGCTACTAAGTACAAACATTATGAACAGTCAGGAATAAAATAGGAATTGCTAAGCAAATTACAAGCATAGGTAAATACAACACAACAAAGAGACACATGATGTAAACCGTGCTTTAAACAGGAGCTTTCAGGTACAGAAATTGAATAATCAATGTAAAATAACACTTTTTAGTATTTCGACGTGTAAATTAAATATGGATTAATCTTTGTTAAAGCTACAAAAGTTATTTTCTCTTTGTATTTTGTTGTTTGATGACACATTTATAAATAAATAAATACATGCATACATACATACATAAATATACAAAGAAATGTAAAAAAAAAAAAGCCTACTCAATCGAAAGATTAAACACAATTACAAGCCAAGTATACTTTGAATACTTAATTATACTTTTAAGTATATCTCGATCAAATGATTGAGTACAGGCCAAATATACTTAGACTTTTCTGTCAATACAAGGCAAGTATACTTAAGTGCAATTTTAAGTATATTTCTGAGAAGTACATAAAGTTTTGCTCGTGAAACTGAAGGACTAACACTTGTGAATTTAATCGAATTGTTCTGATAGTATTTCATTTTTTTTTAGATTCTGAATATATTTCAATATGGTATCACTGTAGAAACGTTGCTAATTTCTGTCTTATGTTAGGTTTTGAACTTAAAGTTTTATTTCAGTTAACATTTATTTAATTTCAAGTAATGAATATTTTTTAATGGTTTTAGTGAACTATTATAACCCTGATACTTTATTGAACAATGTGTCAAATTCTGTTCTTAGTCTTTGCTCCTGACTATGAATTAAATGGGAATTAAATTAAATACAGTTTATTGTGTTTATTGCGTGACTTTTAATTATAAACAAGCTGTAAATACACCGGGACTCTTATTTTGAAATGCCTGCGCCGGCTGTTCATTCAAGTTCAGATGAGGGAGATAAAATATGCATTGTTACAACCGTCTAAAACATATTACCATAGAAACATGGTAAAGTAAACATTGTCATTAATCCTCAGCATTAGTTCATAAACATTACCTGGTATAAATGTGTTATTCATTGATTGAGCCGCTCTGAAGCGCTGTCACGTGAGCCTGTAGAAGCACAACAGCGCCGTGTTTTCCCGCCGTTAGATCCGCACGTGTGCGCATCGGTTACACAGGACATCAGTTCTGACTGGATCTCTTCCCTAATAGTCCCTCCTTAACATTCTCCTCTCGTTTTTATTCGTTGAGGAAAATGACAGTAGATTTTCGTCATAGTTTTTGTCATCCTAAACAGATTTTTATTTAGTTATCGTCTCGTTTTCGTCAGTGGAAAAAGGTAATTGACGAAAATTATTCGTCAATGACATGAACACTGACTGATACACATGCAGGCCCGGGTCCAGAATCAGATAACTCACGGTGCTTCCTAAACCAGTGCAAGTGCTCGAGTAAAGTGCAGATGTAATGTGTGAGCAACGACTTCATCATAACTACAATAGCAATATGCAGTATACTGAGACAATTAATATTATTTAAGTCATTACTTTTACAAAACATTGGAATAGAATTTCAAAATACTGATATGAAAATTCAAACATGTTTCTATTAATCTAGTAGTCTGCATTTACATTGCTTAATACACACCTATTTTGACATATTTTGTTCCATGCTATTGTTATCACTATGTCAATCATTGCTATTTTTTTTGAGAGTGATTCTCACATCTATATGTAGGTCACTTTTGAAATTTTCCAGCGTATAAATGGCCGTTCTCTTAGCGGCATGAAAAACAAAACTTTTATTCAAATTCTTAATGTATTACATAGCCTCAAAAGCGTACAAAGAGCCTTCGCTTATAATCACAAAAAATCTATCACTTATCTTAGTTGATAGCAATCTCACAAACTTCCATTACAAGCAATGAAGCTGTCTACACTGCACAATGAATCTCTGCGCTTTGTTATAATGAGAAGATTCGCGAGCGTGCAGAACTCAGCACTGGACAAAAACCCCTGTGAGAGAATTCTGACACTTAAACGCCTCTGATTGGCCAATGCGTTCAAGAGATCAACAGACATGACTGTGATTGGCTACATTACTCACCGCTGCTAAAACACGCTGTAAATAGAAACCTTTGATACTCATTTTGTGTGTGTATAAAAAGACACAAAAGATTAATAAATTCTGTTTGCTCGAGTACCGAATTGAGTTCTCTTTCGCCTCTTCTTGCACTTAAATGGTTTAAACTCACTTGAACGTTTAAATTGAAAGAACTTAAAAACACGTGCAAATGATAAACTTTCACTCTATGATGGTTTAACTTTGCAACTAATCTGCGAATTGCATACATGCCAAACCGCGGGGTTCTGGTCTGTACCCAGACAGCAACATAATGTCGGCCCAGATCCGGCCCACATCTGGTACGCGTTGAATCCATATGTTCCAGATGTGGCCTTGATCTGGGCCAATACTATGTTGCTGATCAACTACGATCCGTTACACCCCTAATGTAAATTATAACTATAATAAGTATAATTATGGTAAGAAACCTATTTCACTTAGTTAACGCCATTTATGTTAACCAGCATTCAGTAACCGTATTTAACTAATAAATCATTACAACCATAACACCAAATGATGATTGAACTGAAACAGAAGCGCCAGATGGGAAATATATGACATTACGGAGGTGCAGTGGGCTGCAAATGTGCTTTCATGTTGACTTGAAGCTGGAGACTTTGTCACAGATGACTTCTCATATCACTCACTGAATTTGGCATTAAACGGCAATACTACACTCTGAAAAATGCTGGGTTGTTTTAAACCAAATTTGGGTAAAATATCGACAAAGGCAACCGTTGGGTTAAAAATTTAATTGGTTGGGTTTGTCCATTTTTGACCCACATTTGGGTTAAAACAACCCAGCATTTTTTAGAGTGTAGCTGCTCAGAAGAACTGGACCTACAAGACAACTTTACTAGCTATGTTTCCTTCCACGCATTTTGGGACATCGCGTAAAAAAAAAAGCTCAAATAAACTCTAAAAATGCGCTTAAATCCCTTAATTCAATTTATCCGATAAGAAGAAGTGTGCATAAACTACGCCGGAAACACATTTACCGAATAAATGCACAACAAAATACTCACTGTGACTTTGCTTCAGCCTCAGCAGAGGCTGTGATTGGATAACTAGACTAACCAGCGGACCAATCACATCGCAGCATCTCAAATGTTGGTTTGGTGGCTCTGAAACGCCTGAGTCAAAGTCTGTGATCAGAATGATTTGGTTTAATGTTACGCTCCCAAACACCAGCATCCGACCGCAAGAGAACATGACCGCATTTATTATGCAAGAAAAAAAGAGCCACAGTAATTTCCCGGATTGCAAAACTCCCATTTTTATTACAGATAATCTGCACCAAATTTCCAGGAAGTGACGATTTTGTTCTCTTGAACGCATGGGATGGAAACACTGCTTTATACGCAAATGTTTTATGCGATATTCCAAGATAAATTTGCAGCTTTGGATGGAAACTAATGTCAGCTTATGTAGGAGCTGACTATGTTTATTTGACAATATTATTTTGAAATAATTTGATAAATAATATATAAATAAATATTTGAATGAAAACACAGCCCAATGCTCCCATAGATTCAAGTTGAAGGAGGGACCCGGGCCACATCTAGAGATCAGACACTCTCAGTAAGGAACCATTTAAGCCCTTAGCATGATTTCTTTTATTGGTAAATTCAATATTTGAATATTTTCAGAAAGTAATCTCTCTCTCTCTCTCTCAGAGATTGACACGCATCACATGTGAACAGAAATGTCACCTACATTTAGAATCATTACCTACATGCAAACAGGAAACACGCAACCCACGCAAAGATATTAACTGCAGTGCAGCTGTTGTGTGCGGATGTGTCTGTTCCCGCTCACACACACTCACACACACACACTCACACACACACACACTCTCACACACACACACACACACACAGACGCACACACGCACACACACACACACTCAATGTGTATTTGGGAAAGCAGGGGGTGGAAGAAAGCAGAGATCAGGCATGGCACACAGATACAGAATTGTAATTAGCATGATTTAACACTCACATGTGTGTGATGAAGATGGTCAGCGTGTTCACAACCCTTCTCTGATCTCTCATAACCACAGGGCAAAAAGAAGCGAAGGAAACGAGACAAGCAGCAGGACTCCAGCTCAGGTACATGTTTGTGTTTTCACAGTCATATATCAAACTAAGACCGTTCTGCTTATTAACATACACTCTTAAATATAAAGGGGGTTATCGCATCAATGCCATAGACTTTCAGTTCGAGAAGGTTCTTCATAAAAGCATCGATGCCAATGGAGAGCAACAGTCGGGTTCTGGAAGTAAAAACTCCATTCATTTTCTCAATAGGGACATTTATTTTTAACGATAGCTTATAAACCTGTAAAGTCATCCCAACTGTGAGCTACAAGGTTGTAACAGACGAGCTACTGGAGCTCAAACTGCTCAAGAAGTTAATGCTGGTTCTGATAGAAAGGTGTCAGAACACACAGTGCATCTCAGTTTGTTGCGTATGGGGCTGCATAACCGCTGACCAGTCAGGGTGCCCATGCTGACCCCTGTCCACCGCCGAAAGCACCAACAGTGGCACGTGAGCATCAGAACTGGACCACGGAGCAATGGAAGAAGGTGGCCTGGTGATGCTTTGGGCAATGTTCTGCTGGGAAACCTTGGGTCCTGCCATCCATGTGGATGTTACTTTGACACGTACCACCTACCTAAGCATTGTTGAGACCATGTACAGCCTTTCATGGAAACGGTATTCCCTGGTGGCTGTGGCTCTTCCAGCAGGATAATGCTCCTGACACAAAGCACAAATGGTTCAGGAATGGTTTGAGGAGCACAACGAGTTTGAGGTGTTGACTTGGCCTCCAAATTCTCCAGATCTCAATCCAATCGAGCATCTGTGGGATGTACTGAACAAACAAGTCCGATCCATGGAGGCCCAACCTCGCAACTTACAGGACTTAAAGGATCTGCTGCTAACATCTTGGTGCCAGATACCACAGCACACCTTCAGGGGTCTAGTGGAGTCCATGCCTCGACGGGTCAGCAAAAGGGGACCAACACAATATTAGGTCATAATGTTATGCCTGATTGGTGTATATATTCAAAAAAAAATTAAAAAGCAGTTTTTTCATGGCTTATAACGCTTTAACAAAGACTTTTTTAAAAATCCCTATTAGAAAAATGAATGGATAGAAAATACTTCTGGAACCAACGGCGCTGAAAAAGTTATTTTTAAGAGTGTATATAAAAAAAAATCTAAATACATATAAAACCAATCATTCAAACTGTAAATTCTGGTCGCATTCAGAGCAAATAAACACCAAAAACGGGACGTGATGTCACGAGATGCGACCCTAAACAGGACAGAATGCTCAAGCACACATGGTTCTTCTCGTCATTTACACATTTTATAAGCTCTTTGATAGTTCACACATATGTACACACATACAACGAGCGCTTTTAGCCAAGTTTGTTAAGATACACTGCAAAATATACGTTAAGCTGAACCAGGACTAAATGTATCATTTCCTTTATGGTCCAGACCAAAAGAACCAAGAGAACTGAACTACAAGTGTGAACACACCCTAAGAGATGCACTCTTTAAACAATTACAAAGACATTTTTATCGCTTATAACTTTTGGAGACATAAATAGCGCAAAACTAGACAAGGATGCTAGATTCTAGTGCGCATGTGTTCAAATGGAGCATGCTTTGAAAGGCTACACGTTTGACTGTGCATGTACACATAAAAAAACTGAAGTATACTTTGGGCTTAAATACACAGTGGCACTTTTGCTGCTTGACGTCATCAGCAGCATATGCAGTATGTGGTATATTACATGCAGTAGTAGGCAGTATGCACAGACTACATAATATTATGTGGCTCTGTTTATGAGGGAACGCTCTGAATGTCTTGATTGTGATTGCTTTTCTGTTTCTCCTGGTGTGCGGATGGCTAACCTCTATGCCTTGGCGGCCTCTTTCCCCTTCATCTCCTTCTGCCTCACTCTTCTGTCTCTGCCACTGGCTCTTTTTCCCTGTGTGCACGCATGCTGCCTTTCGCTCAGACCCTGGCTCGCCAAAGAAATGCCGTGCTCGCTTTGGCCTCAACCAACAAACGGACTGGTGCGGCCCCTGCAGGTGTGTACTACTGTTCTTCCATCTGCCCTGTCCCGCATGCATCTGTCACTAACATAAGTGCACTTTAACTTCGCCATCCTGTAGAGTTCAGCTCCAGCCCTGATCCTCTACATTTCAAGTCACCCTAAAGACTTTGGAGCGAAACTCTGCAGGACGGTTTCCCAGCACTGCTTTAATGAAACAAATGCGCTACAAACACCTTCACTGTTTTGTCTGTGTCCATCAAACTTTGAGTCGTAGTCCTGTTTGAACCAGTCATTACTTGTGTATAGTAATAGTAAACGTGCTGCGTAATACAAGAATGAACCTCATTGGTTCCTGCTGAAGCTCAAGCTTGCTGCGTAACATGAGAATGAACCTCATTGGTTCCTGCTGAAGCTCAAACGTGCTGCGTAACATGAGAATGAACCTCATTGGTTCCTGCTGAAGCTCAAACGTGCTGCGTAACACGAGAATGAGCCTCATTGGTTCCTGCTGAAGCTCAAACGTGCTGTGTAACACGAGAATGAACCTCATTGGTTCCTGCTGAAACTCAAACGTGCTGTGTAACACGAGAATGAGCCTCACTGGTTCCTGCTGAAGCTCAAGCGTGCTGCGTAACACGAGAATGAGCCTCATTGGTTCCTGCTGAAGCTCAAACGTGCTGCGTAACACGAGAATGAGCCTCATTGGTTCCTGCTGAAGCTCAAACGTGCTGCGTAACACGAGAATGAACCTCATTGGTTCCTGCTGAAGCTCAAGCATGCTGCGTAACACGAGAATGAGCCTCACTGGTTCCTGCTGAAGCTCAAGCGTGCTGCGTAACACGAGAATGAACCTCACTGGTTCCTGCTGAAGCTCAAGCGTGCTGCGTAACACGAGAATGAACCTCATTGGTTCTTGCTGAAGCTCAAACGTGATGCGTAACACGACAATGAACCTCATTGGTTCCTGCTGAAGCTCAAACGTGCTGCGTAACACGAGAATGAACCTCATTGGTTCTTGCTGAAGCTCAAACGTGCTGCGTAACACGAGAATGAACCTCATTGGTTCTTGCTGAAGCTCAAACGTGCTGCGTAACACGAGAATGAACCTCATTGGTTCCTGCTGAAGCTCAAGCGTGCTGCGTAACACGAGAATGAGCCTCACTGGTTCCTGCTGAAGCTCAAGCGTGCTGCGTAACACGAGAATGAACCTCATTGGTTCCTGCTGAAGCTCAAACGTGCTGCGTAACACGAGAATGAACCTCATTGGTTCTTGCTGAAGCTCAAACGTGATGCGTAACACGAGAATGAACCTCATTGGTTCCTGCTGAAGCTCAAACGTGCTGCGTAACACGAGAATGAGCCTCATTGGTTCCTGCTGAAGCTCAAACGTGCTGTGTAACACGAGAATGAACCTCATTGGTTCCTGCTGAAACTCAAACGTGCTGTGTAACACGAGAATGAGCCTCACTGGTTCCTGCTGAAGCTCAAGCGTGCTGCGTAACACGAGAATGAGCCTCATTGGTTCCTGCTGAAGCTCAAACGTGCTGCGTAACACGAGAATGAACCTCATTGGTTCTTGCTGAAGCTCAAACGTGCTGCGTAACACGAGAATGAACCTCATTGGTTCCTGCTGAAGCTCAAACGTGCTGCGTAACACGAGAATGAGCCTCATTGGTTCCTGCTGAAGCTCAAACGTGCTGCGTAACACGAGAATGAACCTCATTGGTTCTTGCTGAAGCTCAAACGTGCTGCGTAACACGAGAATGAACCTCATTGGTTCCTGCTGAAGCTCAAGCCTGCTGCGTAACACGAGAATGAGCCTCACTGGTTCCTGCTGAAGCTCAAGCGTGCTGCGTAACACGAGAATGAACCTCATTGGTTCCTGCTGAAGCTCAAGCGTGCTGCGTAACACGAGAATGAACCTCATTGGTTCCTGCTGAAGCTCAAACGTGCTGCGTAACACGAGAATGAGCCTCATTGGTTCCTGCTGAAGCTCAAGCGTGCTGCGTAACACGAGAATGAACCTCATTGGTTCTTGCTGAAGCTCAAGCGTGCTGTGTAACACGAGAATGAACCTCATTGGTTCCTGCTGAAACTCAAACGTGCTGTGTAACACGAGAATGAGCCTCACTGGTTCCTGCTGAAGCTCAAGCGTGCTGCGTAACACGAGAATGAGCCTCATTGGTTCCTGCTGAAGCTCAAACGTGCTGCGTCACACGAGAATGAACCTCATTGGTTCTTGCTGAAGCTCAAACGTGCTGCGTAACACGAGAATGAGCCTCATTGGTTCTTGCAGAAGCTCAAACGTGCTGCTTAACACGAGAATGAACCTCATTGGTTCTTGCAGAAGCTCAAACGTGCAGCGTAACACAAGAATGAACCTCATTGGCTCTCGCTGAAGCTCAAACGAGCTGCGTAACACGAGAATGAACCTCATTGGCTTTCGCTAAAGCTCAAACGAGCTGCGTAACACGAGAATGAACCTCATTGGTTCCTGCTGAAGCTCAAACGTGTTGCATAACATGAGAATGAACCTCATTGGTTCCTGCTGAAGCTCAAACGTGCTGCGTAACACGAGAATGAGCCTCATTGGTTCCTGCTGAAGCTCAAGCGTGCTGCGTAACACGAGAATGAACCTCATTGGTTCTTGCTGAAGCTCAAGCGTGCTGTGTAACACGAGAATGAACCTCATTGGTTCCTGCTGAAACTCAAACGTGCTGTGTAACACGAGAATGAGCCTCACTGGTTCCTGCTGAAGCTCAAGCGTGCTGCGTAACACGAGAATGAGCCTCATTGGTTCCTGCTGAAGCTCAAACGTGCTGCGTCACACGAGAATGAACCTCATTGGTTCTTGCTGAAGCTCAAACGTGCTGCGTAACACGAGAATGAGCCTCATTGGTTCTTGCAGAAGCTCAAACGTGCTGCTTAACACGAGAATGAACCTCATTGGTTCTTGCAGAAGCTCAAACGTGCAGCGTAACACAAGAATGAACCTCATTGGCTCTCGCTGAAGCTCAAACGAGCTGCGTAACACGAGAATGAACCTCATTGGCTTTCGCTAAAGCTCAAACGAGCTGCGTAACACGAGAATGAACCTCATTGGTTCCTGCTGAAGCTCAAACGTGTTGCATAACATGAGAATGAACCTCATTGGTTCCTGCTGAAGCTCAAACGTGCTGCGTAACACGAGAATGAGCCTCATTGGTTCCTGCTGAAGCTCAAGCGTGCTGCGTAACACGAGAATGAACCTCATTGGTTCTTGCTGAAGCTCAAGCGTGCTGTGTAACACGAGAATGAACCTCATTGGTTCCTGCTGAAACTCAAACGTGCTGTGTAACACGAGAATGAGCCTCACTGGTTCCTGCTGAAGCTCAAGCGTGCTGCGTAACACGAGAATGAGCCTCATTGGTTCCTGCTGAAGCTCAAACGTGCTGCGTCACACGAGAATGAACCTCATTGGTTCTTGCTGAAGCTCAAACGTGCTGCGTAACACGAGAATGAGCCTCATTGGTTCTTGCAGAAGCTCAAACGTGCTGCTTAACACGAGAATGAACCTCATTGGTTCTTGCAGAAGCTCAAACGTGCTGCTTAACACGAGAATGAACCTCATTGGTTCTTGCTGAAGCTCAAACGTGCTGCGTCACACGAGAATGAACCTCATTGGTTCTTGCTGAAGCTCAAACGTGCTGCGTAACATGAGAATGAACCTCACTGGTTCCTGCTGAAGCTCAAACGTGCTGCTTAACACGAGAATGAACCTCATTGGTTCTTGCTGAAGCTCAAACGTGCAGCGTAACACAAGAATGAACCTCATTGGCTCTCGCTGAAGCTCAAACGAGCTGCGTAACACGAGAATGAACCTCATTGGCTCTCGCTGAAGCTCAAACGAGCTGCGTAACACGAGAATGAACCTCATTGGCTCTCGCTGAAGCTCAAACGAGCTGCGTAACACGAGAATGAACCTCATTGGTTCCTGCTGAAGCTCAAACGTGTTGCATAACATGAGAATGAACCTCATTGGTTCCTGCTGAAGCTGAAACGTGCTGCATAACATGAGAATGAACCTCATTGGTTCCTGCTGAAGCTCAAACGTGCTGCATAACATGAAAATGAACCTCATTGGTTCTTGCAGAAGCTCAAACGTGATGCGTAACATGAGAATGATCCTCATTGGTTCCTGCTGAAGCTCAAACGTGCTGCGTAACATGAGAATGATCCTCATTGGTTCTCGCTAAAGCTAAAACGTATCCATGCTAGAGGTGCAGAAATGACGCAACACAAGTGGCGTAAAGCCGTTCCCACCTGTGGACACATCCCAAACGCGCGGCTTCAGCTGAAGTGTGCAGTGAAGCTCTGCTGCATTCACGCCTCCGCATCTGCCTTCAGCAACCCATCCGCTCACTGTGGTCAGCACAACCTGAGCTTGATAGCAGGCGCTGACATCTTCAAGCAGCAGCGTTTGCAGATTGCACCCCTCCTGCGGTGGCCGGGCGCTGCTAAAGCTCCTGTCAGGGGAAGGCTGAGAGGCTTTGATGCGGCCGAGAGCGTGTCAGACTTTGATTTGTGTCTGAAGTGGTGGATCTCCAGGCTCTCCTGACGGGCTTGGCACTGTGGTTTTGTAGCGCTGCGGTTTCCAAACGATACTTGTTGATAACACTTTCCACTTCAACACAAACTTTAAAATTCTACTGTTGTATCATGCATGAGGGTGGGTGAAGACTACTTCATTTTTGGATGAACTATTCCTTTAGTGCAAGACACTATGGACAAAACCATGCACTGGGCAGTTTTGAGATTTTGGACTATTTCGTCTTCCTTCAGACGAGTGGAAAGAAAACATCCATAATACACATTTAAGTGTTTATTTTATTGCACTTTATCTCCGCTTCACACACACCAAACTTTACAGTGTTATTCTAATCTATATTCTGAAGGTTTGCTCATATATCATTCGCCTGATTTATACAACATTATATTCCTACCCAGACAGCAACATAATGTCGGCCCAGATCCAGCCCACATCTGGTGCGTGTTGAATCCACATGTTCCAGATGTGGCCGACATGTTGCTGTCTGGGTAAAAGTTCAAGAAAATATTTTTTTTTCTTCTGATTTATCCCAAATCCCCTTTGACTCTCATGTGCCAACAAAATCAAACAAAGATTTTGAATGCAAATTTGCCTGTATGCAAATTAGTTCATATTTATTTAGATGCCTCATTTGCATATTTAAACATTCCAGAAAACATGTAATACAAAATTTAACAGCTTAATGTACTGTGATTAAAACCACTGGGGAAGTATGGTGAGATTTATTAGTTAAAAATCTCACCATCATCAGTGAGAATAAAACTTAATAGTTTTAATAGTTGCATTTTCATGTATTGTTTTAGGAGATGCATGTGATATCAGCTTTAATCATGGCTTAATTTGTAAGCTGAAGAACATAACATGAATCATTTAATGTTTGTTTGATACTGGAACATTGGCTCAAGTGTTCAGAAAACACTTTTTTTATGTAAAAAGTTTTCTTTATTCTGTTTAGTGGTGCAGAAATGACACACTTTCCCTTTAAAGAAAAGTTGCGCTTGTCTCTTCTCTCCTATTGTGCCGTAAATCCGAGTGAAACGCTTCTCAAACAAGAACAAATGTAGGGCGGGGCTTGATTGTGTCTGTGGGGAATTGATTGGATGGTGGTGGTTTGCTATTGGTGGATCTCATGTGAGTGACAGGAGGCCCCGCCCTCGTCATCAGAGAAGAGAAGAGATGTTATTTTGATTAAAGACATCAACAAACATGAATTAAAAAATGATATGCATGGACAAGGACTGCAATATTCCATTAAAAAGTAAATAATTGTCAGTGTTGATTTCATGGTGACTCAGGGTAGAGTAGTAGCTCATATTCTGGCATAACTGTTTGTTTTTGTGTGCTTTTATTTTTGTCATTGTTCATATTTGTGACGTTTCACATCCACGCTTTATTCACAGATAACTCTCTTGACTGTTCCTAGGAGGAAAAAGAAGTGCATTCGCTACCTACAAAGAGGACGCTGCGCCAGCCCCCATTCTTCCGATGGAAGTGCTATAGACTCCCCCCCTTCACCTGTCTATCACCTGCCAAACCCCGCCTCCCCCGCCAGCAGTCCCCGCCCACAGAGCGGCAAACGCTCCGCCCACCCGCCCAGACTCTCGCTCGACTTCAGCAGAATTAAAACAGAAAGCACGATACGGCAGCCACAATAACAACCCGTCGAGGAGAGCGACGGCTCGATGGCTGCGGAGACTGATTTCACCGCTCATTCCTGTGCTCCTGTTTCCTCCTCAAAAAAACAACTTCATGTGGCGCGTCATTCATCTTTTAGGAAGTCATGGCATTGGATTTCCTCGTGGGTGAATCTCACGAAGAATTTTTTCTATTTTAAGGACAATTAAGCATGTTATTGTTTTCATTACCATAATGCAAAAAAAAAATTTCTTACTGTAGTTCGGACAAATATATATGAAACAATATATAATAACCCTCTGGTGCGGTTCGGCCATTTTTGACTGAAAAATGTAACGTTTTGTTTTTATTTTTACTTCATCCGAATAGTACGAAACTTGGTAAAGGTTTTGACACTTGCTGGACAAATTATGGACATGATTGGAAAAGGTTAAACGGTCCTGAAAAAATAGTCACGCTTGTATTGTTTGCGCATTGGAAATGAGTGCAAGATGAGTTTCCTCTAGTGGAAGCGTTTGGTACTGCACACAAACACTCACTGAAAGCTCATTTTTTGAGATGTCAACCTCAAATTTGGAACACAACTTGTTTAGATTTACGGCAGTTTTAGAGTAAATGTCTTTTGGAAAATGTGTATTTCATATAAAAAAAATTGTGCATTTATCATGTCAAATTTTATAACATTTTTCACTTTTTAAAACTTTTTCACTTCAGCAATAATCTGCCGTCTGTAAAAAGAGACCAAACTTCAGTCTGTGCTCCAAAGCGTTTAGAGTTTAAATTAGAAATTTCATTTTTAGGTCCATGCTTAAAAAGTGAATAAATGGATTATAACTACTGTATAAATATAATTTATTACAATAAAATCCCCTAAAAATACAAAATATTAAATAAAAAAACATTATCAAACTAAAATTGTTCAATCATTTCACTGAACTACCGACATGCAAACAGTACCAGAGAGTTAAATATGATTTTCATTACTGTATTACAGTAAAGCGAGTATAGTTCTCATTATTCTCTGACACAATTACAGTAGTGGAAATGAATTTATGCATTACAGTCATGAGAATTTGGGGGGAGATGTGCTTAATTGTCATGAATTCTTCACATAAAAAGATTTTCTTCATTCGTCCTTTGGTTTTGTGAGGCACGCGCTGGATATTTCTTTGTGAGATTCAGCCACTGTGTGTTATGACTTTGATCATTTTAATGCCATGTCTCTACATCACTGAAAACAGTGTCAGTTCTCAATTCTACAATCAAGTAAATGTGTTGTAAAACTTATTCTTTTATAGATATGAAAGTCCGTAAATAACTAAACTTTTATATGTTTTTATGTAAAGAGAAAAACAAAACAAAAAAAAACATTCTTCGGCTGTTTACTTTTATTCATACAAGTGCCATTTTTAAGTTTTTGCTGTGTAGATCTGCGGTAGTCTGCTATGCCTGTCATACATCCAAACGTCTGCGTTTGAAATGAAGTATGTGCATGTATTCTGTGTTTCAGAAACGACTTTGCTTTGTATGCGTGTGTGCTCAGTCGTTCAGTGTTCACGCGGGCCAGCAGAGGGACCTGCCATCTTCAGTCGACCTCTCTTCCTTTCGCTTTTGATGTAACAATCATTCTCTAGATTTATTAAAATATTTTGAAAACTGTTTAAAGGAGATCTTTCAGTGGTTGTGGATCATATTATTGAGAGTTTGTGTAAATGACCTTATCCATTGACTCAAAGACACTGAAAATTGAACGTTAAAAAATATATCCGCAGATACGGATTTGACTTATATTAATTCATTTTCTGAATTCTGGATATCAACAATTACATTTTCACTAGTTAAAATGCTCTTTTTTTGATGTCACTCACCATAGGCTGCCATTCAAATTCAGTTGTTGATATCAGGAATTGATTTCTTCTTCAAACTCTAATTTCACATCAGAAATACAATTCTTAATAGTAAAAACCTTAATTATTGTAATTAATAATTACACGGTTACTAGTAAAAAGTCTAATCTTGATATCAACAATTGAATTGCTACTAGTAAAAATGATCATTTTTTTGTATCAATAATTTGATTGAATGTTAATTTCTAAAATATCAATGTGATTGTAAGAAAGCCACTTTAGATATCTGAAATTACTCTCCTAATTATTGATATCACAAATAAATGTAACATGTTGAAATACATTTATAGATATCAATAATTAACATTTCAACTAGTGACAATTGAGTTCTTGATACGAGGAATTCACATTTTTACTAGTAACGGTGCAATTATTGATATGAAAAATAAAGGTTTTTACTAGTAAGAATTATATTTCTGATGTGAAATTGGAACTTCAACTAGTAGGAAATTAATTCTTGATATAAAACAACTGAATTTGAATGGCAGCCTATGGTGAGATTTCACTAGTGAAAATACAATTACAGATATCAAGAATTCGTATTTATGCGAGTGATGACGCCATTGTTGATATCAGGTATTAGATTTCTACTAGTAAAAATGTGAATTCTTGATTTAAAAAATTAATATCCTGGGAATAAATAAAAGTCAAAACGGCTTGCCATATAAATGTGTTATTTCTGATATGAATAATTAGGAGAGTAATTTCAGATATCTAAAGTGGCCTTCTTACTAACAATCACATTAATGATATCAGAAATTAACATTGTTATAGTGACAATCTAATTATTGATATAAAAAATGAACATTTTTTACTAGTAGCAAATTGAATTATCAACAATAGACATTTGCACTAGTAACCACGTAATTCCTGATATCATAAATTGTTGTTACTAGTAGAAATCTAATTCCTGATATCAAGAATTGGCATTTTAACTAGCGAAAACTGAATTGTTGATATCAAGAATTCATATGGGAATGAATAAAAGTCAAAACGGCTTGCCATAGCGCAGATACCGGATCAACATTCACGCGTTTATAATGGTGACGAGTGAACAAATACTTTTTGGAGCCATTATACAACGTTAGAATTACAGTTAAAGGGGCTGTATGTAAGGATTTTCATGTAAAAATCGATTTTTGTAAAAACGAGACCTTCCCCGACATCCTAGGTTGTCTGTGAAAGCCTGTAGGTGGGAAATTCAAATGGATGTGACGGTTACGCGCGCTCCCGAGAGCCTCTCTCACGTTAAATTAACGCAAATACAACGTTCAGGATAATGCCCAAACAGCTATTCCGTACAGTTATGTCAATGTGCCATGCAAAGTCTCACGAAGCTAGATCTCAAACAGGGCAACCAACTTTTGAGATTTCAACTATTTCAAATCATAAGCTTTATTACGATCTCGATTCATTCGGATAAATATTAGGTACAGTAGCTACATGTTAATTTCTCTCAAGGGAAAAAATCTCTCACATAACTTAACGCTATAAACATAGAGCCCTGTCAGCTGGTAGCCTATTATTATTAAAGGTTAAAACTAACAACTCAAATGAAATATAATGCGGTTTTTATTATAATAACGTTATCATATTTAAATGATCTACGTAAAGATATAATAAACGTTAATGTAATACAGTGCACATATACACTCACCTAAAGGATTATTAGGAACACCATACTAATACTGTGTTTGACCCCCTTTCGCCTTCAGAACTGCCTTAATTCTACGTGGCATTGATTCAACAAGGTGCTGAAAGCATTCTTTAGAAATGTTGGCCCATATTGATAGGATAGCATCTTGCAGTTGATGGAGATTTGTGGGATGCACATCCAGGGCACGAAGCTCCCGTTCCACCACATCCCAAAGATGCTCTATTGGGTTGAGATCTGGTGACTGTGGGGGCCATTTTAGTACAGTGAACTCATTGTCATGTTCAAGAAACCAATTTGAAATGATTGGAGCTTTGTGACATGGTGCATTATCCTGCTGGAAGTAGCCATCAGAGGATGGGTACATGGTGGTCATAAAGGGATGGACATGGTCAGAAACAATGCTCAGGTAGGCCGTGGCATTTAAACGATCCCCAATTGGCACTAAGGGGCCTAAAGTGTGCCAAGAAAACATCCCCCACACCATTACACCACCACCACCAGCCTGCACAGTGGTAACAAGGCATGATGGATCCATGTTCTCATTCTGTTTGCGCCAAATTCTGACTCTACCATCTGAATGTCTCAACAGAAATCCAGACTCATCAGACCAGGCAACATTTTTCCAGTCTTCAACTGTCCAATTTTGGTGAGCTTGTGCAAATTGTAGCCTCTTTTTCCTATTTGTAGTGGAGATGAGTGGTACCCGGTGGGGTCTTCTGCTGTTGTAGCCCATCCGCCTCAAGGTTGTGCGTGTTGTGGCTTCACAAATGCTTTGCTGCATACCTCGGTTGTAACGAGTGGTTATTTCAGTCAAAGTTGCTCTTCTATCAGCTTGAATCAGTCGGCCCATTCTCCTCTGACCTCTAGCATCAACAAGGCATTTTCGCCCACAGGACTGCCGCATACTGGATGTTTTTCCCTTTTCACACCATTCTTTGTAAACTCTAGAAATGGTTGTGCGTGAAAATCCCAGTAACTGAGCAGATTGTGAAATACTCAGACCGGCCCGTCTGGCACCAACAACCATGTCACGCTCAAAATTGCTTAAATCACCTTTCTTTCCCATTCTGACATTCAGTTTGGAGTTCAGGAGATTGTCTTGACCAGGACCACACCCCTAAATGCATTGAAGCAACTTCCATGTGATTGGTTGATTAGATAATTGCATTAATGAGAAATTGAACAGGTGTTCCTAATAATCCTTTAGGTGAGTGTATAGCAAAATACTCCTCTAGCTAATTTAGCTAGCCAACTAACTTGGTCATGAAATGGCTTTCCTGAGGTAAATGTACTGACACATTGTTCTCAAGCTGTTTTATTGACCCTTTCCGCGGTTAAAACACTGATTAATCGATTACGTATGAGACAAACATTTCGGTAAGTATCTTCCAATATACCTTCTAATTAATTAGTGTTTATTTACTATTAAGTAGTATATGGCAAGCCGGCTTAGCTTAAATTGTTCCCAGCATTACTTGTCGTAATTGCATTTTTACTAGTAAGAATTCAATTACAGAGCTCTGCAATTATACATATCTTTATTTTGTTTTAAGAATAGAGCTCTTTCATTGGAATTTTTACCAGTAACAATTGAATTAGAGAGCTCTGTAATTAAAAATGAATGGAAGTCAATGAGAGACATGACTAGTAAAAATTAATTTGTAGATCTCTCTAGTTGAATTCTTAATAGTAAAAATGCAATTACGATGAGTAACGCTGGGAACAATTTAAGGTAAAACGGCTTGCCATATACTAGAATTAACGAGGAAAAGATGATTGGTTCACGTGCCGCTTGAACTGAGTCACTAGCGATATGTCAGGTCACATTTAAGAGCGCCAAAACGATATTTGTTTGAATTTCGTAATTGACAGAATTTGAAAACTATTTCATATCAAAAGTAACCTGTTCGGTCTTGTCTGTCAGTGCTAGTGTCCTCTTTGCTTGGCGATTTATGTGCAGTGTAAATTATAACCAAACCTCATCCGTCGACATGATCCCAGGGTGAAGCTCAGTGCAAAAATATCCACATCACTATGCTTTCTCACCGCTGTCATTTAGTGTTTATTTTGTTAAGTTGAAAGCGTGCAGCACATATTTACATATTCATCTAAACATCGCTAATAGCAGCATGAACGCCGTCTGGATGTTCGCTGCAAAGGTCAAACTTTTTACTTCTAAATAAAGAACGAAAAAGAGCCTTGCCGTGAGTATACCGGGCCTTTAATCACATTCGGTCTATTGTGCGTTACGTGTGCGTGAGCAATAAGCTGCTGGCTGCAGTTCACATAACGGCCACCGGTGTCACTAATAACTGTTCTGGTTTCTGAATTTTACATAGAAACACTTTAAAATGCTACTGTGCCAATCAACTGGGAACGGATGAAGAAAACTGACTATCTGGCAAAAACAAATACAAACAGTCCAAAGGTGCAGAAATGATAATCGCACAAAGAACTGACAAATCCCACAATAATCATTTTATTTTTTGGAATTAAAAGATTTATAATCCTAGTTGCCTGCCGTTCACGAGCAGAACTGTGACTTTCAGTCCTATACAATGAAGCAAAGAAAACAAAGTGAATGCAGACACTTCCAGTTCACAACACACGTTTTATACATCTTTCAACACTGATTTCTCATCAGCACAAATAAGGCTGGTTATAAAAATGTTGCGCATTTCTCGAAAAAAGAAAACCAAATCAGCCGTTTGGTGACAAGCTCAGTTCAAATAAAAACAGTGGCGAAATGAGTGTTCTCTCTACATGGGTGACTACTCGTTCCAGTGAGAAAATGAGATAAATGGCAATTTAACAAAAAAAAGCTTTTACACCACACATGCTAGCAAAACACATGGGATTTGACTGTTTATTTGTTAAATATGAACAGAGCAGTGCCATTTTTGTAATTACTTTTTCAATGTTTTTCGGAACAATCCATAGTGTTAAAGTGTGTCAGGATCTTCACTTCTCTTCACACCACTGGTTCTCCTTGCGTACCTGCAACAAACACAACGCTGTGGTGAGTCCAAGCGCATTACAGCATGCATGATGGCGGAGAGAGACAGGAAATGAGCACTTGTCTTTACCTGGGCTTCCTCTTCCTCTGTGAAATCATTTTTGATATTGAAAGTCTTTCTGATCTCCTCTGGGGTTTTGCCTTTGATCATGTTTGCAACTGTCTTGCAAGTAACATCTAGCAAGCCTTTGATGTCCAAGTAATTTGCAGCCTAAACAAAAGGCAAGAGAGATGAAAGTCAGCAAATTGACGTCGAGCAAATGAAGCAGCGGCCATCGTGTGGCCAGTAAACGCAATGCTGTTCATATCACACACAGGAGATTTGATTGTAATGGCGTTTCTGAGATGGTCAGAGTGCATGACCCAAGTTGTCAAAGCAAGAGAAACTGATTTTAAACACTTTAAAAAGCGATCATAAGCAATTTCACATTGATTGGTTGCCCTGTCTAATTGCATGTGCTGAGGGCAAAAAATGCAGAGAAAAACAAATGTATTAGTGTGGCATAAATGACAAGATTACTCACTCAAGACAGTGACTTGCTGCCACCTAATGCCGATTTAAAGTCATTTCAATATTCAAAATATTTTTTAACACCCATAGCATTAATTGTAATTGCTGTGCAAATATATTTAAATGCTGCTTCAGTGCAAAAAGGGATTTTGATACTATAGACAGTTACCAATCAAATGAAATCAGTGTTTATTAAAACTGCATGAATAATTGTTAAAAGACTGCGATCTTATTCTAAATGACAGCGATTCGGCTCAGTCTATTAAAAGTCAGCGAACATTCAGATCTGCGTTCTGATCCAGAGAGAGCCGTTGTATAGATATGAAACAGCTTCACAAACAAGTCTCTTCAACCACACAGGATCATTATTTGTCTTACAATCATTCATATTTATAACAGAAGTACTGGAATACAGTTTATAGTTCAGATATAAACACTGATGACTACAATAGTGATCAAAATAGAGTAAATCAGCTTTTGAAAGTAACAATGCTTCAAATAATGACTATCAATTACATCGTTACACCAGTAGGTGGAGACGAGTGACTGTTGAAACATGTTTGTCATTGAATCATTCAAGAGATGTGTTCAAAGTTTCATCATCCAGGGATGAATCAAGTGAAGTCATTGAATCAGAGTTTTTTTTTAAATGATTCATTCAAATGAAGAACATTTTTAAAAATGTTTGCATCAATTAACATTGTCAGAACGTCTAATAAATTACTTTATTTTGTTTCGTTGTCTGTTTAGAACAAACCTCATTGGTTTTCACGCGCAAGCTTCGGTTTACGAAATTTGAGATCCATGTATCAGGCATAACATTATGACAGGTAAAGTGAATAACACTGATTATATCTTCATCACGGCACCTGTTAGTGGGTGGGATATATTAGGCAGCAAGTGAACATTTTGTCCTCAAAGTTGATGTGTTAGAAGCAGGAAAAATGGGCAAGTGTAAGGATTTGAGCGAGTTTGACAAGGGCCAAATTGTGATGGCTAGACAACTGGGTCAGAGCATCTCCAAAACTGCAGCTCTTGTGGGGTGTTCCCGGTCTGCAGTGGTCAGGATCTATCAAAAGTGCTCCAAGGAAGGAACAGTGGAGAACCGGCGACAGGGTCATGGGCGGCCAAGGCTCATTGATGCACGTGGGGAGCGAAGGCTGGCCCGTGTGGTCCGATCAAACAGACGAGCTACTGGAGCTCAAATTGCTCAAGAAGTTAATGCTGGTTCTGATAGAAAGGTGTCAGAATACACAGTGCATCTCAGTTTGTTGTGTATGGGGCTGCATAGCCGCTGACCAGTCAGGGTGCCCATGCTGACCCCTGTCCACCGCCGAAAGCACCAACAGTGGCACGTGAGCATCAGAACTGGACCACGGAGCAATGGAAGAAGGTGGCCTGGTCTGATGAATCACGTGTTCTTTTACATCACGTGGATGGCCGGGTGCGTGTGCGTGGCTTACCTGGGGAACACATGGCACCAGGATGCACTATGGGAAGAAGGCAAGCCGGCGGAGGCAGTGTGATGCTTTGGGCAATGTTCTGCTGGGAAACCTTGGGTCCTGCCATCCATGTGGATGTTACTTTGACACGTACCACCTACCTAAGCATTGTTGAGACCATGTACAGCCTTTCATGGAAACGGTATTCCCTGGTGGCTGTGGTTCTTTCAGCAGGATAATGCGCCTGCCACAAAACACAAATGCTTCAGGAATGGTTTGAGGAGCACAACAACGAGTTTGAGGTGTTGACTTGGCCTCCAAATTCCCCAGATCTCAATCCAATCGAGCATCTGTGGGATGTGCTGAACAAACAAGTCCAATCCATAGAGGCCCAACCTCGCAACTTACAGGACTTAAAGGATCTGCTGCTAACATCTTGGTGCCAGATACCACAGCACACCTTCAGTGTTTCCATGCCTCAATGGGTCGGGGCTGTTTTGGCAGCAAAAGGGGACCAACACAATATTATGAAGGTGGTCATAATGTTAAGCCTGATCAGTGTACACTTGTTGATCAATGTTTGTGTGCAAGAATGTTTGAGCTCATTCATATTTTATTCACTGTTTATATGAGAATAAAATGATATTTGTCCATCATAATGCAATCCAGTCTCTCAATACCAAATCGGTACTGAAATCTAAAAAAAGTGTGACGGTTTGAGTGCTGTTGAGCGGAATTGTAAACACCTCTGATTGCCCATTGTGCTCACACACTCATCAAACATGTCTGTGATTGGCTGCAATGACCAGCGCTTCAAAAACATGTTGTAAATATACATCAGTGACGCTTTTCACAGAGCGCTTACACAGATTTACACAGGAATGCTCGAATGCAGGCGCCTATCAGCCTACTGGTCCGCTGGTCGACGCCTGCTTGTGCTTTCAAAACACTTTCGAACGCTCCCGTGTGTTGATCACAGTAGCCAATCACAGACATATCCGATGAGCGCGTGAGCACAATGGCCAGTCAGAGGGGTTTACGATTCCAGTAAATCATGGGCTAATTTTCATTTTTGGGTGAACTATCCCTTTAAGTACACAGTGCCACTTTTATCTACAATTTCAAGCACTGAATGGCAATATGCTGTATTTAGCTTTATTATTTCTCCATCTAAACAATCCTGTGTTAAACACTGACAGTCAAAGCATAAGCAGCAGGTTGAGTTTTACAGACCAGAATGAGTTCGAAGAGGGTGCCCTGGTCTACTTTGAGGAACTCCTGGTCCCACACGGGGATGTCATCCGTTCTTTTCTCTTTATTCTCATCGTCTTCAGGAGGAGGAGGGTCGTCTTTATGGTGGGTGCACCACTGAATCACCTGTGGGCAAACCAAACACACCATAAGGCTCAGTCCATTCTAAGACGGACACTGGAGTATTACATTACTGTAAAACAGAACAACAACCAATATACACACAATCTTTACTAAGCTCCAAAATATTGTGCAAAAGAAAGCATAATTACTGAGAATGAGCAATGAGACAAACTCCAGCCACAATCGGCATGAAAATAAATGTCACAATGCAAAACCATGTATAGGTCTTACATGCTGTGACAGCATCTAATAGCCGAACCTTGACCTTTGGGATTACCACTGCACACTTTACAAAATGATAGTGCTGTATCTTTACAAACTTGCGCTTAACAAAAGAGAAGCTTTTAATGGCTTAGCTCACCCAAAAATGTTAATTCTCTCATTTACTCACCCTCATGTTGTTACAAACCCGTAAGACTTTCGTTCACACAAATACAAAATATTTTCAATGAAATCTGAGCGATTTCTGTCCCTCCATTGACAGTCTATGCAACTACCATTTTGACACTTCAAAAAGAGATCATAAAACTAATTCATGACTGCTGAAGCTCAAACGTGCTGCGTAACACGAGAATGACCCTCATTGGTTCTTGCTGAAGCTCAAACGTGATGCGTAACACGAGAATGAACCTCATTGGTTCTTGCTGAAGCTCAAACGTGCTGCGTAACACGAGAATGACCCTCATTGGTTCTTGCTGAAGCTCAAACGTGATGCGTAACACGAGAATGAACCTCATTGGTTCTCGCTGAAGCTCAAACGTGCTGCGTAACACGAGAATGAACCTCATTGGTTCTCGCTGAAGCTCAAACGTGCTGCGTAACACGAGAATGAACCTCATTGGTTCCTGCTGAAACTCAAACGTGCTGCGTAACACGAGAATGAACCTCATTGGTTCTCGCTGAAGCTCAAACGTGTTGCGTAACACGAGAATGAACCTCATTGGTTCTTGCTGAAGCTCAAACGTGATGCGTAACACGAGAATGAACCTCATTGGTTCTTGCTGAAGCTCAAACGTGATGCGTAACACGAGAATGAACCTCATTGGTTCTCGCTGAAGCTCAAACGTGTTGCGTAACACGAGAATGAACCTCATTGGTTCTTGCTGAAGCTCAAACGTGATGCGTAACACGAGAATGAACCTCATTGGTTCTCGCTGAAGCTCAAACGTGTTGCGTAACACGAGAATGAACCTCATTGGTTCTTGCTGAAGCTCAAACGTGATGCGTAACACGAGAATGAACCTCATTGGTTCTCGCTGAAGCTCAAACGTGTTGCGTAACACGAGAATGAACCTCACTGGTTCTCGCTGAAGCTCAAACGTGTTGCGTAACACGAGAATGAACCTCATTGGTTCTTGCTGAAGCTCAAACGTGCTGCGTAACACGAGAATGAACCTCACTGGTTCTCGCTGAAGCTCAAACGTGTTGCGTAACACGAGAATGAACCTCATTGGTTCTTGCTGAAGCTCAAACGTGATGCGTAACACGAGAATGAACCTCATTGGTTCTCGCTGAAGCTCAAACGTGTTGCGTAACACGAGAATGAACCTCATTGGTTCCTGCTGAAGCTCAAACGTGCTGTGTAACATGAGAATGAACCTCATTGGTTCTCGCTGAAGCTCAAACGTGCTGTGTAACATGAGAATGAACCTCATTGGTTCTTGCTGAAGCTCAAACGTGATGCGTAACACGAGAATGAACCTCATTGGTTCTCGCTGAAGCTCAAACGTGTTGCGTAACACGAAAATGAACCTCATTGGTTCCTGCTGAAGCTCAAACGTGCTGTGTAACATGAGAATGAACCTCATTGGTTCCTGCTGAAGCTCAAACGTGCTGTGTAACATGAGAATGAACCTCATTGGTTCCTGCTGAAGCTCAAACGTGCTGTGTAACATGAGAATGAACCTCATTGGTTCTCGCTGAAGCTCAAACGTGTTGCGTAACACGAGAATGAACCTCATTGGTTCCTGCTGAAGCTCAAACGTGCTGTGTAACATGAGAATGAACCTCATTGGTTCTCGCTGAAGCTCAAACGTGCTGTGTAACATGAGAATGAACCTCATTGGTTCTTGCTGAAGCTCAAGCGTGATGCGTAACACGAGAATGAACCTCATTGGTTCTCGCTGAAGCTCAAGCGTGATGCGTAACACGAGAATGAACCTCATTGGTTCTCGCTGAAGCTCAAACGTGCTGCGTAACACGAGAATGAACCTCATTGGTTCTTGCTGAAGCTCAAGCGTGCTGCGTAACATGAGAATGAACCTCATTGGTTCTCGCTGAAGCTCAAACGTGCTGTGTAACATGAGAATGAACCTCATTGGTTCTCGCTGAAGCTCAAACGTGCTGTGTAACATGAGAATGAACCTCATTGGTTCTTGCTGAAGCTCAAGCGTGATGCGTAACACGAGAATGAACCTCATTGGTTCTCGCTGAAGCTCAAACGTGCTGCGTAACACGAGAATGAACCTCATTGGTTCTTGCTGAAGCTCAAGCGTGCTGCGTAACATGAGAATGAACCTCATTGGTTCTCGCTGAAGCTCAAACGTGCTGCGTAACACGAGAATGAACCTCATTGGTTCTCGCTGAAGCTCAAACGTGCTGCGTAACACGAGAATGAACCTCATTGGTTCCTGCTGAAGCTCAAACGTGCTGCGTAACACGAGAATGAACCTCATTGGTTCTTGCTGAAGCTCAAGCGTGATGCGTAACACGAGAATGAACCTCATTGGTTCTTGCTGAAGCTCAAGCGTGATGCGTAACACGAGAATGAACCTCATTTGTTACGTTCTCGTGTTACTACTTCTGTTTATGTTCGCTGATCATGTTTATGTGTGAATAAAAGCCTAAATTAAATCTGTTCATCATATAAAGCGATCATATCTCTTCAGAAGAATTTGCTCGATTTATATGGATTTGTTTCTTTTATTTTTTATTTATATGGATACGATCTCTTGTCAGTGGAGGGACTGAAATCTCTCAGATTTCATAAAAATATCTTCATTTGTGTTCCAAAAGATGAACAAAATGATGAAATAATTTTCATTTTTGGGTGAACTAACCCTTTAAGGTCTATTAGTATTTTAATTTTACAGCAGTAGTGTAAAATAATATACATTTCTTAAATATTTGATATTACAGTGAAATAACTATTATAGAATTTCTCATTTTTATTTAGTAGTAATCTTATTCTACTGAAGTGGGATAACCAAAGGACTTTGATATATACCATTAGTGGTCAATATTCATAAACAACGATGTTACTTCAAGGAACAGACACCCTCATGCAAATTATTTCCATATGCCATATGTCATTTATTATTACTGTGGTGTAAAATATGATCTAGACACGTTTGGGGAGTCGCCCATCTGGAAATGTACCCTCAGGATATTATTTTCAATAAGCATGATAGCAATGTAAAAGTTTGACCTTCTTCAGGATGGCTGCGTTTACGTTGGGCAGAGGAACCGGATCGTCATCCCCTTCATCGTCCATCCCCAGATCTGAGCAGAAGACAGCAGTGATTACACCACACACACACACACACAACACGCTTTCATATATCATCTCAACTCATCTTACCTTCAAGCATGGTTTTGATAGTCACAGACTGCTTGGCAATCTCCACATCCACCTCAAACATCTCTCCATCGGAGCTCTGCAGTTTAATAGTCGGCATCTGCATGAACAACACACAACAACACACACGTTATTAAAGGATGGGAATGTCAGTCAGGAGCTAATGACTCATGCTAGCTGTGTTAGCTCACATTCACCAGCTCTCAGACACCAGCAACACTAACAAGACTGAGATAAACCACATTTAGGCAAACGTTACACATAATAAAAGACGAGCTTATAATGGAAGAGTGAGAAACACATCCGTGAGATTTGATACTATGTACATTTCTCCAGCATACTACACACATATAACGCGTTAAAAGGTTTAATATGAAGAATATCACTGTCACACTTAGTATGATTCAAAGTATGACTCGGAAAGCATCACAGAAACATAAAACACAGGCTGTTTGTGATGCTAAGCTAACGTTAGCAGCGCGGCTACAGGCCTCTCATAGCAACCGCTGAATTTATCACGTCAACCGGTTCAAACATCACCATTTCACACAATATTGCGTCCGCTGCGCCACTTCACTATCAAAACATAACACGACGCGTTAATATGGCCGATTTGAGCCGTGCTTACCGTGACTGTGAGAGCGATGAAGCTATGAAACCGAACGTCAACAAGGCCGGAATGAGACTGAGATCAGGCTGTGCGCGCGCGCGCGTGTGAGAGACTAATGCACGAGCACGAGAACACGCGCGCGCGCAATACTACAGTCATGACCAAAAGTGATATCAAGTTTGTGTTTCGTAAAGTTTGTTGCTTCAGTTGTTGTGATGTTGATTCACATTGTTTCTACTGAAAAACGTTTAATTAAATTAACTTTATCACAAAAACACACATTTCACTGTTTTTCTGGCCCTGGCACAAAATGGCCAGCTAACTAATCTTTTTTATTATTATTGCTGAACAAATAATCATGTACAAACAGCATGGCAATAACATGTTTAACATAAACAAAAAAAAAAAACATTTAAGGGGCTAGGGTTTTGTTTGAAGATCATATTCTTCTATAATGGAAATGTGTA